>CM076607.1:66387726-66858595 GCA_038502775.1 Hippodamia convergens | reverse complement strand
TGTAATCAAAAAATAAATGTAAAATATTCGTCAGCAGGCATATTCAAATAGTTTACCTTGAAGCATTACTTGCACCTTTCAAATTCTGAAATAGAATTTTTGCCCAAGGAAATTTATCGTATATCATCTACTTACTATATCTATCATATTTACTGTTTATTTATCAGAATTTGATCTAAATAGGATGTGAGGTGTATTAGTCAATATAAAATTGTGATGATTGGTTGGTCATCCAATTATCAAATTCCATATTAATATTGCAAACAATTACAATTGGCATATAGATTTCAGTAGATAATTCAAAACGAAAATTGCCAGAAAACTTTGAAAGTACTTTTTTCTTGAGAATTTAGAATTGTTCATATATACTAAACAAATAATAAAACATATTGTGAAAATGGAATTTATTTTTTTTCTCGGTTTGAGCTTGTGAAGCAAAAAACCAAGAAGAAAACCTTCACTCAAGCAAAAAACACTTTCACTTGAGCGCTTATTCCATTCCAATTGAAGAATAATAATATACATTGTTATTATATATAAAAGTTTGAGAAGGATATAAATTTGACGGAGAAAAATCACATTAGTACATAATTTATGATGAAAGTCCTTCAAGTTTTCCTCTTTTCTAGAATGCATCTCTTGAATAAGAATCATCTCATCGAAATACACAATGACAACTTTTCTGAAGAAAAATAAATATATAATATGCTTGATAAAAATCTGAAATTATCTACTACTTCCATTGAAATTTAGTCGCTATCAAATCTCTTTGGAACACACTATTTCTTCTTAGGATGATAAGTTTGTTTTTCTATTCTTCTTTTTTGCATATTTCTCCGTTACTCTCTATGAGAGGTGTCAGCCATCTTTTCAATTCCTTCATACTTCTTCGTCGCAAATTTAATGCTCTTCATCAATTCCTCATCAGAAGGCTCTAATACACAATGAAATTGATAAATTCTAAAAATTTGTTTCTGGGTTTTAGAGTATTCACCTATTAATAAGAATTCTAGCTTCGATTCTTGATGGACACATTCCTTTAATTTTTGAAGTACCCCTGTTTTCATTTGACGTACCTTGCTGTTGGAAATAGATCCTTAAAAAAAAATCAAAAACGTTATACAAAATTCTCCCACATTATAAAAGAAAATTAATACCTCTCGTGTCACTTCTAGTACAATTACATATAATAATTGTCTCGCCTTTCTTATCTTTTCTAGTTGAATCGTAACAGTAATCCACTTCTTTGTTTCCCAAGTTTCTCCAGACTGCTAATCTTCGAATTGGCGAATTGATGACTGGATCGAGTTATCTGCTCTACAGATTTTAGTTAATGTTAAATATCTTCGTCTCTTATAATTGCAATATTCAAAAACAGAATGACAGATAGACCGTTAGGTTAGGTAGGAGGATCGAAGTTACAAATTTTCTAATTTCGATATCGGAGATGCACGAACAGATACGAACGTTGCCGAAAACATTTGCGTTTTACTGTATCCTCGAAATATGTGGGTCGATTTGAGCTTGGAGTGAGCGATGATTTGCCGCGCTCACAAAGACCGCGGTCGTTAAGTGGAACGGCTAAAGGAGCATTTTGATCGTTGTGATCGCCAAGTTGGAACGGCCCCCTGGACGAACGTCCCAAGTGATTCCGAACGGGGTAGAATTTACCCGACGTCGATTCCGAACGGCTGGGCTTGGCTTGGGCGCACACCGGACAACGTCCGACGTTGATTCCGAACGCCGCCCGGGTGTGATCTTACCCATGGAGGTAGAAGAAGGGGAGTGTAGCATATCCTATGTTTCCCTTGCTATGAAAGTGTCACCAAAAATCCGCCATGTTGCGGAGCCAAATTTGTGGCGGGAATTTTGTATATTTAAATTTTTACAATTCGAAGTTTGTTCGATTCTCTTTAATGACCAAAAGATGAATAAATAATGATCGAAACAAATCAAGGAGTCAAAAATATCAAAACAATTGCTTTCAATGAATTGGTGAGTTGAATTACATACGGAATGAATAATTTGTTCCTGTAACTAATTATACATTCTATTTTTTCAATTAAGGTACATACAAATTCAGATAATATGCAATGAAACAAATAGGTAAATTATCTCGTGTACCCCTAATCAATTGAAGTTGTATGCAACAATAATTAAACCATGTATTTACAAACGTCAAAAAAAATCAGCTTTTCACCATTAATTTTCGAGTAAGATCAGCATATGCTGTACAAGAAACCCATTTCTTATATGTTTTTTCACTACATACAACTGCCAAAACCAACGAACGAATAATAAATAAGGCCAAAATTGCAGAACCTACAGTTTAAAATACCTCGAAGTCGGCCATCTTGGTTTTGCCAAATCCGAGATTGTTTTGGTGACACTTTTCAAACGTTATGCCCCCTCCACTTTCTTTACCTCCATGATCTTCCCCATGGAGGTAGAAGAAGGGGAAGTAGCATATCCTATGTTTCCCTTGCTATGAAAGTGTCACCAAAAATCCGCCATGTTGCGGAGCCAAATTTGTGGCGGGACTTTTGTATATTTGAATTTTTACAATTCGAAGTTTGTTCGATTATCTTTTAATGACCAAAAGATGAATAAATAATGATCGAAACAAATCAAGGAGTCAAAAATCATAAACAATTGCTTCTAATGAATTGGTGAGTTGAATTACGTACGGAATGAATGATTTGTTCCTGGTACTAATCATACATTCTATTTTTCAATTAAGGAACATACAAATTCAGATAATATGCAATGAAAACAAATAGGTAAATATCAATTAAAATTGACAAACGTCAAAAAAATTAGCTTTTCCACCATTAATTGGCGAGTAAGATCAGCATACGCTGTACAAGAAACCATTTTTTATATGTTTTCCACTACATACAACTGCCAAAACCAACGAACGAATAATAAATAAGGCCAAAATTGCAGACCCTACAGTTTAAAATACCTCGAAGTCGGCCATCTTAGGGTGCCAAATCCGGATTGTTTTGGATGACACTTTCAAACGTTATGCCCCCTCCACTTTCTTTACCTCCATGATCTTACCTCTCTTTCCAACTGCAACGTGAGGTTATTTAATATTAGGTTTGTTCGCTTCATAGAGATAGTATAACTATCTCTATGGTTCGCTTGTAGTTCTCTTTGTAACCTGGGGCGTGATTCGGAATCAACGTCGGACGTTGTCCGGTTTGCGCCCAAGCCGTTCGGAATCGACGTCGGGTAAATTTTACTCCCGTTCGGAATCACTTTGCACGTTCGTCCGGATGTAACAACTTTGCAACCAAGAAAATAGGTAGATAACAATTACTCGTCTTGCGCAGATATCGTTTATTTACATTTACACATTCGAATTTCAAAAGTTTGTTTTACGGAGGAATTTCTAGTATTCAGTTTCTTAAGGTAGTTTATTATTTTTAATTTTCAAGATGAGTGTAATTTCAAATTTTACACATGTGATAGTCTAGGATATATACTCAATGGAATAATTTATTCACAAGGAAAATGAAGTACACTTCCAAAATATTCAAGGTTTATTAAAAATGAATTATGTATAATTACCATTATCAATACATGAGAAAAAGTGCAAGAACTTGTCTGTGGTAAAAAAAATATTTTTATATACACTTGATAAATACATATGGTGGTGAGTTTTATCATTCATCTGTACAACACATTGAAATTAATATATAACAAATACAAACATCTTCAATGACATTACAAACATCTACGAAACATAAGATAGGCCAAGTTATAGCACAGAATATCGAATATCTATCCTTACCAGAAGCGACAGCTCACGTATTTTTAGGGTCCATTTTCAATGACCTTGAGTAACCACCACTAGCCAAACAAAAGTCTGCACTGAGCTCTGAGCTATACACTGCAAACAAAAAACAAATCTTTGCTTAATTTCAAAAATGTTGTAATTGAATGGAATGAAGGTTTAGAGTAATAATATCATCAGAGCAAGCCATGGAATTCCATCCGGAGCTGTATATTCTAGTTACTAAAAATTTCTGTGTTCATCATAGATTGAAATATATCAATATAACCTAAAAAATGATTGAATTAATTTTTCAAGGCAAATAAATTTGAAGAAGTTTTTGTGAAATTATATTATTTTCATCATTGTTTCAGGATTGATAATGAAAATAACGTGGAATGCTTCAACATGAATCTTGTAGTATTTCGAGGAACTCCAATGTAGAGATGTCATTCATTGAATAATTAAGACTTTATCAAAGATAACTGAAAGTTCGTTCTCTTTGAAGACCCTTCAGCAATCTTTGCATTCTTGATGACTATCAAAAATTCAGCAAAGTTCTAGCCCTGTTATTTTTAGTATTGTGCAACACAAAATAAAGCTGACCTGACTTTACACTTTCATAGCCAAGTTTGTTGACACAAATAGAAAATATTTGTTGACAAATTGTGAATCATTTGAAGTGTGAAATGCTATAAAAATAGATCACTTATTATTTGTATTTATTAATATGTACTGCCCATTTCATGATTCATTAAATAATATGCCAAATGTTGATTTTGATTAAAATTCAGTTACTTTTCAGGCAGTTCAAAAAAGATGTACAAACTAATTCATTCATTGTTTGTTGATTTTAGAAAAAAAAAACGACGTATAATGTCTCCTTGAAGGTATATCACGTGGAAATGATTTCCCTCCGCTGCTCACTCCTGACTGTAATGACTTGTCTTGCCTTCTTTTTTCTCCAAAATTCATCTGACTGGTCTAGGTGAAAACTAAAATTTTTAGACTCATTTATTTATCAGAAAACACTAGGGATGGGGCGTTATTCTCTAACCTGTTATTCAACAACTGTTATTTATAGATAACGATAACTAACTTTATTTATCTTGAAAAATAACAGGTTGCGCAATAACGTATGCGCGGATATCAAATGTCCGCCTCTGTCGACGATTCGACGCGAAGATTGACGATTCCCGATTCCAAGTTCCACTAATAACTAACAATCTTTGGTCGAGCTCGTCGTTCGTTCGAATAACAATAAGCGTTGAAAGTTGAAATAACCAAATAACGTTATCTGGTTATTTCATTGCTTTAACGGTGAGCGTTAAAAAAACGTTATTTAGTTAATAGAGAGATGAAGTGCTTCCACGAAAGTGGACGTACACGTTATAATTGACATAAACACATGCGCAATTGTACTGACAAATTGCGCAACGTAGACGTTAAAAACTGTTTTAATTTAACGTCTATGTTAGAGTCAGCTTAACGGCCGACGTAAGCTAGCGTCCTCTCACGTTACCTTAACGCCAACGTACGTTACCAGGAACGTAAAACGAATCTGCCCGATGAGTTGCGAATGTTTGAATTTTGACATAACTTTCTCCCAACCTTGGAAATAACCTGGTTAGCCTTGCTAGTAAGTAGCGTAGCTTTTACATGACAGCACTTCAACTGTCTTTTCACTGCAGCACGTGAACGTTAATATTGACGTTATTTCTCACGTTAACGTTCACGTTCGGGATTACGTGCTGTGCGCACTTCAACTTTCTATTTTAACGCTAAAGCCCTGTTCTCAGAGCTTCGTCGTGTCGCTGGCGACAGTTGTTCAGCCAATCAGAGCATGTAAACAAAACTTCCCCTGGCCCCTACCTTTTCATTTCTGGTTGTCAAAATCTGTCGCGAACACGCCCCGTTTGTAGTTGAAATATTTCAACTACACATTGGATTTCTGCTACGATCTCATGAAACAAGGAAGGAGTGGGGATCGTCGCCAGCGACACGACGAAGCTCTGAGAACGAGGCTTTACTGTTATTGAAACGACAACTGTTTTTGGAACGACAACTGTTATTCATAAACCTGATGATATTAATGTTATCATGCTAAGCTAACGTTACCGTCGAATGCGGATGCGGTTCTTGGTACATTAAGGTTGTTAAGCTGACAGGGTTTATTATCATGAGTTTTCGAAAAAGAAATTAAATAGCAGATAATTTTCAATAATTTATTATTATTATTATTTATTAAGAATAAGAGTCAAGATATAAATCTATATGACTCAGTAAACATGACATATATGGGAACAATACAGTGAAAAACTATCCATCTAAAGGGGCATAAAAATGGTCCAAATTGTTCTTGAAAGAATTTACACAAGCACTGTTCACAACCACTGCAGGAAGCCGCTTCCAGGCATGAAAAATCCGATTTGGCAGGAAATTTTCTCTCGCTGCACAGTGGAAATTTTCACGATAAAATTTGAACTGGTGCCCTCGTAGACGTTGATCGGAATTGATTGGTATAAAGTTGTTAATCAACACCAAATAGTCCCATCATTGCTCTATATGTTGTGATGAGTCACCACACGCATGCGACGATCTTCAAAACGGGTAGATCCATCATTCGAAGCCGATCTTCGTAACTAGGGCGTTCAGTTGCCAAATTGCCATTCTTGTAACCCTCCTCTGGATATTCTCCAAGGAAGTTCTATCTCCCACCAATCTTGTATCCCAGACAGGTCCAGCGTACTCCAGTATAGGTCGTATATAAGTCATGTATAAGGTGCGGCATGTATGATGGAACATTTGCCAAACACTCTCTCCAACAAATAAGCAAATTCTGGAGCCTTGGAGCATGTAGACTGTATATGTATGTATGTATTTCCATGCATTCTAGGTTTCAGTGAAACCCCTCAGAAGCTACTTAAAGCTTGTGCGAATTAGAATGATGGGTGTGTTCTGTGTAGGCTTTTGTTACTGTGTCCCGGACGCCACCTTAGGCACAGCACTGTTAATTGTTTACCCAACAGTGAATGATTCGACCAACTGAGATCCTCTGTTATGGTGACGCCCAGATCAACATGACTCGAGCAATGCGACAGTGCAACACCATTAAATGATGTACTGATGTCTGGGGTTCCTCCCGCCCACATGTAAGACAGTACATTTTTCTATGTTCAGGGGAATTAGCCAATCATTACACCATTGTTCGATTGTGGACAAATCTTCTTGCAGGAAATCACCATCAGTTCCAGGCGCAGCATATATCTTTGTGTCATCGGCGAACATGGAGACGCAGGATTTGAGCAAACTAGGTAAGTCGGATGTATATAAGAAGAAACAAGAGGGGTCCCAATACCGATCCCTGGGGTACGCCACTCAAAACGGCTCTTGAACTGGAAAAAAGACTTGCCGACACGCACATAGAACCGACGCTCAGACAGAAAAGCTCCAATCCATGAGAGGAGGTCCCCTCGACCCCGAGAAGATGCTCCAACTTGGTGAGCAAACGTCTTCGTGGAACCTTATCAAAAGCTCGGGGCGAAGTCCAGGTAAATGACATCTATGGGTGTACGGAATCCAACGCCTTCGTCCAATCTTCCAGACACTTGAGAAGATTTGTGATGACCGATCTGGCAGGTAGAAATCCATGTTGGTTTTCCGAAATGATGTTGTTCTCCATAGCAAAACTGAGAATCTTGGATGTTATTATTCTTTCACATACCTTGGCCGCAACAGATACTAGGCTTATCGGTCTATAATTTGATGCGGATGTTTTACAACCTTTTCTTAAAAATCGGTGTGACAGATGCGCTGAGCCATTCTCTAGGTAAAGTAGATTGTGGCAAAGGAGCGATTGAAGACTAAAGAGAGGGGCAGAGCGAGGACTTGAGCACAGTTCCTCAAAATAAATGGCGATATTCCGTCATCTTCAGAAAAATGTATTTCTTCTAAACTTTCTACAGACCTGGGCAATGATATGGGCGGAAGTGGTCCCGGAGGTTCCTCGGTGAACGATGATGCGAATGCATCTGCCAAAACCTCGGCAGAGTGTCGGTGTCCGCGCACAATTCTCCTGCACCATCGCGCACTATGGGATTGAGACTTTTGTTTTAAGGGTGTTGCGAACATACTTATAAATTTTTTTTTTGCCATTCGGTGTATTCAAAAGTGATGATTCGTATTCCTGCTTTGCCTGTGAGAGCCTGGATCTAAGATCTATAGAGTACCTTCTGTGGTTATCATAGTCACTATCAGTTCTACTGCGTCTGTATCGTATCGTTGCCAGAGGGTCCTCTTCAATCGGACCATTTCTTTGAAGATCAGGAGTAATCCATGTTTTGAGGGAAATACAGTGTTCTCAACAACACGAGTGTGTCTAGATATGAAGGATTGTAATACTTTGGAAAAGGTCTTCCACATACTGTCAACCGACTGGTCTTGAAACACCGAGTCCGAGTCGACTCCTTGGAGGTCTCGATTAAGCTCAGGAAAATTTATGATGTTTTTTATTTTCGTTTGTCTGCGAGCAGGAACATGGTGGTGTAAACTGAAGTGTAGAAACTAATGTTACATGGGTCGGATAGTCCAAAAGGAGGGTCGATACGATATTTCAGAGAGGAGACTCTCTTCGTTGACCAAAACAAGATCCAGAAGTGAAGGATTCTGACCGTGTCGGTAGCGAGTTGGTCTATCCACCAGCTGTTGTAAGTTAGAGTCCAACAACTATGGTACAAAAGTTGTAAGAGGGCGAGCTGGAAGAAGGCAAATTTGAAGCCAACAATGGCCAATTCACATCCGGGCAGTTGAAGTCCCCGACGATGAGTAAAGGGGATGAGGCATTTGATAATGTCCTTATATAATCAAATACGTAGTTGTCGTATTGAAATGGACGGGGTCTATAGACGCAACCAAACTTCAGCGAGAAAGTTGGACTAGAAATAGTGACAAAAAGATTGTCAAGTCCTGGTGTAGGCAGAGAATTTATTGCGGTCGTGAAATTAGAGTATATGGAAGTATGGATGTAAATACAAACTCCACCGTGACCCACCGTAGTGACACTATCACACCTGTAGATGGAATACTCGGGAATATCGTATAGGGAGTCAGGAGTGGTAGGACGGAGCCAAGTCTCCGTGAGAAATATTAGAAGGGGCCTATTAATTTTGACGAAAGTTAATAACTCGCTGAACTTCGGATGAAGTGATTGGATGTTCGAGTAAAGAAAACTCCACTCATTGAGTGAAGGACATTTTCCACTTTCTAGTTTTTTAGACCGTTAGAAGATGATGGAGTCTTAACAAATGGTAGGCTCGCCACGTATGTACTTTATGGTGATGTCCATTTCCCCCCCTCCTGTCTTGTTCGCAGTTCATCACGCAAACTCTTCAACTGGCTCCTCTGAAGCGGTGTTATATCATCTGAAATCCTCACTCTCCTGAAAACACAGTGCCCCACCAAGATCTTTTTATTCCTGAGAATCTTTGTGACAACCTGTGGGTTAGAAAATCCCAACTTCCAGGAATCAGCACCAAGACTTGTGGTATCAACGATGAATCTGGAAGAGTCACGCGCCACCGAATCAACACACCGAGCAAGAAGGCCGCAATCCACATCTCCATCACCGAGGGAGCATTGCCGCGGATGATAACATTGTGGGAGCGCTTCATCCTCTCCAATATCTCAGATGTTGACACAGCACTATTAACAGAGGTAGGATCGGACGACTACGCGAACTTATTCAAGTCTTCAGACAAAACTGCGATCCTGGAATCAACTGTGTCACAAAAAGAAGTAAGGTTCTGAATTTTAGTCGCATTTTCCTCGATCAAATCCTTGTGCTTCGATAATGAGTTTGAATGTAGCTCGAGCGTTTCATTGATTGAGTCGAATTTAGTTTGAAGTGCATTCTGGGCTATCTTAATTTCACCTATAGGTATCAGCGGTTGTGTTAGATTGAGATACTTTCAGCGCATTCAAATCAGATGATATTGCAGAAATAGCCTGCATGAGATCCTGAAAATGTTTTCATTGTAATTGGCAGATCTAGTGTTTGAGCAGAGCCGGAACTCTGACTGGTAGAAGAATGGCTACGAAGTCTACCCTTTGCCACGCAAGACTGACATTTCCAATTGTTTTTGGGAGGTTTTTAAGTATGCCAGATCATTTTCTGTCAAATTACTACACATCGCATGAAAAACTTTCTTACAAACACAGCATTTCAACGACTCCGTATCGCTTACAGAGCCGGAGCATGAACAGCAGACAGGCATTTCAGATAACAAAATGTGCGCCGAGAAATATTAAATTCGGAAAGAAATTAAACAAAGAACAAGGACAAAGGTGACTCGCTTCACTCTCACGGGTCTATATGAGAGACTTCAAATAACGGAGACAGGTAGGGCCGCGGATTAGAAGGGAAAAAGGTGAATTGGGTGAAGTAACAGAGGAAAATTGATTTACTAATTATACGCAGTTTCCGTAGCTCCTAACGGTGAATATTATCAGAACGTATCCCTCTCAGTTTTATTCTGGTACTGAACAACAAGAACAGCGTTAATCTGCACGTCGCGAAACTGGTTTCACGTGTGTTTGAAGAACGAGCAAGTGGGGATTCGAAGATGCGCAACGAAACCTGATTAGCAATATGAGAGGTAACCTAAATTAGGCAAGAAATTAAAAAAGTTTTGAATTTATTTACCACCCCCCTGCAGATATAGATTCTCACAGATGAAGAACAATCACATTCACTGCTGACTGAAAATACAAACTTGAATTTGTCGAAAACTTGGCAAGAACAACAAAGAACCGAGAGCCAATGTTTACACTGTTACCGCTGTATTTGTATAGTTTTCTATTTCAACATGGATGAAGAATATACCCTCAAGCAATAGTGATATTGTTTCCTCAATATTTTTCCCAATGACAATATGCAAACCCTGTGAACCCTGTTAAGCCCCTGTTCTCAGAGCTTCGTCGTGTCGCTGGCGACAGTTGTTCAGCCAATCAGAGCATGTAAACAAAACTTCCCCTGGCCCTACCTTTTCATTTCTGGTTGTCAAAATCTGTCGCGACACGCCCCGTTTGTAGTTGAAATATTTTCAACTACACATTGGATTTCTGCTACGATCTCATGAAACAAGGAAGGAGTGGGGATCGTCGCCAGCGACACGACGAAGCTCTGAGAACGAGGCTTTATTCATATATATCGGTTCAACCAAATAACGTATTAACGGTTATCAACAACCGTTATTTGAAAATAACCATAACAGTTGATAACAGTTATGGAAAAATAACGTTATTTCCCATCACTACTAGTGCCCCACACGACTTCGCAACGCATGCTCTGTTGACGTCAGCTGGAAATGCCTAATTGTTTATTATTAGTAGATTCTGTGGTTCGATAGCCTCCAAATAGGGTAACCCCATGTCAAATCATAATGATCAGTGTGGGGGTGGATATTAATATGGCTTGTGCACAGATTTTAACAAAGTCTATTATATGGATATTTAAAACAGTTCACACTTTACAATAAATCAATACACGATCAAGGAATAGCAATACTCAACTACTGTCTCTAGGACCCCGTTATCTATCACCAGGGGGGTGAAACTGATGGTTCTATGTTCCTGAGGAATCCTACCATATATGGCTGCCTCTTGTTTCCGGTTTGAATGACATTTCGCGATTCCACCAGAATTTTTGGTAGACTGACTAGAATTTGGTAGGAATGGTAGGATGACATTTTGAAAATCACACGTCAACTTGAGGTTCATTTAAAACAATCATCAATCCAATATGCAGGTGAGTTTTTTTCATTGTTTTACGTATGAAATTTAAAGTATTTTTATTATTATCATTTTTGCAAATCAAAATAATATTTTACATTTCTGACAGGTTAATTCATCCATCACTCATAAAACTGTACAAACTCAAAGGACTACTGGGAAGCAGTTTTTACAGTAAAGGAAATATCCATAATATTAACGACCGAATGTAGAATATTCCAGTTATTCTTATAATTAATTTGATTGGGTAAGTTCTGCCACATATAAGTTATAATAAGTTGACAATCATACACATTGTACCTACATATTCTGAATACGTTTACAATGCCAAAAACTTCAGTGGTATCTACTGTTAAAATGTCAAAACCTATCCTTGCAGATTTTTAGTTGTAAGAGTTCTTTTCATTCCAGTGTTTCTGTGTGTTGTAAGTAATAAAGTTCTTCTTTTCAATGGTTATTTGTAAAGCGGTAGCTTGGGAGCAATCATAGTATCAGCTAATGCACTGGAACTATTATATTATATTAATTTTATCATTTATGTAGTCATCATTTTTTACCATTTTAATATTGTAACTCAAGAGCGCCTAGCCATCTTAATCATGAAGCTGTCGCTAGAAGAATGATCGTTATTGTAGAAATAAATACTTTCCTTCATGTCAACACCACCTCAAGTTTTAATACTATTTTTCTTTCCAGGAACACCTAACAAGGATAAGAGGGCCTAAAGGAAAGATGTCTGGCTGGTGCTGACTTATGTATACTGTGATTTACTCGTTGACGTTCATAACACAATTCAAATTCTTTCTGATTATATATTTTGCAATGGAATGAATCTATCGTTGTAAGAAATATTTCTTAATTTGTTGGGAATTCATGAACAATAAATAAATTGTTGAAGTTCATCATTGTTCTCACTCTCCTTTTCTCCATTGTATTAAATTTCGATGTAATTTGTGGCAATCCATCATAAATTCTGATTAAACAATCAGGATTCATGATAGAAGCCATTAATTCACATCGGAATTGAATATAAAAAACATGTATAGTGGGGTCTGCTAGTGGTAGGAAGTAAATTCAAAAATCCCGCTTAAATATTATTTGAAATTCCCGCCGTTTGATCACAATTCCTACCATATATGGCGGCCAATCTGTGCCTTGGATTAGTAGGGAGTTTTCATTTCTTGTATATTCGTGTTCTGTGTCTATCACATTCCTGACAGAATTGGCGTCTATAGAAACTAGTACCTGAGCATGCTTTTGTTGCGCATGCGCACAAGGCCAAACAATACATTAGTTGTCATCAGGTTGTTTTATAGAAGTGGACTGGTCCCAAATTTACTTTGGCCAGCAGTTCTTACTTCAACACCCCCTCCCAAACTGAGGACCTGACAACTAATCATACATAACATACATAAACAGAAAAGTTCCAACCAACTGACTTAAATGGAGTGAGAAAATATATAAAGTGTACAATAATAAATAATATTTTGGTTGAAGTTATATAAATCAAGCCTTAAACCTACAACAGAATTGTCAGTGGAACCGTATAGAGCTGTTTCTGACAGATAATGCAATAGGGTTCCTTATAGCGAACCAACTGTCCTTATATTTTGTGTATGGTATCAATACATCGTGTCCAGGGACCGGAGACCCTTCCCACAAATGATATTATACCATCATATCAACTGAAACTTATAACTGATTAACAGATACATATGACATAGCGTACATATCACATATCTGATCAACATATACATACAACAGATCAACATGACGTACATAGAATGTTTCATCATATTGTACTAACTTGATTAATTCTTTACACACACTACATGTGGTCAGAATTTTGTTTTTCGCATCTATCATTTCCAGGGACCGGAGACCCTTCCAAATCAAGACACTAGTATTTATCAAAGTATGTATCCAGGGACCGGAGACCCTTCCTACATGACTCAAATAAACACTTCAACATGTATATCTATTAAAGTATATTTCCAGGGACCGGAGACCCTTCCAATATAACTCCAACAAATACACAACATATTCAAGTATCATCAAATTATGTTTCCAGGAACTAAGAACCTTTCCACAATATACCGATGAATACTCAACAGACAAATATTATCAAAGTACTTAGGGGATCGAAAATCCTTTTATGATACTGAGATAAACAACAGAATTTACTTTCAAAGTATGTTTGAGATCAAAGATCCTTAACAATACTATTCAGATAGAGTGCCTATAGGTAATTACTGAAAAAAAAATAAATAAAATAAACATCATCATCATCATAAAGCTGAATGAATAAATGTTTGATCAAACACAGAATGTTTTGAGTTTTAGTCGTAGACTTTTCTCATTTTCTTACCATATGATTTAACCATTATTTTTTCTTGCAACTGAAAATCAAACCTCATTGAATACAAGGTGTTCTCGAAACTTACTGAGCTTGGCTGCACTCAGCGGTTTAGTGAGAATGTCAGCAATCTGATCCTTGGTATTGATCTTCACAATATTAATTTTCTTGTTCCTTACATGTTCACGTATCAATAAATATTTACGCTCAATATACTTCAGGCGACTTTTACTTGTGCTAGCTGGACAGTTTTGTCTTGCTGCTTCATTGTCTTCATATATATTAACAGGAAATGCTCTGAGACCAACAGTTTCTTCTAATAATTTTGCTAAAAATAGAATTTCATTAGTAGCATGAGTAAGTGCAATGAATTCAGCTTCTGCTGAACTTTGTGCCAATGTCGATTGGAGTTTCGAGCACCATAAAACAGGATTACCAAATGCATAAATCACAAAGCCTGTAGTTGACTTTTGACTGTTCTTATCACCTGCAAAATCTGCATCACAATAACATGATAAAATTGGAGAGCCTACAGTATATTTTAGACCCAACTGACTTGTACCTTTCAAATATCTGAAAACTCTTTTTACTAATGTCCAATGATACTGTTGTGGATTAGCTTGGAATCGAGCCAGGTAACCTACAGCAAAAGATATATCAGGTCTTGTGAACAAACATAAATACAACAGAGAGCCTATGGCTTTCTTGTACGGAAATCTGCTTCATTAGTAACTTCTGGAACTTTATGATTTCCTTGAGGAACTAATGGAGTATCAACTGAATTTGAGTTTTTCCATTCGAAATTCCTTTAACATTTCCTTCACAAACTGGGTTTGATGAAGAAACAACTGATTTTCTGATCTAGTGATTTCCAAACCAAGGAACTTAGTTGGAAAGCCAAACTGTTTGACATTAAAACGTGACTTCAACAAATTCACATTTTCTTGAATAAGTTTTCCACAACTACCCGTAATTAATAGATCGTCAACATATACTAAAATCAAAATGATCTTACCATCTTCTTCTTTCTTATATAAACATGGTTCACGTAAATTTGATTCAAAATTAGAATCCTTCAGAAATTTATCAAGAGTCATAAACCAACATTTTGGTGCTATAGATAATCCATAGAGAGCTTTTCGTAACTTCAATATTACCTTTGTTTTGTCAAGATTGATTCCTTCAGGTACACTCACATATTTTGGTCTATCAATTTCTCCATGCAGAAATGCTGTTTTGATATCCAACTGTTCAATATGCCATTTCCTAGAAACTGATAATGCAAACAAAAGTTTAACAACTGATAGAGCTGGTGTAGGAGATGCAGTTTCCTCAGAAGTATACTTTTCAGTATCTTTGCATCCTACAACAACTAAACGAGCCTTACATACACCATTGTCTTTCGTTGTAAATACCCATTTTAGAGGAATACTTTTTCATACCTTGTTTTCTTTCCACGATTTCCCAAACGTTATGTTGGTTTATCGCTTCAAGTTCTGACTGAATGGCTGTTATCCACTTACTGCTTTCTGAACATGTTGTTGCTTCCAGATACGTTTGAGGGTTTTTGCTTGTTTCGTATATTTTTGTATCATATACAAAACCAAATGCATTTAAAATTGTAGCATTAACTGAAATTTGTGGTATATCACGGCCATTGGTTTCATCACAATCAAAATCATCTAACTGGGATATTTCTTCATATTCTATCTCATTGTTTATCTGAGAGTTAACTGAAACATTTTCTAACATATTTGTAGCACTTGTTTTATTAACAGAATTATTTGAGCTACTCTGTACTGGACTTCCAGTTCTTACAGAACCAGACTTTTCATTAACTGATTTCATTTCAATAGGTTTGTTTGCAACTGATAAAACAGAATTGTCAACAGGTCACTCAACAGATATGTCCGTTATGGACGCAACAGAATTGCCAACAGCGGGCGTTACAGAAATGTCTTCACTGGACTCAACAGATTCGGATGAAACTATAAATTCATCACTAGAGACTGATAACTTTGATTCACATGACTTGTAGGTCAACTTTTTCATTTATTAAAACATTACAGGATGTAATCGTTTTACAGGTTTTAGGATCATACAACAGATAGCCAGTATCGGTATATACCCTACTAAATACATTGTGCTAGATCTTGCGTTCAACTTTCTGCCTTTTGGAACATTTTCGTTCTTAACTTCGGCCTGTGAGCCAAAAATTCTTATATTTTGCAGATCGGCTTGTTTTCCATACAGTTTTTCATATGGAGTCAGAAAATCTACTGATGAATGAGGCGTACGATTGTATAGATAGCAAGCGGTAAAAAATGCAAAACCCCAGAAAGTAATTGGAAAGCCTGATTCAAATAACAAGGCTCTAGCTCTTTCTTGGAGTGTTCTATTAAACCTTTCAGCAGTTCCATTATGTTCGTGTTGATAAGGTTCTGCTAACTGAATTTGAATGCCAAACTGATCGAGAACTTGTTGACACGATTCGCTGATGAACTCTGTTCCATTGTCACAACGTAACTTACTGAATTGACCAGGGTTAGGAAATAATGACTGAAGAACGTTCAATGCTTTCTTTAAAAATTTGAAAGTTTCAGATTTTTGTTTCAACAGGAAAATTTGTGCATACCTTGAATAATCATCAAGAACAACTAAAACATACTTTTTCTTAGTGAAATGTGTTGGCGGATTGATAACTAACAGATCTGAATGAAGAATTTCACAAGCTCTGGTGGCTCGATCTCTTTCTTTTGCACATGTTTTTTTTGGTCATCTTTGCTTTCGAACAAATTGTACAATTACCAGTACTTAGATTATATGTGAGTTCTTCAACTCCTTGAACAACATTAGGTAATTTTCCTAAATGAGAGGATGATATATGACCCATTCTACGATGCCACATACTACCTTCTTTAGCCAACTGTTTCAATTGATTACGAGTTAATCTTTTACGTAATTTTCGAGCTTCCCTCCTAGTATTACTAACTATTTTATTGGTTTTGATAACCGAGAGTTTCATTTCACACAAAGAATTTTCTTTCAAATTAAACTTTTTATTTATTAACTTCTTCTTATCTACATTTACTTCTTCACATATTTCATTTGTAGCCTCAGAATTCACTCTAGCCGATAGTCTATATACGCCATCCGATACATAAAGTAGGGAGATCTTTCTTCTTAATTTTCTAGATAAAATAAACCCATTATTAGCATTTAGCATAAGACTTGTCCCAAACTGAACATTAAATGCACGGACACTGAGAATATTATCCCTTACTACTGGGACATACTGAACATTAGCTAGATGTACAATGTGCGAACTTTTTCCAAACTGTACAAGTAATGGAAGAGTTCCCTGACCCATTGACATAATGCACTCAGTTTCCGATGCCAGCACAACAGATATGGGCTCTTTATAAGAACCGGAGACTCATGCAGACCTATCTTTAAGAGAGAAAGAATACTTACCCTTCCATCTATTTATATATATGAAGTTTTAAAGCAGTTCATGCAAACCGATCTGAGTATATAAAAGTGGAGACAAACACACTATCAACACAGAAATAGAATGGCTCTGGAAATCCCACTCTGCAATAAAAAGGTAACCCAGAATTCTTACAACTACTGGGGAGTTAAGATGTACAACAGGTTGCCGAATCATTTCAAAGACCTGAAACAGAAAAAATTTAACAAAGAAATAAAAAATATTCTACTTGATGCTACATACTACAGAATAAAAGATTATATGGAAGAATCCCATTACCTGCAATAATTCTATTTTGTACCTACCTGTTATATACAATTGATTCTGAGTTTTATTTTTACACAGTGACGTTTCATGTAATACTTTGATGAAGAATAAATTCTATTCTATTCTATTCTATAAGCCTGATAGTTCAACAGAATATTTTGTACATTCACTACATGGTGAGATGCACCAGAATCAACCAGAAATGTTGCAAACATACCAAAATTGCTCAAATCAAACAGTGACTTACTAGATTTATTTTCTTTCATTCTTCTGCAGTCCTTTTTTTCATGACCCTTCTTATGGCAGAAATAACAGAATCTCTCTGAGTTCGTGCATGTGTTAGCCTTATGGAACAACAAACCACACTTTCTGCAACTTGAATCACGCTTCTCAGCTGGTGTCATTTGCTTGATTCTTTCTAATTGGTCCACTGTGTATGGGCTGTTTTCTGCTCTTTTATCCTTAAAATAAGGAGTTCGCTTTGAAGGGAATTTTTCTTTATTGGAATTGGCCTCCTTGAGTGATCTATCTGATCTACTCTCTAAACAGAAATCACATATATTATTATCATCATTCTTTCCACATTTAATGCAGAGTACTGAAATGGAATGAGGATTAGTAACGATAAATTCTCCAATTGGATAGTCAATACAAGATGAACATACGGTGTGTACTTCATTGATCTCGGTGTTGAGATTTTTACCTGGTATATCAAAACATTCAAAACAAATATCAGAACAATCATTAAAATCATTTTCATAAATACTGTTTTCGACCTCTCTGTAATATTGACTATTTGCCACCTCTAAAAAGGCATTTTTCACAAACTCATACGTCCTAGTTTCTTCCGGTAGGGTCGCCATCGTTGTAAAGAACGCCATGAACCCTCTTGCATCCTTCACCTTTGTGTAGAAAATAGCCCACCACTATTTTTGGTTCCAGAGGGCATCCTAGCTCCTTGAAGTCCTGCACCCCCCCTTCTCGAATTGGGAGACGAAATTTACCGGGTTCATTTTTGGGTAGAACACCGTTTTCCCCCGAAGTTGTCCAAAACTTCCACCATCTTCTGCACATCGTTTTTCCCAAACATCTGTACTAGTTTTTGGAAAGCTTCCGCTGCCGACTCTTGATTTTCTATCACGGTTCTAGGGGCATGCTGCAGTGACGCCTCTAGATATTGCAGCACTTGAGCATTATACATATTTTTCTCTTCGACAGTCATTGTACATTCTGGTCCGCCTAAATCAAAATGTAGGAATTGCGAACGTCCTAGAGCTCGCATGTCTCGTTCCACTCTTTGCTTCCAGGAGCGGAAATTCGAGTGTCCTTTTAGTTTATCACCACTTTTCAAAATGTGGTATTATGAAAGCTGGTAGGTTTACTTTCTCTGTAGGTAGATCTGATATCACACTCGTTGATGGAGATCGGATGTTTCCAATTTTTTCTGCCAACATTTGCACGAAACTTGGGTTTGTTAGCATGGCGAAAATATGTTGTGGAACATCCATTGCCGACTCACTAAGGTTAGATTGATCCATTTCTTCGTTGTTGGAATTAATTGACATCGTTTTTGGTAAAAGCACGTGATCTTCTTGTCGCACGTGGTCTTCTTGTAACACGTGGTCGACGAAACGGTTATTAAAATACTTTCACTTATAATGTCTTCACAAGCTCTGCTACCATGTGAGGGTGGATATTAATATGGCTTGTGCACAGATTTTAACAAAGTCTATTATATGGATATTTAAAACAGTTCACACTTTACAATAAATCAATACACGATCAAGGAATAGCAATACTCAACTACTGTCTCTAGGACCCCGTTATCTATCACATTCCTGACAGAATTGGCGTCTATAGAAACTAGTACCTGAGCATGCTTTGTTGCGCATGCGCACAAGGCCAAACAATACATTAGTGACAACTGATGACAATCAGGTTGTTTTATAGAAGTGGACTGGTCCCAAATTTACTTTGGCCAGCAGTTCTTACTTCAACAATCAGAGATTAGTTAATTTGGCCCTAAACATCCTTTCAGCAACCCAAATTGATTTGACATCGATGACAAGTTGAACGTTGTGTCAGTTGTCATACGGTTTGATCGGCGTTCCGGAAACCGGCTGTGAATAGAGAGTTGAAGTGCTTCCACGAACGTAGACGTAGACGTTATAATTGACATATACACATGCGCATTCGTTAGTTTTTAACGTTAACGGTAGCGTCAGCTTAACGGCCGACGTACACTAGCGTCCTTTCACGTATTGGCGAATCCAACTACCGTTGAGGGCGCTGTAAATACTTGTTTTCTAGGTTCGAAATTTAGCCACCAGCTTGAGTGGCGCTAGGGGTTTTTTTGTAAATTTTTGAATGACAACGGGATATTTATACCATTTTGTGAAATAAATGAATAGATTTTCACTTTAAGAGTGATTTAAAGGCTTTTTAAGATGGTAGTGTGTGTTAATGCATTTCTGATTGTACATTAAGTGTGGCGAATTCAGAAGAACAACTCGTTTTCACTACGAATGATGAAAAAATTGTATGCAAATATGTTTAAATTACTTGTAAGAACAATTATTTGGTCAAATGAATATGTATTAAACTTGTTGGGATTACTCAAATGACGTAGAATAATATATTTGGAAGTATTTCCTAGATCCATGAGATTCTGCAGAATTCGTAAATAAATGGTACTACCTCGAAATGATATCCAATTGAAGCAGAATCATTCGTGCTGCACACAGGTTCAGATGAATCTGTTGAATTTGGAAACATACGATTTCATTGTCTATTAAAGTTTTCCCAAATCATTTTTGAAAGTGGGTGCTCCCTTTCATGAAGATTACGAACAAAATTTGATCAAGAACATTTCATTTAATCATTTCTTCAATTATATGTAGCAAAATGAATAAACGATTCTGAAATTTTTTCCAGTCTTTATTTGTGTTTTGTTTGTGATTTTAAAATGAAAATTGTATATTGGTCGGTTTCACAAAACTTTATACCGTTTAATTAATTGAAGTCACCGTGATTCAATTGGTTCTAATTTACGTAAGGTTTTTCAATCACACAATTAAAGTTTTGTGAAACCGACCCTAAATCTTTCATCACACAATATTAAGATAACAATCAAATATAGATAAAATATTTGTTTACAATGGAAAATTTGCCAGAGATGATACAAAAAATTAGGAGAGATGTATGTAATTGCCAAGTCAAAGTGAAACGACTGAAACAAAATGATGACATAAACATAGAACAAACCTTTGAGAATATATAAAAAACTTAAAAAATTTTAATTGTTTGAAAACTTATAATCTTCCAAACTAAGCGTTTGCAAATTCAGTCAGAGATTCAATTCTTTCTCATTTTTGAAGGCATTAACAAAATTTCACATCAAATCACCAGTGTTCACTTGTCCCATTGTCTTTGGATATTTCCTCTGCATTTTCAAATGTCAGATTGCATTTTGAATAGCACATGCACAGCAGATTGTTCCTCTTTACTCAAAGCAGACAATATTGCAGCATTTTTTTCTTTGATTTACACACCACTTTCAAAATCATGGAAATGAGTACAATGAGTTGTTGATTGAGAAATTATATGTTTAGCCCTAAGAGTATCATTCCTGGATTCTCTCCTCAATTTATGTTGGGCCATACAAGCCCTATTCATTTCTTCTGGATATTAACTACGTTGCAAGTTTCGAGAAGTCACAGCAGTAGCTTTAAGCTCAGGAGCTTCCATTTGCTGAAATTTTGAACCTGAAAAGATAAACAAACTATTATGAAATATTCACAAAATTCTTTACAACAGACCTATGGCAAGGTTATCAAACTGAAAATGAAGAGATGAAACAAACATTTTTCCCATCTTCAATCTTCTCACCCAAGCATCTCTTTTTTCAATATATCAAGGGCATTATAATTCATTCACTCATAATGAAAATATTATTCCACTGGCCAATATTCAGATGAATCTTATTTCTTTCTGCTCAACTTCAATATAGATTCTAACCTGAAATTTAACACATGAATTTGAGAATAATCTTATGTTAACTTATAATTCTCGTATAAATACCTTTCGATAGTTTCTCAGCATCAATTCTACTATTCAGAAAACCTAATATTTTCACCAGTCATCGTATATTAAACGAAAATATCACTGATTTATATGACAAAGCATGTATTTTGAACTGGATTACTGCAAAGTATACTTGTTTTCTTAGGGCGATATTTCGCCGATAGAGGGAGTTTAGATTTTTGGATTCGCCAATACGCTAAACGCCAACGTACGTTACCCGAACGTTAAAACGAATCTTTCCGATGAGTTGCGAACGTTTGAATTTTGACATAACTTTCCCCTAACCTGGTCAGCTTTGCTAGTTCGTAGCCTAGCTTTTACATGGCGACACTTCAACTCTCTTTTCACCGCAGCACGTGAACGTTATATTTGACGTTATTTCTCACGTCAACGTTCACGTTCGGGCTTACGTGCTGTGCACACTTCTACTCTCTAGTATCCCTTACCAAAGTAACCCTTGGACCCTTATTTTCAGGGTTGACTATAAATACGGCCCTTAAGCTTAAGAAGATTCCGATTCATCTCAACTTCAAAATCCAGAATTCTCCAGCACCTTCCAACAATATTTTTTTTCCGTTTCAGCACAATACAGAAAATCTTTATTGATAAATCTTTATATTTTCAAATATAAACTATGAATCTAGTTTAGAGAATCAATGTTGATGTACGTATCTCAGCTTCGAACTTTGGCCACGCTGGCGCTGGCATCTAATCTCGAATCGCCGAGGAAGCCAAAAGGGATTTTTCCTCGAGCTTACCACACCAAACCAAAGCAAACCATAGTTAACTACACGAATTTCTTCGCGGCGTAGTTAGAACCATGACGTCACAGTTAACTACGCCAGGAAACCAATACATCAATCCGGTTTTTTGTGTAGTTACTTGAAAGGGAGAGAGAGGGACTGAAACTTTCCTTTGCACTCATCCGCCATAACTTAGCACACAGGGCGGCGTTCGGAATCAACGTCGGACGTTGTCCGGTGTGCGCCCAAGCCAGTACAAGCCGTTCGGAATCGACGTCGGGTAAATTTTACCCCCGTTCGGAATCACTTGGGACGTTCGTCCGGATGTACAACTTTGCAACCAAGAAAATAGGTAGGTAACAATTACTCGTCTTGCGCAGATATCGTTTATTTACACATTTGAATTTTAAAAGTTTGTTTTACGGAGGAATTTCTAGTATTTAGTTTTCTTAAGGTAGTTTATTATTTTTATTTTTCAAGATGAGTGTAATTTCAAATTTTACACATGTGATAGTCTAGGATATATACTCAATGGAATAATTTATTCACAAGGAAAATGAAGTACACTTCCAAAATATTCAAGGTTTATTAAAAATGAATTATGTTTATTAACCATTAACAATACAGGAGAAAAAGTGCCAAGCACTTGTCTGTGGTAAAAAAAAAAATATTTTCATATACATTGATAAATACATATGGTGGTGAGTTTATTATTCATCTGTTATAAATCCAAATTCAATGTTCAAGGTAAGTATTTGAAAAAAGCAAGTTAATATTTTCAAAAACAAGTTTAAAATTATTATCAAATGAAATTATTTCTATTCCAGATACCACCATCCAGATATTTCTTAATTATTTCCCTGATTATTTAAAAATCTGGTTTATTTGATGGCTATCTAGAAAATATTGATAACCCTGATTGGGTGCCCAGTCGACAAATAATCCAGGAAATAGAAGTTTTCCTGATGCTGAGAAATATGCAAGATATGATAGAAATACTAAATATTATAATCATGAATGGATTTTATATTTTTACCTTGTTTTTTACAGTGAATAAAGCTCTTAAATAAAACAGTGTATCTTTTGAAGAACATTTAATAAATACTAAGTTACATTAATATATCATGATGGAAACCGCTGTATGTGGTATCTCAAAAAGAATCTAGCATTATTTTATTGCACCACTCTGGCCAACTTGTTAATCTGCACATCATGCAATAGGTGTTATGTAATTGAATCATTCATTTTCAAAACAACTCAGAAAAAGTCTTAATCGATGAAAACAGAAAAAATTTGTATACAAAAAGTCATAATGTCAACAAGAAAAACTATGGTATTATCATTCAGAGGTGAAATAAATATCAAGCGTATTGGAAAAATTTGCTGTCTCTCCTGAATACTTGGAATGTTGGACATACGACATATTGCAGTTTCCACTACGATTCATGCATTATTATTATTTTCTCTTCTGAGGATAGCTGCTTCGTCATCAGGCGTGGTCTTGCTCCACAGAATGTTTTTACCAAAATTAATTTCTGTAACTGGTATGCATCAACCTAAAATCATTTTCATTACTGATAATATCTACTTCCAATATAAATACCACTTACTTACTGATTTTGGGTACATTCCTCAATAAATGAATATCAGGACAATTGGTCATCCTGGATTTTACAACAAATTTGGCTACAAACAAAATAGCATGAACAAGACTGCATACTTCCTCAAGATCGGCCACAGTTGATACTTTTAGCTTCATCAGCAATGCTGTATCTTATTTCCTTTGTGAATGATCCACCTCAAAAAAATAGAAAGTCTATTTATTACATATTATATTAGAGTAATGTATTACGTTCACTTACATTTCCTTCAATTGAATATTTTGCTCCAAAAATTTTATTTATTTACAGGCTGTCAAGCCCTCTAGAAGACTTTCATTGTTTGTTGGTGTGAAAATCTACTGATACTTTTGAATACAAAATACATTTGCAGCTTTCCAGGGAGGAAAATCTAAAGAATGAGGTCATCTCATTTTTTTCAAAGTGGTGTAAATAAAAACCCTCAATCTTATTTATTTCCTGCGATTATCATCCAGCTACTTCTGCGTTCATTCTAGGAATTTTAATAAAATAGCCACTTTTAGTATTCACTGATAGAAAATTGAATTAAATAAGTGTTGTGAAAAATTGCACATATAATTTTAAATCCAGACACCGATGACAGCAATTCGAAATTTATTTCAAGTTATTTTATGTCATAATTGTTTTAGAGTAGAATAATTTGTCAGTACACAAGTGAAAATATATTTAAGACCCAGGGACCCTTTTAATAGATTTAATTGACCCTTTCTTGACGACAGAACATTTGGTGCCGAAACCCGGGAACATGAGCGAATTAAGGAGAAGTCAAAGAAAAAATAAAGGTCAAGCTCCAATTCGCTTTCCAAATTCGAATGAAAGGCAATCAGACTCCGGACAGACGTTGCCCATCTGAAACCCAAGAAGACAACTCTATAAAATGACGATAAATCTCAAAAGACAAAAACAAGCCGAGCTTCTTCGAAATCAAAAGCCGAATTACTGGAAGAGATGTCACAGAACCAGCGCGATCTAATGGATTTAAAGAAGAGGATGAGTGAAAATAAAATTCAATTAGAACGGATAATGTCAAAGAAAGCATCAAAATCACCAAGCACTGGATCTGATTTATCATCGGAAATGTCCTCAAGGAAAAAAGTGAATGAATGGTTGGATGGAGAATATCTTGAAAATGAAGAGAAGAAGAATTATATTCCGAATTCAAAAAATCCCGACGAAACTATTACACTTCTAACTCAAGCCATAGCAGAAGGAATGGGTAAACTATCTGAAGTGCTGAAAATTACCAAGACGAATAATTCTTCTCAAGATTTACCTTTTTTCAATGGAAAATCTTAAGACTGGCCTATGTTTAAAACTACTTTCGACAGAACTCAAAACCATTATAGTGACGAAGAAAATATATTTCGACTTCAGAAATCCCTTAAAGGGGAAGCACTCGAAGCTGTTCGACGACCGCTATTATTATCATTTGAAAATGCTCACTCTATCATGGAAACTCTGGAGATGAGATTTGGACGACCGGAATTTATAAAAGAAACAATCCTCGAAAAAATTCGTGTTCTACCAAATCTGAAAGAGAACGACCAAATCAGTTTTGTGAAATTTGCTACGGAAGTTCAAAATTTCAGTGCTACAGCAAGAAATCTCCACATGGAAATATATTTGAGCAATCCACAAATGATGAGGGAACTACTGTATAAACTTCCAACACACTTAAAGTACAATTGGGCAATCTATGTGTCAGAATTGAATATTCGAGTGCCAACCTTGGACATTTTCGCATCATGGATTCAAAACATTGACCTATTATACTATATATTATATATTATATTATTATATTATACTATTATATTATACTATTATATTATAGTATAATAGGTCAATGATTCAAAATCAAGCCCGAATTTTAAGTATTTTTTTACAACCTGAATTAAAATGACAGAAAACGTCAAGAAAATTTCAACCATAGAGAAACTAGAAATTTCAACCATAGAGAAACTAGAAATTTCAACCACCGAGAGAAAAGAAATGTCAACCATCGACCTATGCTTACACAAGTGACACCAAAATGCAAATTTGTTGTAAAAATCAGGGATGTTGCGGATATTCGCATCCGCATCCGCAAATGCGGAGCTTCCGCATAGATTTCTACTTCCGCATCCGCATCCGAATCCGCAAAAACCAATGCGGATTTTCATGCGGATGCGGATGTAATATAATTTGTGAGTTGTGCAGTGTCGCCATCTCAGGGCCAACAAAATATGTTAGTGTTTCGTTTAGAAAATGCTAGATATATACTTTTTCAATTTTGAAAGTGTCAGAAAGATGCTAGTTTTTTCACTGTTACTTCTTTCTGTAACTATTTCTGAAACCGAAACATCTGCATCCAAGAGGGTGGAATTTCCGACGCACCCCTCTATTCTGTTTATATTCATACTGGTTATTCTCTTTTCAAAACACTAGGGAGTTATTGGAATACTGCCATCCACTATTAACGCCGTTCACTATTAATAGTGCCAAGTACTGCCTGACTTAAAAATGTGCCAGAAATAAGAGCTATTGGGCCTGCGTTATTCAGAGAGGAGTTATTCCTAACCTCAAATTCGCCACGTTGTGCGTTGTGTTCGTAAACAAACATCTTAAAACATGGACTAGCTACTTTTACAAGCTCTCCAAGAAATAATACCATGATTCAAGCAATAGATTTCTTGTATCATGTAATAATACTAGGTTAGGAACAGAGATAATATGCCTAATTATAGAATATTCTATGTTCTGAGGAAAATATACACACAAGGTTAGGAATAACGGCATGGCTGTACCAGGAATAATGGAGCCACAAATAGTGGCAGGCTAGAGTTGTTACGAAAAGAACGGAACAGGTTTTTGGGAACAGGTTTTAGCAACCTGTTCCGAGAACCTGTTCTTTTCAAAGAACGGAACCTGTTCTTCAAATGAACAATGCTGTGAAATCAATTGCAGGGACCCGCGCAATGAAGTATCACCCGATCATCTGAAGAACGCGCAACCAGCTGTTCTCGAAGAGCAGTGACTCGATTCAAATTTACCTGCTCTCGGTCCTGAACCCGTTTTTTTATAAAAGAACAGATTTCTGGGCGGTTCCGCAAAGAGCAGTGACTCTTTCAATATAGCTGCTCCCGAACGGCACTCGTTCTTTAAAAGAGCAGGTTGCAGGCTGTTCCGCAAAGAACAGTGACTCGATTTGATCTAGCTGACTCGGACCGCCCCCGTTCTTTAAAAGAACAGGTTGCTGGCTGTTCCGCAAAGAGCCGTGACTCGATTCAAAATAGCTGCTCCCGGAACACCCGTTCTTTAAAGGAGCAGGTTGCTGGCTGTTTCGCATTTCGTAAAGAGCAATGACTTGAATGACTTATTTGATCTGAAAGCAAGCTCTAAACAAAGCAATCATTATCATATTTTTAGTTCGAAAAAAAAAGATGTTTTTATGTCAAAAAGAATATAATTGATATGTTAACATTTGCTAACATTTGAAATATTTTGGGTAATGAAATATTTTTGTCAACTTCACTGATAAAATATGATACCATCATAACGCATAACGGTCGATCTCTTTTCGATAAGTAATTCAAGAGATTTTTCTAATGATCCTATGACAGACTAGAAAATATTTCGTTCTTTAGAGAAAAAAGATATATCCGGAGAATCATATCTTCGAAATATGTTATCATTGAGATGATTGTGAACACATGAGTATGAAAGAAATAAGATACAAAAATTGGAAGATTTTCTTTAATTGGTGGGGCACCACCCATCCTCCTCCCGCAATGCCCTAGTTACGCCAATGATTTCCGAGAAAACAAGCATTTCAAATGCAGAGAACAGGTGAACAAAAGAACAGGTTCTTTTCTCGAGAACGGAACAGTTCAGAACTGTTCCACAAATTAACCTGTTCTTTAACAACTCTATGGCAGGCAGTAACTTTAATAATTCCAGGCCGTATTTTTTTTCCTCTGCGCATGCTCAGATGTCAAATACGGTCAGGATTTATTAGTGCCTGGCGTTATTGGCGAATCCAACTACCGTTGAGGGCGCTGTAAATACTTGTTTTCTAGGTTCGAAATTTAGCCACCAGCCTGAGTGGCGCTAGGGGTTTTTTGTAAATTTTTGAAAGACAACGGGATATTTATATCCTTTTTTGAAATAAATGAATAGATTTTCATTTTAAGAGTGATTTAAAGGCCTTTTAAGACGTGTGTTAATGCATTTCTGATTGTACATTAAATGTGGCGAATTCAGAAGAACTCGTTTTCACCACGAATGATGAAAAAATTGTATGCAAAGATATTAAAATTACTTGTAAGAACAATTATTTTGGTCAAATGAATATATTTTACACTTGTTGGGATTACTCAAATGACGTAGAATAATATATTTGAAAGTATTTCCTAGATCCATGAGATTCTGCAGAATTCGTAAATAAATAGTACTACCTCGAAGTAATATCCAATTGAAGCAGAATCATTCGTGCTGCACACAGGTTCAGATGAATCCGTTGAATTTGGAAACATACGACTTCATTGTTTATTAAAGTTTTCCCAAATCATTTTTGAAAGTGGGTGCACCTTTCATGAAGATTACGAACAAAATTTGGTTGAGAACATTTCATTTAATCATTTCTTCAATCATATGTTGCAAATGAATAAACGATTCTGAAATTTTTTCCAGTCTTTATTTGTGTTTTGTTTGTAATTTTAAAATGTAAATTGTATATATCTTTCATCACACAATATTAAGATGACAATCAATTATAGATAAAATATTTGTTTACAATGGAAAAATTTGGCAGAGATGACACCAAAAAGTCAGAAGAGATGTATGTGATTGCCAAGTCAAAGTGAAATGACTAAAACAAAATGCTGACATAAATATAGAACAAACCTTTGAAAATTTATAATTGTTTGAAAACTCATAGGGTCGGTTACACAAAACTTTGATTGCACCACCGTTAAATTAATTGGAGCCAACGCGATTCGTTGAAATTTCAAAACAAGTGATTCCATTGGTTCGAATTTACATAAGGTTTTTAAAATCGTACAATTAAAGCTTTGTGAAACCCGCCCATAATCTTTCAAACCCAGTGTTTGCAAATTCAGTCAAGGAGTTCAATTGTTTCTTATTTTTAATGGCGTTAACAAAATTTCACATCAAATCACTAGTGTTCACTTGTTCCATTGTCTTCAGATACATCCTCTGCATTTTCAAATCTCACAGATTGCATTTTGAATAGCACATGCACAACATATTGTTCCTCTTTACTCAAAGCAGACAATATTGCAGCATTTTTTTCTTTGATTTACACACCACTTTCAAAATCATGGAAATGAGTACACTGAGTTGTTGATTGAGAAATTATATGTTTATCCCTAAGAGTATCATTCCTGGATTCTCTCCTCAATTTATGTTGGGCCATACAAGCCCTATTCATTTCTTCTGGATATTAACTACGTCGCAAGTTTCGAGAAGTCACAGCAATAACTTTAAGTTCAGGAGCTTTCATTTGCTGAAATTTTGAAGCTGAAAAGATATATAAATAAATATTATGAATTATTCACAAAATTTTTTACTACAGACCTATGACAAGATTATCAATCCTAAAATGATGAGAGAAAACAATCATTTTTCCCATCTTCAATCTTCTCACCCAAGCTTCTCTTTTTTCAATATATCAAGGGCATTATTATTCATTCACTCATGATGAAAATATTATTCCACTAGCCAATATTATTCAAATGAATCTTTTTATTTCTGCTCAGCTTCAATATAGCTCCTAACCTAAAATTTCTTCTTCTTCTTCTTCTATCTCAAGCAGACAGGTCTGCAACCAGTAATGCCCCTGGTTGGAGGAGTCTGAATATGGGCTCAGCCTGGAAGACTATGCACCCAATCTCGGTGATAATTTCAGGCAGTCGTGACCATGGGTCCTGGGGCATCAGGAGTCTTGAGTACCAATCCCAGGTCAGGTGTACTGGGAACAAACTTATAAGGTGTATATATGTATATTTCGCCTAGTCGTTCGAGTCATGCATCTCTATCTAAAAGCGGTGGAAGAACAGGAAACAGGGTCTCATGCAAGCAGCAAGGAGTAGGGAGGCTATGGAGACATGAACTCTAAGCTGATCTAGCATGCAATTACAGCGTTAAGTTACTACAGACGAGAAAACTCACCAACAGATCCAGCACCTCTAGTCTTTCCGTGAATATAATTTGATAGATGTTAAGGGGTCGTGGGAATCCAAGTGAGAGAGTGTAGTGTAGAGATCTGTGGCTCTGTCTACGTTATTAGTGCAACCGAAAAAGACATGTACAATGTCCCCCAGCTCTCCGCAGTCGCACAGTGCCGTGTCTCTAAGTCCTATCCTATGAAGATAGGATGGTGTCAAACAATGGCCAGATCTAAGACGCAGTATGAGGGTGAAGAATCGACGAGGTCTATTGATTTTAGTGAACCAAGGAGTGGTTGGAAATGAATTTCGTTCTATAAAGTCTGCATAGATGGCGCCCTTGAGGGAGCATATATCGAAAAATTCATTGGTCCAGCTGCGTTTTAGTTCAGAGCGATAATGTGGCCACAACTCGTTGGACCCCCAGTGATATTTGGATGACAGCCCTGATATCTACCCTGATTGGCTAGTAAGTCAGCCATATCATTACCATGGATGTAGGAGTGACTAGGTACCCACAGGCACTTGACCATGGTTCCACCAGACATAGCTCTGAAAAAAAGTTGAAAGGTTCTCACCGTGATACAGTCCGTATTTGAGTCAAATTTCCTCGATTTGAGGGTTTCTAAAACGCTGAGTGAATCAGACACGATCAATACTCTTGGGAGTTTGTACCGAAGGGCCACCTCAACAGCAGTGCCTATGGCGTACATTTCTGCGGTGTAAATGGACCAGTGATCTGGGAGTCTAGCAGAGATCTTTACAAGTGGGGAAGGGCAGAATATGCCATAGCCTACAGAGTCAGGACATCTCGATAGAGAAGCATCGGTAAAGAGGAGATGGTGTTGCGGAAATTTTTCAGACACCAGGGCAGAAAAACCTTGCGAATTCGTCACTGCATGTTTTGGTAGTCCTGAGTTCAGTACGAAGATCCTGTTGAGCCTCACCTGGCGTGGAGCATCGTAAATGGGAACATTCGCCATTGCCCTAATAAGGTGTTTCCGGGTGGAGATTTCAGCAAGTGCTTGCACAAGAGGAGGGGTGGTTGTACGAGACCAGAGATGTTCAAGATCTTCATGATTGCCGATTATTTCAAGTACGGGATGGTTTTCTTATTCTGTAAAGTTTTGTCACATACTTGTAAGCTAGCCACCTCCGTCTATATGATAGAGGTTGCTGGGCCGCTTCAAGGAGAATTGCGTTGGTCGGGGTGGACTTCAGTAGGGACATTGCAGCGCGAAGGAGGGCAAATTGTGCTCTATCTAAGCGTGATAGATTTGTCTTGGAGCATCTTCCGTACAGAATACTCGCATAATCGATGTGAGGAAGAGCCAACACCTTGTATATCCTGAGGAGCACTGCAGGATGGCAGCCCCATTTTGTCTTTCCTAGTGCTTTAATGATGTTGAGAGCTCCTGAAATCTTCGCACAAGTGGCATCAATCTGCTTGCACCAGCGAAAGCTATTCTCAAGTTGGACACCGAGGTATCTAACCGACGTCTTCCAGGAATAATGAGGTTGGAGCATGTGACTATTGGGAGAGAAGAGGGGATCCTGGACTTGGCAAAAATGATGGCTGTCGACTTTTCCGGAGACAGGGACAGGTTTCTATTGGACATCCAGGTGTGCAACCTGTTCAGGTCGGCTGTGAGTTGTTCTGCCATCTGTTTCGGATCGGTGCCACTAATTAACAGCGCAAGATCATCAGCAAATTGTAGGGCATGGATGTTCGGGATAGGGTGTCAGGAGGTAGAAGGGAGTATAAATTGTACAGGAGAGGAGCTAAAACTGAGCCCTGGGCTAAGCCGCAGGAAGAAGATGCGGGGCCAAGGATGGTCCCCATCGCCGGGTGAGTAATGACCAGGGTCCTGTCTGTGAGGAGCTGCATAGTCAGGCGTATTAATGGGGAAGGAATGGACGCTGCTTCCATATCACCCTGCAGGATAGAGGGACAGACATGATCATATGCGCCCTTGATGTCCAGAAACACCGCCATTACCCTTTCAGCGCGTGCGAATGCCTTATAGGTAAAACCGGCCAGGAATGCGAGACAGTCGCCCACTGAGCGGCCTCTCCGGAAGCCGAACAGAGGCCGGCTGGGTCCTATTCGATCTTCAATTAATTTTTCTATTCGGTTTTTGACTATGTTTCGAGAACTTTGGTGGTACATGGGGAAAGGGCGATGGGTCTGTAGCTGGTTGGAAGGTCAGGGGCCTTACCTTTTTTTAAAAAAGGCAGTATCAGAGTTTCTTTAAGTTCCTCAGGCACATTTCCCGAGTGCAGGATCTGGTTAAAAATCTTCAACAACCGAAGCTTAAGTGACACGGGGGCGTGGGATATCAGCTGGTACGGTATACCATCCAGACCAGGGCAGAATCTCTTTTCCTCGACAAGGCCAAAAGAAGTTCTTCTAGAGTGAATGAGTCACAGGACTCATTCGAAGTTACTGCAGATATACCGTGCGGATCGATCTTTGCCAAGTTCCGGAGGATCTGAAGCATACAGTTCCTGGATGGGGGAAGTGGAGGGGAAGAAGTCGTCATACCTGAGAACTTTTTAACCACTCTCCACATTTTGTGGGTCGTTATGGTGTCTAATACTTTCGCAGAAGTTCGTAAAAGATGTTTTCTTTTTTTTTCTGATGAGTCTTCTGCAAGAAGCTCTTGCCTGCTTGACGGCTATAAAATTCTCAAGGGATGGTTCTGAGCGATATTGTCTGAAAGCATTTCTTTTCTTCTCCACCTCTGCACCAACCTCATCGTCCCACCAATGCACCTTGAAGTTGTTGGAAGTTGAGTGTTTGTACTTTGGGATATACCTTTCTGCTGCATCAGTTATTATGGTGAGTACTTGTTCTAAGTTGTCATCAGCGGAGTCTTCCCGGGTCGCTCGTTCGCTCAGATAGGCACCATAACCTACCCAATCAGCCCTCTTCAGATTGTATTTCCGAGTAGTAAACAATCTACTCGAGCTAACCTGTCCCCTGTTTAGGGCCGTCCCTAACTGAATCAAGATTGGGAAGTGATCACTAGTGCTGGAATCCGGGATAACAGTCCACGATGACCTTAGTGCGACCGGGGGTGAACAGAGCGCTAAATCAGGGGCACTGAGATTGGCCCCTGGGGGGGTTAATCGAGTGGGGGATCCGTCGTTCATGACCACATAGTAGAGTTGTTAAAGAACAGGTTAATTTGTGGAACAGTTCTGAACTGTTTCCGTTCTCGAGAAAGAACCTGTTCTATTAACCTGTTCTTTGTTCACCTGTTCTCTGCATTTGAAATGCTTGTTTTCTCGGAAATCATTGGCGTAACTAGGGCATTGCGGGAGGAGGATGGGTGGTGCCCCACCAATCAAAGAAAATCTTCCAATTTTTGTATCTTATTTCTTTCATACTCATGTGTTCACAATCATCTCAATGATAACATATTTCGAAGATATGATTTTCCGGATATATCTTTTTTCTCTAAAGAACGAAATATTTTCTAGTCTGTCATAGGATCATTAGAAAAATCTCTTGAATTACTTATCGAAAAGAGATCGACCGTTATGCGTTATGATGGTATCATATTTTAATCAGTGAAGTTGACAAAATATTTCATTACCCAAAATATTTCAAATGTTAACATATCAATTATATTCTTTTTGACATAAAAAACATCTTTTTTTTCGAACTAAAAATATGATAATGATTGCTTTGTTTAGAGCTTGCTTTCAGATCAAATAAGTCATTCAAGTCATTGCTCTTTACGAAATGCGAAACAGCCAGCAACCTGCTCCTTTAAAGAACGGGTGTTCCGGGAGCAGCTATTTTGAATCGAGTCACGGCTCTTTGCGGAACAGCCAGCAACCTGTTCTTTTAAAGAACGGGAGCGGTCCGAGATCAGCTAGATCAAATCGAGTCCACTGTTCTTTGCGGAACAGCCTGCAACCTGCTCTTTTAAAGAACGAGTGCAGCTATATTGAAAGAGTCACTGCTCTTTGCGGAACCGCCAGAAATCTGTTCTTTTATAAAAAACGGGTTCAGGACCGAGAGCAGGTAAATTTGAATCGAGTCACTGCTCTTCGAGAACAGCTGGTTGCCCGTTCTTCAGATGATCGGGTGATACTTCATTGCGCGGGTCCCTGCAATTGATTTCACAGCATTGTTCATTTGAAGAACAGGTTCCGTTCTTTGAAAAGAACAGTTCTCGGAACAGGATGCGAAAACCTGTTCCCAAAAACCTGTTCCGTTCTTTTCGTAACAACTCTACCACATAGTCCTCAGACTGCAAGATCGCTTCAACCACCGCACCGTTATATTGTTACGAATTCCGGACCCCCAGAAGGGTTTTGAGCGTTAAGGTCTCCGATGAGGATAAAAGGAAGGGGAGAAATACTGTGACAAGGATTGGAAGTAGGAAACGGCCAGCCTAACATTAGGGGGAGAGTAAATACAAAAGACACGAAGAGTGTCTACCTCAAATGCAAGCAGCTGAACTCCACCCGGAAAGCCTAAGTTATTTAATGGGATTGGTTTATGTGGGATACTGCACCTAATGGCAGCAGCAATTCCACCGTACCCGACATCTCTGTCCTGCCTGATGAGGAATAACCCTGAAGATGCACATTCAGATGAGACTTGAGGAATGTCTCGTTCAGCAGAACAATATCAGGGCTATGTTCCCTGATGAGAATTCTCAGATCGGCCAGATTTTGCACGAGAGAACGTATGTTCCAATGTAAGATCTTAAGGTTGTAAGCCATTTTGTTTATATTAGTGTTCAAAGGATTAAGGAAAATTTGATCTCTTGAGATTATTCGAGCCGATTTTACTGTGAAGAATGTGGACAGATACGTAAATATATACTAATTTTTTAATTGTAGTTAAACAGATATGTATAATAAGCACAGTACTCAGTTGGAGCGTGGAGGGGTACCTCCGCACTCCAATCAAGTACTGCTGATGTTTGAGAGTTTTTTGTCTTCAATGATTGATATTTCCATATTAAGAGAATCTTCGTCGTTTGAGGAAAGAGGGAGAGGAGTTTGGAGAATAGCGTCTGTGATGATCAATTTCTGAGGAGGATGAGAGGATGTGGAGGGGGTAGATGTTAAGCAATTGGTGTTCATAGGGGTGTAAGTGATGAGAGCCTGGCATGAGCTTCCTGGTCAACCCAACTGTCTTTTCTTTTCTCTTTAGTGGTGTTGTTTTTGTTAATGGTTCTTGAGGGGTATGATCTACGTGTTGATGTGGGGAGGGATGGGCTGTTAGAATTTTGATGAGAGCGATTTTGTGGCAATGGAAATTCTGAAGGTACAGGTGCTGTAGTGTTTTCTGGTGGCCTGATTAGCTTCATAAAGTGATAAATTGTGATACCCATCAGCTCTCTGATCTTTACTTGCCTCAGGTATTCTGAACATGTTTTGTCATTTGCTGGATGGGGTTCTTGCAAAATATGCATTTAGGAGGGTTGATGCAGTTTGACAAGGGTTCGTGGAATCGCCACAGGTAGCGCATCTGGAAGTTCCTCTGCATTGTGTTTAAATATGGCCAAAACGTTGAACATTTACGGCACTGTATCACAGGTGGAATATATAGGGAGACTTCGGTACGAATGTTGAAAATTTCGAAGAGTATTTAGGGAGGGAAGTTCCCTGGAACGTTATGAGACAAGTGCCGGTGGGGACCTGAGTTGGGACATCGTGTTCTCTAATAGTGCGTTTGAATCTACGTACTCTGAGTACAGAAGTGCTGGGGGACATTCCCATGCCGTATTCTTATATGTCATCCTCAGTCAGGTCAGAGCCCATGTCTCTGACTATTCCCATACATGTGACCATTCTAGCAGGGATATAACACATCGTAACTGTCTGGGTTGAGAGCATGGTTTCCTACAAACCAATTTGCCTGTTCGGCTGTAGAGAAATAAACTCCTACGCGCTTAAGTCCCTTTCTGGTTATATTTCTTATGTTCAAATTGTTGGTATAGTAGGTATTATGAAGCATTTTTCCGATATTCATTGGTTTAAGTTACTGATATTCGATGAGATGGAATCTATGATGACACAGAAAGGGCCTTTATCGGAGTCATTATAAGTAAATGATTTTTTCGGGATAGCTGAACGATTATGTCTATCGATAATTTGTGAAAGGTTCTCTATCTGCTCTAATATTTCGTCATCTTGGGAATCACAGGCTGTTTGTCTCAACACTACAATCTCCTTACGTAATAGGTCATAATCAATTCGGTTGGGGTGAATCTAAGTTGTCCAAGGCGTTAGAAGCCCTTGGAGAAAGAAGGATTGAGACCCGGGGGTGCCCCCCGGGACTCTCTTTAGTCATGTTGCCACTAGGTGGACTGGATCGGTTAGTACAGCGCGTATAGAAATGAAACACTATAAAAATATAATCAACTTAGAAATAATGAGTGGACTTACCAGGTTTTCAATAAATCACAGGCTAAAGGACAGGGTATTTAATGGAAAAACCACCGATTAAGAGCCGCTAACTCGAAACGACTTCCGTCGTAGCGAACGTCAATCGAATCAACCTAAAATTTAACACATGAATTTGAGAATAATCTTATGTTAACTTATAATTCTCGTATAAATACCTTTCGATAGTTTCTCAGCTTCAATTCTACTATTCAGAAAAACCTAATAATTACACCAATCTTTCGTATATTAAACGAAAATATCACTAATTTATATTAAAAACCATGTATTTTGAACGGGATTACTCCGAAGTATACTTGTTTTCTTAGAGCGATATTTCGCCGCTAGAGGGAGTTTAGATTTTTGGATTCGCCAATTGAATCCCCAATAATCCCTACTTTCCAAATACATATTTTATTATACCATCTGTTTTTTTTCCGGTAAGTCTGAAATTCCAATCCGTCTCTTTTCTAACGACCGCCTGTGGTCCCAGTCCCAAGATTTCTTATCGCCCGTGATATTGAAATGTTATATTTTTGCGATACCCCCGTTGTTTCAGAAGCATTTGAAATGTTGAAGGAAAGTTCAGGACCAAGCGTCTTTGAACATGAATTATGATTCGCGAATCGGGGGAAACATTTTCATCTGAATTGCGTATTTTTTGTTGTTGCGGTTTTTTTTTTTGATTTGACAGAGATCTCCCCAAGAAAAAGAGCCAGATGTTCGTCCGATCAGTGAGAATTGTCTACGTTTGTTAACCTAAACAACCCGGGTTGTTGTAAGCTCATAAAACGTTTATAGGGGCTATAAAATTCGCCTAGTTTGACGATTTTTGGGCATCTGTTGATGATAAAGATTGAAAAAAATTCATTTTTACTTTCGGAATATGGCATATTGGAAAACGTGAGAGTTGCGATAAGAAAAAAATGGGCGTGTGCTCTTAGCACGAGAATTTGAATAATGGGAACGAAGAAATGGTGAAAAAGTTCCGATGCGTTTGTTATGGTGCAATACTTATTTATTGTAAATGAACCATAACGTGTTTTTTGGCCTTGTGGATTACTTGTCAAATAATAAATTTTTGTGAGATTTTGAATAATATTGTGACTATTATGATACAGTTGATCATAGTGCGGAGTGTACGTGTACTCGAATTATTGTTTATTGGGAAATATTAAGGTAAATGCCATTATATTTCTCGGGTAGTACGTTTCATTGTTTACGATATTATCACCGATAGCACGAAGAATTTTGTCGAGCAATTATTCAGTAGCGCGGGTTTAATTTACGAACCTCTGCGTCACCGCCTTGAAGCAGAAAAGGCGGCAAAATTACTTTTTATAATCCTCCAATTTTCAACTTCTCTTACTAATATAAAAATAAGTAAGTGAAGTTAAAAAAAACATGTAGGTAAATACTTACACTCGATATACTTAATACTAATTTACTTCAAAAATGTTAATAACTGCTTTATCGTTGTTTTAATTCTTTACTCGTATACTATTTTTAAATGAGATCTTAAACATCCGCATCCGCATCCGCGGATGTGAGTTTTTGAAAATCCGCATGTGGTATCAACAATGAGGAATGTTCACATTTTTCAATTTCTTTATATTCCTATTCTCCGTAGAAAATGAAAATATTGTGTCCAAAAATTATTTGAATACTTCAAATAGCGCCCGAGATATCGAGTTATAAACATGAGTTCGATGGATCCGTGTGACGTCACTTTACACCCAACGACTTGCGAGGTTCAGTACGTAGCCGGGTCCAATATAAGGGCCTCTTGGCTCACGGAGTGCGATTTGCGTATGTAGTATGACGTCTCATCGCCGCGAGGAATTGAATATTCGCGGGGTTGTAAAATCCGAACTACTAGGTCTTTTCGACTGAAACAAAAACTAGTGATTTCATATACATATAGGTTATACTGTGACGAAGTTTCGATCGATTTTGCATACCTGTGAACATTCCTCATTGTACAAAATTTCATCATCATATTTTACATAAGGATGCCATCGACAATACAGAATACAGTTTCTTCTGTTATGAAAAATCTGAAGACCATACAAAACGTGCAGTGTTAACGAGGGACGATGTTATACAGCAGTTGAAGACTAAGCTGAACGAATGCGAGATGCATCTCAGTCTGTTCAGGACTCTGATAGAAGACAAACTGGTGCAGAATGGTGGTGGCGATGGAACTTCTACAGAATCGATCAAACTGGAGGTTGTTTCACTGAAGGCATCTATAAAAGCTTTACAGGATACAGTATCGGTGAAAGATGAGTGTATTCTTCACTTCCAATCGCTTCTCAAAAAAGACAGAGACAATCATAGTTTGGCGTTAGCAAGAATGCAAGAGGAGCTCAGAACACTCAAGAACGCTGTGGCCGAAGAAAAACTGAAGCATCTAGAGATTGAAGTGCAATACGGAGAGAAGACTCTCAGCAAAGCAGCTATTGAACAGCAGGTACACGCTATGAAACAGCACGCTGACGAGTTACAACCTCAGGTATCCACTTTGAAGTCTCAGCTTATGACCTGTCAAGAAGAAGCCGTCAATGGCACTTCCTTGCTGAAGACGAAAACGGATACAAGAGAAGAGATTCGTGATCTCTTACTACAGCCTTTGAAAACGAAAAAGACAACATCCTCTGCAAGGAACGAGAAGAGTCACAATAGGATCAAAGAGAAGCTACAAAAGAAGGTAGCAACACTCGAGGAAGAGTTGGCATGGCAGAAAGGGGAGCTTGCTCCGAAGGTTGCCATCAACAAAACTCAAAATACAAGACCACTCAAAATCGATTACCCTGTTATTATATGTGACGAAGATTCAACACGCAATTCTTGGCAAACGGGTAGAATTCTGCAGGTGTTTCCAGGAATTGACGAACAAATCGGATCAGCAGAAAATAGGACAAGCCGAGAGTTTTTTAGAAGACCAGTAGTTAATATTGCTGTCATCGGGGGGGAGGATGTTGTGAAAAATTGCACATATAATTTTAAATCCAGACACCGATGACAGCAATTCGAAATTTATTTCAAGTTAGTTTATGTCATAATTGTTTTAGAGTAGAATAATTTGTCAGTACACAAGTGAAAATATATTTAAGACCCAGGGACCCTTTTTAATAGATTTAATTGACCCGTTCTTGACGACAGAACAATAAGATATCTTCATACTCTTGATATATCATCTGAAAAATATTGAATTAACCTCACGTTGCAGTTAGAAAGAGAGAGAAGATAACACCCGACGTCGTTCGAAAACGATCGGCAACATTTCAAACAACTGAGTGCGCCCAGCGTTCGACGCTCTTACTTTATCCGACGTTGATTCCGAACGCCGCCCAGGGCACGAAGATAACCATGACGTCATCAAGTTGACTAACTACACTGTTGTAATTAGCTCGAGGAAAAATCCCTAAAGTACATTTGTGAACGCTTCAAAGTAAGGAGAGCTTACTATGGGGGCGTTCCACTTGGCGATCACAACGCTCACGCTCACGACCGCTCTTTTCCCCATTCCACTTGCTTGCTAGCGCTATTATGGGGCCGTTCCACTTGGCGATCACAACGATCAAAATGCTCCTTTAGCCGTTCCACTTAACGACCGCGGTCTTTGTGAGCGCGGCAAAATCATCGCTCACTCCTAGCTCAAGTCGACCCACATATTTCGATGTTCTGTGACGACCTATCTTAATAGATGCGTGAAAGTGAAAATGGACGTTCAGAATACAGTTTAGATATATATTTATTATAATATTTCTAACTGTTGTACACTTTAATTGAATTTATTGTTTAGAATGACTTCTACTTTTTTCAATCTTGTCATTTCTTTCATGACAGCCCAAAACGCCCAATAATCCGTTCCACTTGAGTTAACATAATAGCGCTAGCAAGCAAGTGGAATGGGGAAAAGGGCGGTCGTGAGCGTGAGCGTTGTGATCGCCAAGTGGAACGCCCCCTATGTTAACTCAAGTGGAACGGATTATTGGGTGTTTTGGGCTGTCATGAAAGAAATGACAAGATTGAAAAAAGTAGAAGTCATTCTGAACAATAAATTCAATTAAAGTGTACAACAGTTAGAATTATTATGATAAATATATATCTAAACTGTATTCTGAACGTCCATTTTCACTTTCACGCATCTATTGAGATAGGTCGTCACAGAACATCGAAATATGTGGGTCGATTTGAGCTTGGAGTGAGCGATGATTTTGCCGCGCTCACAAAGACCGCGGTCGTTAAGTGGAACGGCTAAAGGAGCATTTTGATCGTTGTGATCGCCAAGTGGAACGGCCCCTATGAGTAAGTTTGTGAACGCAACCCAAGCAGGCTTAGAGCTAGTTGAATGTCAAAATAAAAGCTCTATTCGGGTTCACACAATTACTGTTCTAGGACTGTCAGGAGTTTGCGCAGTAAATTTGTTCGCGATAGTTAACGTTCGGGTTTTTTGGGGACTGTTTCAAGACTGACTTGTTTTGCGTTCGGGTTTTTACGAATAATCCTGGGATAGTCCGAGAACAGTCCGACAGCTGTCCCCGCTCTTGGGCAGGTACTGTTTTAGGATTATTCTGGGTGCATGCTTTTAAGGGCTTTACGTGATGGTTGTTGGCCGGAATTTTGATGACATCGATTATTTTCAATGAAGATATCGTTGATAAGATATATTTCTCCTGCTGAAAACTGAAATGTTTTTATTTTTCGTTTTTCATATTTGGATCGTTTGATGCATTCGGGTTTTTCAAAACTTGAACCAGTCCTAGAACGGTCCTAGGTATCGAAGCGAATGCGCATCTGTCCGGCGCAGTTTTAGAACGATCCTAGGACTGTCCTGAAAATTGTAACCCGAATAAAGCTAAAAACGCTTGAAATGAAATCGAAATAAGGAACACACCACCTTGGAGAACGTCACGGTCGTCACGTCACGTAAAGTAAACGGAAGGAAACGTCATTTCATGATGTGTCCAAACTGGCGTTGATGTTGCCATGTGTAACAATTAAATTCCACGTAGCACTCTGTCTCCAACTCGCTAAGACAATGCAATGAATTAAGAGGAAGAAGGACTGAAAGTTTCCAGATCACATATCTGCAATCTATTTCTCTGGGTCCTCGCAGTTCGCAGTCATTAGTTTGAATTGAATATAATATTAATAGGATTATCTTCTTAACTAGTGATTTTGAAATGTTTCATTTAAAGTGTTTGTTCTTTTTTGGTCTTATAATATTACCTGCTGTTATTTTTACATTTGATGGTGGTAAATATGATCGTAGAGCTCATTACATTAAAAAAAATTAAGATAACACTGACCAATTTAGACGGTTAATATAATATGTGTTTTAGGAAATAAAATGATGTCCCATGCCGAGGACCTAACTGAAGATGAAGCAGATGTTGAAGGAGAAGTTGATATTGAAGAATTAGTTGGTACAGAGGAAGATGGAGAAGAGGATCAAATGACAACATCTCCTACTGCAGAAACAAGTTTACTATTTGTGAAACCGAACACTGTTCCTGGATCACAATTAGGTAATATATCAATTCACACTTGACATTATATTATATATTACTTACCTACATTTGCTCCAGAGCTCCCCGCTGGTCTTCCAGTTGAGTTTTTAGTTGGATTCCGTAACAAAGGAGAACAGCTCTTTGTTATTGAAACATTGAGTGCCTCATTCCGTTATCCAATGGACTTCAACTTCTACATACAAAACTTCTCAGCAATTACTTATAAAAAGGAGATAGAACCGTTACACGAAGCAACATTTGCATATAGTTTCATCCCTGCTGAAGCGTTTGCTGGAAGACCTTTTGGATTGAATATTAATTTTGTTTATAAAGATGCTGCTGGTAATTATTTCCAGGAAGCACTCTTCAATGAGACAGTACAGATAATTGAGATGGAAGAAGGTAATCGACCCTTTTTTTTTATATTTTCATCAATTAATATTATAAATTACTCTATGGTTTTGAAATTCAAAACATAAGATTCAGATATCAATTGAAATTAATTCCAGTGGGTTTGCATTTTCAAAACTTTTATGGATTTGAGTTGAACTTCATTTACCTATTTTAATAATTGAAATGCTTTTATGTGAATTCACCAACTTCTTAGGACCAAATCAGTTTGAAAAAAATGTCGCCTGATAATGCCTATGAACAAGAAAACTTTGAACTATAAGAAATACCAACATTTCATTGCCTATATGAGTCTTCTTCATCAGACCAACGCTCAAGATCTATTTCTGATTTTCAATGGATCTTCTGGCTTGTTAGTAGTTAACTTCTTGGTACATAAACGAGCATGCATGGTTCAAGTTTCGGTTGATCAACCTTGGAACAGATGATTCATTAAGTCTTTGGTTATAGCCCTTCAGGGTTAACCAGATCTGCAGTGTATGATCTACCAATACCTCTTATTTTCAATTTATGTTCCCACTTTCTTATCTATAATAGTCTTGTATATATTTTTATATGAATACAGGGAATTGTGAACACTTTTTTTAATAAACTTTATTGTTGTAAAGTCTAAAAAAGACATAATAAAGTCAAATTAAATGTAAAATATGCAACAAATGAAAAAAAAAACGAAACAAACTACTTCCAACAGTCCAAACTGTAATATATATTACTTCTGAGAAACTCTCACCACACTTTGGTAGTTTATTGTATAAGATATACAGCGGAGGAACAGTTAGAATGTTATGACTGTAAAAATATGGTCCACAAGAGTCAGTGGATCTTAATCTAAGTAAGAAGCGCAAGATTCTCTCCTGTAGCACAAATTCTTAACTGCAGAACTGCTACCATCCCAGAACATTATTCCATAAGTAATCATTAACTGAGCATGTGCATAATCTTCAAAGCAGAAAATTGATATTTGTTGTCTAAGATACCTTATTACATGTATTAATTTTCATGGGACTGGAATAATTAAATTTTGGAAAAAAAAAAACGTTAAATTGGCTAATGGCCTTAGTAGTCGATGCCAATAAAATAAATAAAAAAAAGACGTTAAGTCATTCCTTATTACTCCACACACCGATGCTAATTTGCTAGCCAGGTCAATAATGAGATATCTATTGAAATTTTTGAAATGTAGAAGAATTCAAATTGGTAATCGTCAGAATGAATGCCAATTTCAAATCCCAGGCTCACAGATTTTTTTATCATGAGGTTGGAGAAATTATATAAGATTGTGTCACTGGCATCAATGACAAAATATTAGGATCCATTCCTTCTAAAAAATTCTTAAGATTTGGTCTGATGAAGAAGTCCCTTAAAATTTGAAACAATACCTATCTGTGTTTTAACAGTTTGAAGTCTTGGTTATTCATTTTTCAAAACTGACTGATATTAAAAAAAAGATAAATATGTATAATTGTTTCAGAGACCGAGAATTAAAACAGCAAAAATTTAGAAAATAAAAGATTCAATATCTTTCTTACCTCCAAATAATACATTCAAATTTCATTTTTATATTTTGATGAAATATTATTTTTCAATTCATAATTACAGGACTTGATGGTGAAACCTTCTTCCTTTATGTTTTTTTGGCTGCTGGTGTCATCCTGCTTTTAGTTATTGGGCAACAGACCTTACTGTCAGTTGGTAAAAAACGCACAAATCGAAAAGCTGCTCCTGTTGAAACTGGAACCAGTAATCCTAACAATGTGGACTATGACTGGTTGCCACAGCAAACATTAGCTAGTTTAAGTGAGTACTGAAAATAATCAATCCTATAACAATATTGAAATTATTTATAAATCCATGCGAAGAGAAAATTTAAAGTAATTAACTTATCATCAAAGGAGCAAATATGATTGTAGACTTATGGGGTGATTAATATGAGCTAAGTTGATGGCAATGAGAGGGCAGATGCATTGGCTAAGCAGCTTTTGTTTGTCCGCAGCTGGCGCTTCTGTTCTGTCTTACAGCTGTCAGGAGCTTCTTCAGGAGATGGCTAGACAAGGAAATTTTCTGAAACATAGATGATTTATTCTTTTTTATAATCTGTCACTCTATCCATGTTGGCGTCTTGATAATGAGGGGGAGGGTTCAAGATGTCTTATAACCAACAGTTCTTCTGTATTTAATCTTTATTGGATCAATTGGGACCGGTTTCGGAATTCGTATTCCATCTTCAGCCAAAGACTACAAATTTTTTTACAATTTAAGACCTGTTACAAACCTCTTATATACAGGGTGATGTTTTTAAGTGTTTCATTAGAAGTTTTGGGGGAAGGAATTTTAATACAAATTCCAGATTTTGCATTGTTGTTTTATACCACATGATCTTGAGTTGAAAAATAATTTCCAGCAAAATCTACTTCCGGTTCTACCGGAAACGAATGTGAACTTCGTTATTTCAAATGTAACACCCTGTATATTTAGACATATTTTTATTCTTCGTTCAATTCTACACTAATTTCAGGTATAATATGCCCAACCTCATAAGCGATTGTTGAATTAAAGCCCAATTGTCAAATTATTCGTCATAAAGATTGTCACAAATAAGTGTTTATATCTTCAAAATCTCTCATTGTAAAATTTTTTATCCGCAACAGTGAAATAAAATAAAGTACGCTGTTGCTGTTGCTGCTATAACTTATGAGGAAATTTCATACAGGGTGTCCGAAACAAAGCTTCAAAGTGCGCCTTAATTAAACTATGAAATCTCCTTTTTTTCAAATGGCAACCATATAATTTTGTTCTTATAATCGATTGCTCGTCAAAAAGTAGTTAGAGTATGCCGAACATTTCATGCCTTCAAAATCAGTAGTTTTGCCGTTATTGAATTAAATTCAATTTCACGACCAAAGACAGGTTTCAGTCGAATTAATTGGTACGCTCGTTTTTTTAGTAGGCTATGGTAGGAACTGTCATTCTCACCCTTTTTATAATGATCAAATAAACAAAAAAACTTCAATTCAAAACTTCCACATCAATTCTCGTAACAACCAACGAAAATTAAATAAATGCTATTCAAATAAATTTTCAAATTTATTGATTCTTCTACAACCCCTTACTGTAAGGTGTTCAGGTGATAATTCCCGCAGTGCAACCCGCACCCTAACTTCAATTTTGTTCCTCGAATGACTGCTATTTTTATAAACCTCCCATTTTATAGTAACCCATAGATGAAAATGAAAGAACGTCAGGTCTGGAGAACGAGAGGGCTAATCTGATGGACTATTCAATCTGATATTTTGATACATTCACCTTGAATGAAGAACATATTTTATACATCACTGTTAACGAAATTCCGATTCTGCATAGTCCCCGATTAATCAAACAACAAGTTCACCGATCTCACCATTGTTGGCAGAGATCTTCATGGACCATTTTGAAAGAGTTCATATATCATCCGAGAATAACAGTTACAGAAATAAAATAATGTTCTGGTATAGATATGTTGACGATGTGGTGGTCTTGTGGCTAGGAGGAAGAGAAGAATTTGAAGGGTTTTTGAACTACATCAATAACCTACATGACAGAATAAAGTTCACAGTCGAATTTGAAGAACAACGGTGCTTGAATTTCTTAGACCTCAAGTTAATGAGGACAGAACATGGGTTTTCGTTTGGAGTCTTTCATAAAGAAACACAAACTGATAGTATTATAGATAATAATTCATTCCACCCAATACAACAAAAACTTAGTTCTTTTCATGCATACATACACCGTTTTCATTTCGTGAAGTGAATACCTCATAAAGTAGCTCTGATAGAAGTGTGTTTTTCATGCAGAAGAAGTTTCCCTTGTTCGACAAATTTTATACTGATTTGGACGGTTTTCTCAGGGGGTTCACGTGAACTGCTTCTCTTTTCGCTTTGATAATGTGGGTGTGTGTAATTTGCGGAGATACGACTTCAAAAAGGTCACCGGGAATACATTGTAGTTCATGTAGTAATTTTTATCATGCCAATGGCAGATGCTGTGAGGTTGTAAAAAGCCAGATAGCTGTTATCACCACCTTGCCGGGCAATCAGTGGAAGTGCAAGAACTGTCGGGGTCAGGATTCCCGTGCACCAGTGGCGTCGGTCGACGACGGTGAAAGTGAACACGGTGCGGATGACCGATCGGAGGGTGATTCCACCCTTGGTGAAATGGTGCGAGCCCTTGGATCGGAACTTTCCGCCGTACGGAGTGAGATAAGAGATTTACGAAACTCTGTCGATTTTTGCTCCAATAAAGTTACTGACTTTGAGCGGAAATTATCCAAACTGGATGAGGCAATCAGGGTAACCAACCAGTTGAAAGCTGAGAATGAGGCCCTAAAGAAAAGGGTTGAAACCATGGAGAGGAAATTTGATAGAGTGTAACAGAACTTGCGAGACAACAACATAGAGATAATGGGGATACCCGAGCAGAAGAATGAAAATTTGTTGAGAGTTTTCGAAAAAATTGCTTCTAGTATTGGACATGAGATGCAGAGTGGCTTGGTGAAAGCGATAACACGCGTGCCCACGAAGTTGGAAAATAAACCGGAGAATATAATAGTCGAGTTCAATAGGAAGCTTGACAGAGATTCTTTTTTGTCTGCTGTGAAATCCAAAAGGTCTGAAATGGGAGGAAGGCCTGGGCTGAAGATTGATGACGTTTCTGAGCGAGTTTATGTGAATGAACATCTTACTAAGGCAAGTAAAATTTTATTCAAGGAGGCACGAGTGGCTGCTAAGGAGAAAGCATATAAATATGTTTGGGTCCAAAACGGAGGTATCCTTATGCGGAAAGATGATGGTACTAAAATTCTACAAGTGCGCTGTAAAGCTGATCTGAGGAGGTTGTGAATTGGTTTCGGTTGATTTTTGTGATTGTCTCTTTTCGTTGATCAAGATGACGCTACATATTGCTTATCAAAATGTTCGAGGTTTACGCACGAAATTAATGGATTTTAATTTAAATTTACAATTAAATAATTATGATATTGTTTTCATAACGGAATCATGGTTGAAAGATTATATTCTTGATGGTGAGTTAGTAGATACACACTGTTATTCCGTATACAGAAGGGATCGTTCTGATAGTTGTTGTACTAAAAAAGATGGGGGTGGCGTACTTATTGTTGTTCGTAACGGATATAATGTTAAAATTTTGCCGAGTTTTAATAGTGATGCTGAGGATCTTTGGTTATTAATTTCTGTCGAAGATGTCAAAATATATTTATGTTGCGTTTATCTGCCTCTCGGAGACGATCACGCTTCATCATCATTCATAAACCAATTAGAAATTAACAAAGGTAAAATACAGAATAACATAATTTTGATCTGTAGAGATTTTAATTGCTCTACTGTTTATTGGAATTTGGATGACTCGAATCTCTCATTGATACCTTCTAATGTTGAAGCTAAATATTCTAGTATTATCGATTCACAAATTTTCTTGGAGTTGATGCAATTCAATGGTGTTTTCAATGGTTCAGGCAGGGTTCTGGATCTCATACTATGCAATAAAGCTAAAATAAAACAGCTATCCCTGGCTGAGGTTCCATTTGTTAATGAAGATCCTCATCATCCATATCTAGATTTTATATTCGATCTGAAAAAATATCGTTACCTAGGAAATTGCTACGAGAATAAAATGTTAAATTATAATCGTGCTGATTATTCTTCAATAAATAGGCAGATTGCTGATTCTGATTGGGGATCTCTCCTAAATATTGGAGACGTTAACGAAGATGTAGAAAAATTTTATTGTGTTCTAAATCGTATTTTGCTTGAAAATGTACCCAGGTCTGGGAGATCGGAAAACTATCCTCATTATTATTCGTTTAAAACAATCAAATTGATGAAACTGAAAAATAAATACCATGTTAAATGGAAAATTTATAGCAACCGCAAAGATTTTTCAAAGTTTAGGGAGCTGAGAACACTTTCTAAGCGCTTCATGAGATCGGACTTTGAGGGATATCTGAGAAGGGTGGAGTCTGAGCTTCCAGGGAATTCGAAAACGTTATTTAGTTTCATCTCAGCTAAGAAAAAGCACTGTAAAATACCATCTGAAATGCACTTTGGAGATAGAAGCGCTTCGTCCGCTCCAGAAATCGCAAATTTTTTCGCATCCTTTTTCGAGGGCAACTTCGAATTATCTTTAAATCGGACTGATAAGCGAGAACAATATTTCATTGATAATTCCCACAGCGCCAACTACTTAAGCTCCGTACATCTCACTCTCAACGAAATAATCAACGCAATGAAATCACTTGCAGTGTCGAAGGGTCCCGGTCCGGATGGTATCCCTCCCATCGTATTAAAAGAATGCGCCGAAACTCTGGCTGTGCCGCTGCTCATTATATTTAACAAATCCCTGAAGAATTCGGTTTTTCCAGCGAAATGGAGAGTATCCACTATAGTTCCAATATTTAAGAAAGGTCAAAAACACAAGGTAGAAAACTACCGCCCTGTTAGCATACTATCGTCATCCATTGTTTATAAATACATATTTAACCAGGTAAAAAACTTAATAATTGATGAACAGCATGGATTCGTTAGCAGAAGAAATATTGAAACGAATCTCGTTTGTTTTCTGGAGAATGTACAGGCGAGCCTTGACTCGCGCGTTCAGGTTGATTCGATATATACCGATTTTTCCAAGGCGTTTGATAAGATCGACCATAAAATATTGTTTTGTCGTCTTGCCGAAGTGGGTATTTGCGGTAGTTTGCTCAGATGGGTTGAGTCCTACATATTGAATCGATCTCAGTATGTTTCCGTGAGTGGTTGTCGATCGAGAATATTTGAGAGCACGTCAGGGATTCCGCAGGGCTCCCATTTAGGTCCACTTCTTTTTGTGATCTACATTAACGACATAGGAAAATGTTTCAGACACTCAAGGTATCTGCTTTATGCAGACGGTTTGAAGTTTTTCAAGGCAGTAAAAACACATCAGGATTGCTTGGATCTGCAGCAGGATTTCATAAGGCTTCAAAAGTATTGCAGGGAGAACTGCCTATTTCTGAATCTCGAAAAATGCTGTAAGGTTTCTTTTACGAGGGGCTCTCCAGTAAGTTTTCAATATGTTATAAACGATACAGTCATCAGATCGGTCAACAGTGTTTCAGATTTGGGCATTATCTTAGACTCAACTTATATTCGATTTACATATTGAAAAAGTCATAAATAATTCAAATAAAATGCTGGGATTCATTACATATTCGAAACGGAGCTCAATTCAGAGAAAATAAGACGCTCCTTACGCTGTACTACTCTTTTGTACACAGTAGATTGAGTTTCGCTTCTTCCGTGTGGAACCCGCGGTATAAATGCTACGTGCAGCGCTTGGAGAGTGTTCAGAATAGATTTTTGAGACATTTGGCATATCGAAATAATTTTGTAATAACAAATCATGATTACACGGCTGCTCGGCGTATGTTCAATATGCTGAATTTATCTGATCGTAGACGTTTGTCGGATGTTTTGTTTGCTTGCAAGGCGATGAGGGGTGAATTTTCTGTGTCTGAGATCGTACAGTTCTTTTCGCTTAGGATTCCAAATTTCGGTTTACGATCCTTCGGTACGTTTTATGGTACTTTCAGAAATACAAATTCGGCGCAGAATTCTCCGGTTTCTAGGATGATTACGACGTGCAATTTGCTTTGTTCCAACGTAGACATTTTCCATGATTCGTTGCTCAGGTTGAAGAGAACAATAAAAGCTGAACTGAGTTATTCAGGACACTGATTTTGTGAATTTGTGTGTTGAAAATTGTAGCTATTGAAAATTGTACTTATTACTTATGTTTCCTTTTTTAATGTTTGGTTAGGAAGATTTCTTTCTGTTTGAAATTTTTTTGTAATATGTGGATACTTTTTCGGGTGTATGCCTGTTTGTATTCCAATGTATAATAAAAAATTAAAAATAAATAAATAAATACATAGATTAACAAGTCTACCACTAACCGAGACAGAATACAAAATAGAACTTAACCTCATAAAACAGATAGCCATCAACAACAACTTCAGTGCAGAATTAATCGACAAGTTGTTGAACCGGAAGAAACACAAAATAATGTTGAAGTCGCTAAACCTACTGGATGTTGATCCAGACAACAGAAGAACTCATTATGGATCGCTATTATACATAGGAAACCCCTCAGTTACAGTTGCCAATATATTGAAGACAGAAGGAATAAAAATATCATTTAGACCGGGAAATCAAGTAAAGAATATGGTTTTGAACAACGTAGACAGAGCGGATAAAATGGAGAAGAGTGGAGTTTATTCCCTAGAATGTGAAGAATGCGGGGCCACATATGTGGGGCAGACAAGAAGGAGATTTAAAGATAGAGTGATGGAACACGAGAGATCATTCAGACTGAGAAAATCAGATTCACATTATGCCAATCACTTTTTCAAGTCCAACCATGATTATGGGTTAACACAGTTTAGAATTTTGCATGTGCAAAACAAGGGCGTCAAACTAGACATAAAAGAAAACCTGGAAATTTTTAAGAACTGTAGGAGATGTGAAAATCCACTAAATGTACAAACCAATATGGAGATGAGATAACAGTCCTTTATTGCCGAACAAATGGCCATCGACCTTGGGCCCTTCAGCCTTGTCATTCAACAACATTATTTTTACATTTCAATTATTACAAAAAAAAAAAACTAATAATTTTGTTTTAAATTCTAAATAAATTATATAGAGTCTGTCTTGGGTGTTTTCTTGAGGAGCTGTGGTTTAATTCATCTTGATAGAGGGCTAATACATCTTCTTGTCTTCTGAGTTTCTCTACGAATCTGCTCAATAGGGTATTTAGTCTTGTTCTTATTGGTACAATGTTGGTGCTTGAGTAGAGTCGTTTGGTGGATTGTACAGTACATTATTTGGGTGTCTCATTCTTGTGATGGTTCTTAGTGCTTTTGTTTCTGCTACTTCGATGTTTCTCACTGCAGGTCTTTTACAATTGTTGAATATTGGATGTGCATATTCTATTAGTGGGCGACAAATTGTTTTGTGAATTTTTGCTGCTGTGATAGTGCTGATACCAGAGAAGCCAATCAAAAATCCTAAGAATGATAGCAAACGCACCCTGGTACGTCACGAATGAAACGCTCCATAAAAATCTGAAGATCCCTTATGTAAAAGAAGTTATCCAGGACAGAAGTAACAGACATCACATAAAACTTGAAAGCCATCCCAACGACCTAATTCAACCACTGACAGAACCCCCAAATACTAGACGACTGAAGAGAAACTGGCCAGCGGATCTGAAGGATTCCTGAGGACTTATCACTGGATAAGACCTCATAACGCCACTTAGGAGCTTATAGCTCTGAACCATCAAACAGGCCCATAGAATATAAAAATTCTGATTGCTTGTACATGTACTATAATGAAAAAAAAAAATGTATTTATAATGTCATCATGAACTGAGATGGGAGCATGGATTCTGTTGGTTTTCTTGGACAATTCTTCAATTTCCCTTGTTTTTTTATTAAGTGGTTTGATGTTAGTGTTGGGGATGCCTTCAATGGGTTTCTTCGGATGTTTTGGGCATTTGGTAGACCAGGCTAAATGATCTTCAGCTCCGCATGCTAAGCATTTTGGCTTGTTATTACTTTTGCAGTTTGTCATTCTGTGTGGACCTTGACATTTGGAGCATTTTGGTGTTTCTGTACAATTATCTGTTGTGTGGTTAAATTGGAAGCATTTTCCACAGGGTATAGGGGTTGGTTCTGGAGGGTGACTCGGGTAGACTAAATAGTGGCGGTTCAAATAGAAAAGTCCATTATTCAGCAGACTTTCGAATGCTTCCATTTCGCCGGTAATAATTCTGATGTACTTTGTAGGTTTGTTGAAAGTTTTTGATATAATCCTTCTGCAATATCTATGTTTTATATTTGTCTGAGTTAGGTGTTGGCTTATGTCTTCTTCTTTAATATTTGTTTCCACCGATGTTATTACCACAGTAAGTTTGTTGCGGCTCTTTTCTTTCCTTGGGTGTTCTCTGATTTAAGCTTTATTCGGGTTACAATTTTCAGGACAGTCCTAGGATCGTTCTTAAACTGCGCCGGACAGATGCGCATTCGCTTCGATACCTAGGATCGTTCTAGGACTGGTTCAAGTTTTGAAAAACTCGAATGCATCAAACGATCCAAATATGAAAAAGGAAAAATAAAAGCATTTCAGTTTTCAGCACGAGAAATATATCTTATCAACGATATCTTCATTGAAAATAATCGATGTCATCAAAATTCCGGCCAACAACCATCACGTAAAGCCCCTAAAAGCATGCACCCAGAATAATCCTAAAACAGTACCTGCCCAAGAGCGGGGGCAGCTTTCGGACTGTTCTCGGACTATCCCAGGATTATTCGTAAAAACCCGAACGCAAAACAAGTCAGTCCTGAAACAGTCCCCAAAAAACCCGAACGCTAACTATCGCGAACAAACTTACTGCGCAAACTCCTGACAGTCCTAGAACAGTAATTGTGTGAACCCGAATAGAGCTTTAATGTTTCTTTATATTTAATTATTTTCCCTTCTTCTATGAGTTCTTTCAGACCTTTCTCAATCGTTGATTTTTCACTATTCGATTTTAAGATGAAGCCTAATTTAGTTTTCAGAATGACATCTCTGGAGTTTGTAGAATAAGTTATTATATTCCATATTTCTTAGATAGATAGATAACAGTACTTTATTGCGGAGCAAATGGCCATCGACCTTGGGTCCTTCAGCCTTGTCATTTAACAACATTATTTTTACATTTTAATTTTTATAAAAAAAAAAAAATCTAATAATTTTGTTTTAAATTCTAAATAAATTATATAGAGTCTGTCTTGGGTGTTTTCTTGAAGAACTGTGGTTTAATTCATCTTGATAGAGGGCTAATACATCTTCTTGTCTTCTGAGTTTCTCTACGAATCTGTTCAATAGGGTATTTAGTCTTGTTCTTATTGGTTCAATGTTGGTGCTTGAGTAGAGTAAGTCGTTTGGCGGATTGTACAGTACATTATTTGGGTGTCTCATTCTTGTGATGGTTCTTAGTGCTTTTGTTTCTGCTACTTCGATGTTTCTCACTGCAGGTCTTTTACAATTGTTGAATATTGGATGTGCATATTCTATTAGTGGGCGACAAATTGTTTTGTAAATTTTTGCTGCTGAGATAGTGCTGATACCTTGCTTCCTATAAGTAAGTTTGCTGAAGTGTTTTGCTCTAGAAATAGCCTTCTTTTTCAGGTTCTTAGTGTGCAGATTAAAGTTCAATTTGTTATCGATTTGAACTCCCAAGTATTTTATTGAAGCTGCTGGTTGGATAGTTTTGCCTTCGAGTTGTAGAGTAGGTGACGTTGTTGAAATTCTATGGTCAAATATAATAAACTGCGATTTCTCAATATTTATTTTCATTCTCCATTTTTTGAACCAATTCTGTATGTATTCCAGTAGATCTTGCAGTTTCTTTACGCACTTAGCCACTGTTTTTGCATGTGTAATCAGAATTGTATCATCTGCAAACTGTAGAATGTATAGATCATTGGAGGTTTCTAATATTATGTCGTGACAAAATATGTTGAAGAGCAGAGTTGACAGTGGGGATCCTTGTGGTGTTCCTTGTTCAGGACAAAAATAGTCAGAAGTGCTTGTGCCGACTTTTACCTCCAATTTTCTGTTTTCTAAGAATTGCTTACACAACTTGATCAGATCGGTAGGGACTCCTAGTTTGTACAGTTTATACAACAATGCTTTGTGCCATATGCTGTCGAATGCCTTTTCGATGTCTAAACTTATAGCTGAAGTTTTGTATGATTTTAGAGTTGTATTTTGGGCATTTGATACCAGGATGGTGAGTGGGTGAATTGTTGATCTTTCTTTTCTGAAACCAAACTGAAAGTTTGGAATGTGTTGTTCTATATGGGGTGTCAGCATTGTTTTTATTACTTTTTCGTATAATTTTCCCAGCACAGGTAGTAGTGTGATGGGCCTGTAGTTTCCTACTCGTTGCTTGTTTGAGTTGGACTTCGGGATGTTAATGATCTGTCCTGTTTTCCATATTTCTGGAAAAATACCTTCATTGATGCAGAATTCAAAAATTTTGATGATGTGTAGGTGAATTTTTTCGTCTAGTCTTTTCAGTATAATCCATGGTATGTTGTCTTTTCCTGGGGAGCTGTTTTTACTATTGTGCAGCTGTTGGTAGTAATCTGCATGCTCTAATGTTGTTCCTTCTCTAGGGTGGATTTGGTTGCTGAAATACTTCTTGTACCATTCGTCGATCATAGTCTTCGCATTTTTATCATAATTGTCATCTTCACCGAACTTATACCTTCTTACATAGTGTTCTGCAAATAGTTGTGCTTTTTCCTGATCTGTTATATACTCCTTGTTGTTTTCTATTAGGTTAGGGATATTCGGAAATTGTTTGTACTTCGATAATTTTTTAACTTCATTATAAAAATTTTTACCTTTCAACTCATTTATTTTGTTACAAGCTGCAATCCAATTGTTTTCTCTGTACTGTTGTATCATGCGTTGTATGTTTTTATTGTAGTTATTTAGTTCTTTTTTGAAATGGGGGTTTGGGTTTTTGCAATATTCTCTATAAATTTTTCTTTTATGTTTAATGAGTTTGATAATGTAAGGTGGTAGTTCATGTAGAAATATATGTCTTTTCTTAACTGGTGTATGTTTTCTTATGGTTTCCGACAGTTTTCTATTGAAATCTTCAATATATTGCTCGCTAAATGGGGTATTCTCATTATTTTCTATGAACAACTCTAACTCCTTGTTGATTTTAATAATGTTCGAAAGTTTGTAATTATATGTTATTTTTTCTGTTTGTTCATGTGGCTCGAGTTGCATATCGATATCTACCACCATACCAAGGTGATCTGGTGCTAAGTCAGGAATTAATTCTACTTTCACGATATTTGATTTGATATTCTCCGTGTACAACAGTAAATCGGGTGTGCTGTCTTGATTATTGCTCATGATGAATGTTGGTCCCGTTTCAGCCTTGGAAAACTTGCTATTTTTCACAAATTCATTGATTTGGTCGAGTTTTTTTTTTTGTCGTTGCATTGAAATCACCAATTATGATTGAGTACTTGTACAGTGATGCTTTGGTAAAAACTGTTTCCTCTAATGTGCTGTTTGGATGAAAGTATACCAGGAAAATATGAAGTTTTTCATTTTGGAATGGAGTTGTAAAATGTGTTACCTCGTTCATTTGGTTTCTAATTGCTGGTGGGTTGTCTCTTCTGGCGTGCAAAGATGGGTGGCACTGTATTATGCTTCCTTCTCTTATGTTCTGTATTTTATGACCTATTTTTGTGAAGGTAGTCCAGTCATTATAATTAACGTTGTGTGTTTCATCTATTTTGGACTCTACAAATAATGAGCATGAAATATTGTTTTGTTCTATGTAGTTGTTGATAAGGTGTTTTCTCGGCATATAGCTGTTAATATTGTTGTAGAGGATCCTAATTGTCGATTTGAATTTGTCTGCTACCATTGTTGTTTACTGGTTCAGTGGGTGAAGGTTCTTCGGGATCATCCATGTCAAACATTAAGATGTAGAAACGATTTCCAGAAAAAACAATTGTTGTGTCGATGTTATATTGATTAATGAATCTTCTTTTCAGTTTTGCGATCAATTCATTTCTGTCCTTGTTTTTAGGGTTGTTCAATTTCCTGCAATATGTATTTATAATGTCATCATGAACTGAGATGGGAGCATGGATTCTGTTGGTTTTCTTGGACAATTCTTCAATTTGCCTTGTTTTTTTATTAAGTGGTTTGATGTTAGTGTTGGGGATGCCTTCAATGGGTTTCTTCGGGTGTTTTGGGCATTTGGTAGACCAGGCTAAATGATCTTCATCTCCGCATGCTAAGCATTTTGGCTTGTTATTACTTTTTCAGTTTGTCATTCTGTGTGAACCTTGACATTTGGAGCATTTTGGTGTTTCTGTACAATTATCTGTTGTGTGGTTAAATTGGAAGCATTTTCCACAGGGTATAGGGGTTGGTTCTGGAGGGTGACTCGGGTAGACTAAATAGTGGCGGTTCAAATAGAAAAGTCCATTATTCAGCAGACTTTCGAATGCTTCCATTTCGCCGGTAATAATTCTGATGTACTTTGTAGGTTTGTTGAAAGTTTTTGATATAATCCTTCTGCAATATCTATGTTTTATATTTGTCTGAGTTAGGTGTTGGCTTATGTCTTCTTCTTTAATATTTGTTTCCACCGATGCTATTACCACAGAGTAAGTTTGTTGCGGCTCTTTTCTTTCCTTGGGTGTTCTCTGATTTAATGTTTCTTTATATTTAATTATTTTCCCTTCTTCAATGAGTTCTTTCAGACCTTTCTCAATCGTTGATTTTTCACTATTCGATTTTAAGATGAAGCCTAATTTAGTTTTCAGAATGACATCTCTGGAGTTTGGGAATTTGGTGTTCCATATTTTTGCCATTTGAATTCTGTCCACGTCGGTATTTTGGGTGTTTATGTAGAATAAGTTTTTATATTCCATATTTCTTATTTCATTCATTTTAGCTGAATAATTTTTGTTGAAATTTTTTGTTGAGTTATTTTGTTGTCTTGAATTTCTGCTTATCTGTTGTTGGCCATTATCTGCTATGATGTTAGATGTTGATTGTTTTTCTGTTGTCTTATCTACATCCATTTTTTGAGGTTCATTTTGTTTTCTAATTAATTGTGGCTCTTTGAATAAAATTTCTGGGGATTTACTTTCATTTTTCTTTTTTAAGGTAGTGGTATTTCTGGCTCCTTTTTTTTTTACGTTTTTTGGTGGTGGTGTTGGTGAAATTGTTTTCCTCCTCTTCCGAGATGTACGATGAGGAGCCGCTGATCTGGGACATTTCTGCCCTGTAGAAGGACTCGAAATCTGCGGCGTTGATATTTGGCTGGGTAGAAATTTTGTTCAGAAATTATTCGTTTCGGAAATAATTTGATCGTTATCGACTTTCGGCGTGAAATTGTTCGGAGAATGCACATGTGTTCACCATGAATGATCAACACGGACTGAAATTTTGAATATCAATCATTGTTCAGCTTTGTCGTCGATCAAAGTAGAGAGCCGTCAAGATCCAATAATACAAGGCAACGAAACGACGTAGAGAATTTTCAGTGGAACACACCAGGTGGTCACATGTTAACGAGCGAATGAGATTTTATAATTTAGAGTTGGAATATTATTAAAAAACATGCCTTAATGTAGAATTTTATTGTTTTGAATACCTTGCATTCAGTTGAAGTGTAAGTATATATAAGAGGTTTGTAACAGGTCTTAAATTGTGAAAAATTTTGTAGTCTTTGGCTGAAGATGGAATACGAATTCCGAAACCGGTCCCAATTGATCCAATAAAGATTAATTACAGAAGAACTGTTGGTTATAAGACATCTTGAAACCTCCCCCTCATTTATTATTTTTCTTAAAAAGAAATTTTCCTCTGAATGGAGCACAGGAAGTGGTCTTAGGCAGTCAAGGCTTCTCATTGAGAAATTGTCTTCTGGAACTGATGTCGAAGAACTCCTGGCCCTTCAGAGTAAATAGCTGAGTGATTGGATGCTCACTGTGCTGCTGTTGCAGGAACACATTCTGTTCACCTGTTGTAACCTTTGATCATTTAAAATAGTGGGAAAACTAACACCCACTATTTCTATAGTGAGAGGAATGCCTCCCTATGAACTCAAAACATTTGTGGGTGCGCCCACCAAAAAAACATACCACTGGCGTAGCTCAACATACGAGATGCATGATACTTCGAAGAGCATATGTCGCATAATTTGTTGTTGCAGTTTTATGCCGAAATGAGATTGGTGTAGAGATTTAAGTAATGCGTTCCTTAATACTTATATATATAATCTGTTCCCATTTTACCTTTCGGTGTTCCGTGATACTTTCGGTATTATTATAATCTTAGAACCCCAAACGAGACATTCATTTTCAATACTGATTTCAGATTTTTTATCGAAATACAATTTTTTTTCCATAGACATTTCTACTGAACTTTCTGAAAAACCAAACATTTATTTTATTTTAATATTACGAAGTATCTTATCTCTTTTTGTTTCTTGTTTGACTGGAAGAACGAATGATAAAAATGATATCTGCCTTAGTTTAAATGGTTTTACGTGTGATGAACCAACTCAGTTGCCCGGTATCTTTGCGGAACATTTTTCTTCTATCACAAGTTCTAAACTGAGATCTTGTTATGGAGATAATTTATCACAATCTTACACTGCAATACCAATGGTAAACAGTAATTTCTTCTTCAATCCTGTTGATAAGATTGAAGTTGAGGAAACCATTAGATCCCTCAAAAATAAAAAAAGCGTTGGTGTTGACTCTGTATCCGTTAACATATTAAAGGCAATGAATGAAGTTATTAGTGAGCATTTTGCACATCTAATCAATATGTCTATAACTTCAGCTAAGTTTCCTGAAATCCTGAAAAAAGCCATAATCATTCCTATATTCAAGAAGGGTGACCCCGCTGAAATAATGAATTACCGTCCGATATCAATTCTGAGCGTACTTTCCAAGGTGTTTGAGAAAATTGTTTTGAACAGAATGACGTGTTATCTCGATAGATTCAGACTTATAGATACTGCGCAACACGGTTTCAGAAGCGGTTACTCAACTCAATCCGCAGCAGTCAATTTTTTCGAATCAGTATACGAATGTTTGGATAAAAACCTATTTGTAGCTGGTCTATTTTTTGACCTATCCTCGGCTTTTGATTCACTGTCTTTCGAATTCATACTTGAAAAGTGCTACAATCTAGGTTTCAGGGGTGTGTTCCTGGAATGGTTGCGTAGTTTTCTTGTCGGAAGAAATATGGTTGTAAAAATAGGCGAAAATTATTCTGGGTCTCATACGTTTGTCTTGGAGTCCCCCAGGGTTCTGTGTTGGGCCCTCTTCTTTTCATATTATTTATAAATGATCTGCCTGGGTATTTATCCTGCTTACTGGCTACTTTATTCGCCGATGATACTTCCGTAGTTGTTTCTGCCAACAGTCTCCAGGAACTTCTGAGAGCTTGTGAGCGTATTGTCCGTGAATTTGTTAACTGGTGTCATTCAAACCGCCTGATGGTGAACGTAGATAAGACGGTGTGTATCAACTTTTGTTTAAAGAATAATGAAATGCAGACCTTCAGAGTTAATTACGGGGATAACTCAATCATAACATCTGACACAACCAAGTTTCTCGGTCTCTATGTAGATAAAAATTTAAGGTGGACAACTCACATCGATGCCTTATGTAAGAAATTGAACAGCTCCTTTTTTGCCATCAGTAGAATTAAAAATGTTTTGCCCTTGAATTGTTTGATGAATGTCTACTATAGCCTTGTTTATAGTCACTTATCCTACAACATTTTGCTGTGGGGAAATTGCTCTGAATCCTCAAGAGTATTCATAGCACAAAAGCGTGTCATCCGTGCAATATTCAACCTACATCCACTGAATTCTTGTAAGCCGATATTCATTGAAAGGGAAATATTAACATTACACCTTGTATATATATTTTTAAATGTTTGCTCTATGCTAAGGAGAATGAGTGTAGATGGTCCAAATTATCAGATCATCACAAGTATGAAACAAGAAACTCTGAGACATTTTCTTTTCCGAAACATAGAACTCACAGATTCGAATGTAACCCCTCATACAAAAGTATGAAATTATATAATCATCTACCATCTGCTATGAAACAGTTGAATATCGAAACATTCAAGAAAGAAATCAAGAAATTTCTTTTAAAAAAAGGCTTTTACTCTGTAGAAGAATATTACTGCGACACCTTAGTTGCTTAGTTCCTAGTTGCTTAGTTTTAAATCTGACATGTCCTATACACTGTCTAGTGTCTCAATGGAATGAATAAATTATTATTATTATTATTAACTAAATTGAAATCTATCAAGTTACTTTCGTTTTCCACAAAATTTATAACATCTAACTCTGAATCAAACACGGCAATTTTATCTCTTAATGCTAATCTAGATAAAGCGTCACAATTACTAATAATAATAATCTTTATTGGACTTGGGAAAGGGCTATCGACCGAGGTCTTTCTGCCCATTATAAACAATTTTTACATTTTGGGAAATTTTATGTAAGATTAAATGAAAACTTCTATATAAAAAAAAATCAAATATATACTTATATACATATGTATAATCATTTGAATTTATATTATATTAGTTGTTGCAATTCTGTTATAATTACTCGTATTTTTGTTGGGTATTTTCGTTTGGCGCCATGATCATCTGTTGTTACTGGTTAGAGAATTTCAGAGTTACTAGTGTTGTTCATAAATTTCCTATTCAGTCTATGGAATCTTGATAAAATTGGTTGTATTTAAGTTTTCTCATATAGCATTTGATTTGATGGGTTATGCAATGGGTTTCTAGGGTGCCTTATTTTTGTAATGCTTCTTTCTGCTACTTCTATGTTTTTTAATGTTGTTTTACTTGCATTTATGAATAATTGAACGGCATATTCTATGATAGGACGGCAAATCATTTTATATATGGTTGTTGCGTTCCTCAGGCTTATTCCTTCCTGTTTGTATGTCAGTAAACGAAAGTGTTTGGATCTTGTGATAATCTGTTTTTTAGTGTTTTGTGTGTGACTTTTAAGGTTTAGTCTGTTGTCAAGTGTGATGCCCAGATATTTGGCAGTGTTCTTAGGTGTAACATAGTGTCGTTAATTTTTAATTTTGGGTGATGTGCCTGTGAGTTTGTGTCCTAATATAATGAATTGTGTTTTCTGTGGATTGGGTGTGATCTGCCATATCTTCATCCAGTGTAGTACCTTGTCCGTTAATTGTTGTAGGCTTTCGATGGTGTTTTCTAGAGTTTTATTATGCGTCACAAGTGCCGTGTCATCACAATATTGTAATAGGTACTGTTTTAAGTCGATTTTGTTTTTGTCAGTGAAGTGATAGCTGTACATGTCATAGCAGTAGATGTTGTATAGTATTGGTGAGAGAGATGAGCCTTGAGGAAGGCCTTGTTGGGGGGTGAATGTGTTTGAGAATGATGATCTTATTTTTATTTGTATTTTCCTACCTGTTAGAAATCTTTTTATAATCATTAAGAGGTAGTCAGGTGTTCCAATTTTGTGAAGTTTGTATAGAAGCCCATTGTGCCATACACTATCAAATGCCTTTGTGATATCCATGAAAATGGTAGCAGTCTTTTATCCTTTTTCAAATTATGAATGGGCGCATTCTCCGAACGTAACAGTTGTGCAACTGTTGCGGAATCGTCCGGTGGCACATACGCTAAAAACTCAACACGTTCTGGAGCAGTGGGCATTTTTGGGAGCGCTTTCAATTTATGCTAGGTAGCGGTAGCGAAATCTTCGTTCGGTGAACGCGACCATTGATTTTATATCTTAAACATTGAGTTTAAATGTACTTTCTTCCTCATGTTTCAATTTGTCACTCTAGGGAATTACATGAAATATGTAATAATCTAATTATGTATGGAAACATGGGGATCTTGTTTGTCTCAAAGAATAAATTCAACTTTTTACCATATTTTTCAACTCTTGATTTCTTGAAATACAGCAAGATAATTCCAGTTTGTCACTAATTGTTTTTTTTTCATTATAGATAAAGAAAATCAACAAAAATCCCCAAAGCAGCAGAAATTAAAATCACCTCAACAGCAGAGTCAAAGTCCTAGACAGAGAAAAATAAAAAGGTCAACAGGTTCTGAATGAAGAGGAAAGATTTAGAATTGGATCTTTCATCCTAAAAATGAATAAACATTTCTGAATTTCAGTTACTGATATTTATAAATCATAAATAGTAAGTTATATTGCTTGTGTTGTAATCTTGAATACAGTTTTTGTATTTTTTTTGTGTCAATTTCCTAATTGTGTCTAACCATTGACTGCACTTTTCCTCATGACCACTATAAAAGGGACGAATATTCATATTAACATCTAATTTGAGAGGAATGTGAATTTACAGATTTTTTATTTATATTGTGCTTTTTCACAGATCATTATTAGCACTATGGGACAATTACATTCTATTTACATAATATAATATAGTACAGGGCCGCCGCCAGACATTTTGCCGCCCCGGCAAAATAAAATTTCGCCGCCCCAGCTCTGAGTAAAGTTAAATGAATTAATTTCGTTCCAAAGGCAATTAGTGCGTCCTGGATTTTTATTATTAATTATTTCTGCTTTCAAAGTAACACAGCTCTCGCATGTAAGAAAAATTCAAGACAATGTTATCTGGATTACATGCGTAGTTTTTTTACTGTTTTCGTTTTTCGATTTGATATTTGACCTCATAAAAATTTTTCTCGACTCAAAAATTTGATCCAGCTAATGTGAGCAATCGAATGAGCCCATCAGATTTTTGGATCGAAAGGACTTAATACGAGATATGAGTCCTAACTTTGACATTTCGAATGCAAACTATTCTTTTTTATTGCAGATTTTGATTAAGCGAGAAAAATTTTGAACAGAACTGGTTGAAACCAACCATATTTGGGCCCTATAAAGCTTTTTTTACTGCAAAATCCGCGGGATTATTCATACCGGGATGCCAAAATATTCTAATAGTGAGTTCCTCAGTAATTTTTCTCAGGGAATCGATTTTGCCCATCATATTTCAGCCCCGATAGGGCTTATGCCTAATATGAGGACAAACTTTGAATTTTCAAGGATAAAGCCCAAAAATGTACGAAAAAATTTTTGTTCAACCAATTCGGATGTAAAATCTCCCGCTGAATGCAAATTTGAAATTAAAAAGGAAGGTTTACATTTGAAAATACAAAGTTGGACCTCTCATCTCGTATAAGCCTTTCTGGACCCAAAATCTGACGAATTCAAAAATTACTAAAAACCTCAGTATCGGAATATGGATTTTTGCATCCTGATCAGAATGAACGTCCCCGGATTTTTCAGAAAATAACGCTGCATATAGGGCGCAAATATGAACGAAAAAAATTTTTGGTTTCAACCAATTCGGATGAAAAATTTCCCACTTAATCCGAATCGATAATAAAAAAGATGGGTTTGCTTTTGAAATTCGAAGTTCGGCCTCATATCTCATATAAGGGCTCTTTGTTCCGGAAATTTGATTAGCCCCTTCGATTCCACGGGCGTAATCACTAAAGACCTCAGTATCGCAATTTCGATTTTCCGCCTGTGAGCGAAATAAATTCATCATTTCCAGACTTTTGAACCACCATATCCTTCTACTATGAGTATTATCAAGTAAATAAAGAACACTTATCTGCCTCAAATTTCAGTCAGGCATCCTTTTAACTCATAAAAAGCGCCTTTTCGAATTTTGAAACGAAGGCGCCTTATTATCAATATGCCTACTTGAGACGATCGATAAAAAAACCCAAGAAAAATCGCCTACATTTCGTATCAATTAGCTAAGAGAGCAATATACGTATCGTCGTTTGAATGTTAAATCCGACGGTTGACATTTTTTAAACCCCTCCCAGAAATAAAAATTTTGAATCCTGATTGGCAAACTGAAAAAAAAAGTCACTTCAGAATTATCCTGGAAACCCTTCCAACCACTATACGTTTCTTTTCTGAAGATATAACTCCGAGTTTAATTAAATTTTTATTCAATTGTTCGTATACTAATATAAATGGATTGGTCAAGCAAAGTCAAAAAGCCGCCACAAAGTCTTGGCATCTTTTGGATTTCATACTCAATAACAGGCGACTTTTCGATTTTGGAGAAAAATGTCAGTATGAAAAATCTGATTTGCCGCCCCGGCAAGTTGCCCGGTTTGCCGGCCCTGATATAGTATTTGAACAAAAGAGAAGTATCAATCATGATAAGATTTAGAACCTTGAAATTACTGAAAGAACATGCTCGAAAAATTACAAAGATTAGACATCCAAATACTCCCTTGCACAACCCTCCTAATCAACTACTTTATGAAACAACTGGAGTGGAGCCCTTATTGAAGAGACTAGAGAAACTTAGCCAAAAATTTATGATCAAGCAGATAAATAAGGCTATTTCACCAGTAAGACACAGAATGCACCAAGAGCTACATAGCTGACACTAGCACTGTAGGAACACCATAGATATAGATTAACTAGATGGGCCCTGTCAGATGTAAACAGAGGCAAAAATGAAGAAAAGATCTCAGTGTTTACATTCCCCTCCCTGCTGTTTATAAACATTAACCTAACCTGGGGTATTTCTGTAATTTTCGAGATATTTGCGCTAGTATTCGTGATCCTAAGTTTTAATGTGCCTTATATTGATATTGAAGTTCATTTACTTCAGAAAAATGTCGAAATATTGTATTATTTGCAAGACATGTGAAAAACATTATTATTTATAAACAGCAACAAACAACAAAGGTGAGTACAGTGGCGTCAGTTCATTATGGGTAGTGGGTAGAAATTTCGTATTGTATTGATATTTGTTGTATGTTAGATCATACGATAAAAAAATAGGTATCAATAAGAATTTTTCCACATAAATCAAAGCAGTTTTCTTCATTATGACCAGAAACAAAGTATCTTGATATTAGCTCTTTGTCGAGTTGGCATAGAGGAGTAAAGAATTTTTTAAAGTCAATTTTCTATTTCAGATCGCCAACATCTTTAATTTCAACTTATCCTGATATTCAAAATGAACATTCAGAGATAAGGTAGAGTCCCAAATATTGAACTCGAGAAAGTACTTCTCATACTTTCACAGCATCAGAGACCGAGAAGGCTATGATGAATGTTAGTGCTGACTTTCCTTCACAGAGGTAACTGTTCTATTTCTATTAAGATATTAGAAACACACTAATTTATTCATACTTAATTCACAACTCTTTCATTATGAATTAGCACGAGATTGATTCCACCTCTATTTGTATACGGTTTATGACCTCGTGTTCTTGGGTATCATGAAATGACACTTAATTATTAAATGCAACATTTACTTCCAAGATGAATGAGAAATATTGAATCGGAAAAGGAACATAAAAAAATATTGTGATTCTTTTGCAGATCACCAGCTTCTTCTATTACTTTCACAGCATCAGAGGCAGAAAAGGGTATGATGAATATCTGAGCTGACCCTCCACAGAGGTAATTTGATGAAGCTCAAGTCATCTGTAATGAGCTTGAAATGCTTACAATTATTGTAAGTTGACGAGATACATTCAAAACTCAAAATTAGAGAGATGTTTGGAAATTTGACGAAGGCCTCAATGTTCGAGATCAATTATGCGAGCAAGGTGAAAAATCATTCTCTTCTCTCTCTCTTCGTCAGCCCTCCTTTATCCACTCCTGGACGTAGGCCTCTTTCATGTTCCTCCATGCTGTTCTGTCTTGCGCAATGTGAAACCACCTATTTCCCGCATGTTGTTTGATGTCTTCGAGCCATCTCCTCTGTGGTCTTCCCACACTACGTTTCGTTGCTCTCGGTCGCCAGTGTGTTAGTTTGTATGACCATCTCGATTTGTCTTGTCGGGCCACGTGTCCTGCCCATTGCCACTTCAATTCTGCAATCCGTTGTATGACATCTACGACCTTGGTTCTTCGTCGGATTTCTTCATTCCTTATTTTGTCTCTGAGACTGATATTAAGTAAAGCTCGTTCCATCGCTCTCTGCATTACTCTCAGCTGGTTCGCGCTCTTCTTCGTTATTGCCGTTCCAGGCCATATGTCACTACAGGTAATATGCAGGTGTCAAAAACTTTACGCTTGAGGTTAATAGGGATGTCTCTATTTCTGAAAATGTAGCTCATCTTTCCGAAAGCTATCCAAGTAAGCCTTATCCTCCTTTTTATCTCCGCTGTTTGATTGTCCTTGCCAATTCGTATTGAGTGCCCTAAATATATGTATTCTTCCACATTTTCGAGTCTTGTGCCGTCAATGTATATGTGTTCTGTAGTGTTGTTGATAATTTTTGTCTTGGACATGTTCATTTTTAAGCCGACTTTCCTCAGGGCATCACTAAGTTGGCTTAACATCACTTTCAACTCCTGCAGGCTGCTACCTATCAAGACTATGTCATCGGCAAAGCGGAGATGGTTTAAGTAGGAACCATCCACATTTATACCCTTATTTTCCCACTGCAGTGACTTGAAGATGTTTTCAAGCGCCAAGGTGAACAATTTCGGCGATATAGTGTCACCCTGACGTACTCCCCTACCTATCTTGATTTTATCCGTCCTTAAGTCCTCCTTTAGTTTAACATGAAATGTTGCATCTTTATACAGGGTGTTCCTGAATTTAACGTACAAACGAAAAGGGGAGATTCCTTAAGTGAGTTTAAGAAAAAAAGTCCCATAAACATGGGGTCGCAAATGTTTCGCTTTCGAGATACAGAGTGTTGAATTTGTGTTGGTTATACGAGTTCATCGAATCTTTATGAATCATCGCTACAGATCGGATGAATTTCCATGAAAACTGACACTGAATTAATTCACCACAGCTTACAAAGTGGCCTTCCCATCATAATTTGGATTTTCACGAGAATTTCGAGAGAATCGTTCAAAATTTTTTTTTCTCGAAATCGTTGGTAGATACGACAAAACTACAAGGGACCGAAAAGTTTAGTATAAGAACAAAGCTTTTTTTTACATTTTTTAAAATTAACAGTTCCTCACCAAAAAAAAGTTCTGCAGAAGAACAGGTGGCAGTGTCCCAGGAAAAATATCACCCTGTAGATCTTCTATCGAAATTGCCATGTCACGTGGTGAGAACTCTCAAATGTAATATCTATGCCAAATTTCAGTTGAATATCTTGTGAAGTGTAGATGATATGAGAAAAAAACTTGAAAGAATTCAAACTTCAACACTCTGTATCTCGAAAACGAAACGTTTGCGACTTCATGTTTATGAGAATTTTTTTTCTCAAACTCACTAAAGAAATCTCCCCTTTTCGTTTGTACGTTCAATTTAGGAACACCCTGTATATATTCTCCAATAAGTTTGTATATCTGGAGTCTATTCTTGCATCATTCATAGCTTGTGTGAATGACCATGTCTCTATAGAGTCGAATGCCTTATGGAAATCGACAAATGCCAGGTACAGGGGTACATTGTATTCGGTAGATTTTTCTATTAATGTCCTCACGGTCTGTAGGTGGTCGATAGTACTAAACCCGCGGCGAAAACCTGCTTGTTCTACAGGTTGGTATTCGTCAAATTTGTTGGTCAGCCTATTTGTAATGATCCTGGTGAGAAGTTTGTACATATGGGACAGAAGGCTTATTGGTCGATAATTTTCGATGTTATCACTCTTTCCCTTTTTGAACAGCAGAATAACTTCTGCGTTTTTCCACGTTTCTGGTATATTACCTTCCAGTAAACATTTATTGAGAAGAATTTGAAGGGGTTTTTCTATTACTTCTTCTCCCAGTTTCATCATCTCGCATGTGATTCTATCTTCACCAGGACATTTCCGGTTCTTCATTTTCTTCAGTGCTGCCCTTATTTCTTCTCTGGATATCTCTGGAATATCCTCAGAACCCACGTTGCGAACAGTAACACGCTCAATTGTGGGAGCAGGTTCGACGGATGTGTAGAGAGTTGTGTAGAATGTCTTGATGTGTTCGACAATACCCTTGTTATCTGATATCACATTTCCGCGCTGGTCGTTCATTTTGTTAATCGATTGTTTACCCTGGGATAGTTTTGACCTTAAAACCCGCATATTTGAATTGTCTTCTATTTCGTTTTCTATGATTTTAGTGTTGTAAATTCTGATGTCTTTTCTCACTTCTTTGTGTATTTTCTTATTCAGTTCACTATAGGCATGTGAATCTCTCGGTGTTCTTTTTCTTTGCTCCATGAGCTGCAGTGTTCCTGGTCGCAACCTGGTATCCTTCAAGCTCTTTGGTTTTGCGCAGACCTTCTTGACCGTTGTACGAATAGCAGTGGTGATTTTGTTGCTTAGTTGGTTAATGTTCATACTTTCGAGAGTGTTTGTTGGTCCTAGTTTCTTTTCGAGTTCTATCCTATACTCCGCACTTCTCTGTTCTAACCCTTCAGCAGTAGGAAACCTGCCCCCGTGTATAAGTTTATTTCTTTCTATTTTGAGCCTGAAACGAAGACATGCTCTAACCAGCCTATGGTCGCTATTTGTGTCAAACGTGTTCAGCACGGAAACATCGGTGCATATTTTGTTGTTATTGGATAGAATGTAATCGATCTCATTCTTAGTGTGGCCATCAGGGCTTTGCCACGTCCATTTTTTCTGTATAGGCTTTTTGAATAAGGTGTTCAGACAGTATAACTTTTCTTTATTCAGATGGTCAACCAGCATATCTCCTCTGTGGTTCCTCACACCTAGACCAAATTTTCCCACGTAGTCCGAGTCAGTTGTAGTTTTCTGTCCGATCTTGGCATTGAAATCTCCACTTATGATCTTGAAGTGGGTTTTATGTAAGTACTTGGCTTTTGATAGGTCTTCAAGGAAGGTTTCCATCTCTTCATCATCTGCCTGGCTTGTTGGTGCATAACCGTGAATGAACTGTACACTGTATCTTTTGTTTAGTTTCAGCACCATATAGATTACTCTATCAGAGACCGATTTGGTTTCTGCTATCAAATGTTTCAGCCTTTTATTAATTAGGAATGCTACACCTCCCTGACCGTTGTGATTGTCAGCATTGTTTTGATACAGCACGTGGCCCGATTTCAAAATTGTCGTTTTTTCACCTGGTAGCCGGGTTTCGCAGAGACCGAGGATATCCCATTTTATGTGTTCTAGCTCCTTTTCTAGCTTGATCAAATGTTCTGGGGTTCTCATCGTTCTTATATTATATTGAGCTAAGTAAATATTTGTGTAATTTTTTAATTTGAAGGAGTTATTCCGATAAATCGAATCTTTGCCTCCCCCAGAATCCGATATGAGGCAGACTGATTTTGAATCAGTGTGAGATTCTGTGTCATCGACACTACTCACCTGGGGTATTATCTTTAAATTCGACATCTCAGCATAATTTCACTTGAAAGGTTTTGGCAAATAAAACGCACCGCTTGCCGAGCGTGTTGACGAGTGTGTTCGTCGGCCGCCCAGTCTGGGCTCATGAATTCAAGTGTGAATTTGTTTTCAAATAATTACAGTGTTGTGAAACTAATGATAATAAGGACGATGATTGATTTGCCTGGAGACATTTTTCAAAATTATGGAGATCACTTTTATGACAAGAAATCACTCTCAAATCATGGCTATGCTCTTGCCAAATGGATATTGCTGGTATATTATAATGGATTGAATATATACAATGCATTGCCAATATGTATTGTATATGAGGTGTACTGATGATTTGAATCAGTTCATGAGACTGATAATAAGTGAGATTAGAAGTAGATAAGGAGCATATGATGATGAAACTTTATTTTGATGTTTATATTCTAAACTTTGTAGCTCAAAGTTAATAAAATGTTTACTACCACTACTACCTATTCTAGAAGAAGAACATATAATGTAGAATAGAATAGAATAGAATAGAATTTTATTAAGTTACATAGTAACAACGTCATGTAAATACAACATACATATTAACAACAAATCATTAAATTCTGAATTCCATCAGGTTATACGGTGGGTTCTCTATAAGATGATTTTTCAATTCCTTCTTCAAGAGGTTTGCTTTAAGTTTTCTCCATGTTAATGGGAGTTTGTTGTATAGACGAAGGCCTTCATATTTACGATCAGTAACTTGTAATCTAGTTCCCATTATCCTCAGATCTTCCCTTCTTCTGGTATTATATGGATGGTAGTCACACCTCCTGTCAAGCTTTTCTACTCTTACCACAACATCCATTATCAACTTTATTATTAATTCAGCTATGACTGTAAGAATTTTGTACTTCACAAAGATTGGTTTGCAATGTGTCCTTTGATTTACGCCCTCTATTGCTCTAACAGCTTCCTTTTGGGTTATTAGTATTTCTTGAATATGTCTTGAATTGCCCCATATTTCTAACCCATAGATCATGCGGGAGTGAAACAGAGTGTAGTATGTCTGGAGAGCTGTTGACTGATTAATAACTTGCCTTACTCTTCTTATGGCATATATTGCAGGTTGTAATTTTTGTTTTAGATGTAGAATGTGTTCTTTCCAGGTTAGATGTGTGTCGAAATATATACCTAGGAACAATGCATCAGTTGTAGGGGCTGAAGTTGAGGGTGAGAAGAGTAACATTTTAGTTTTCTCCTTATTGAGGGACAATTTGTTGGCATTGAACCAGTCAGTTGCTTTTCCAATAATTTGTTCCAATTATTGATTAGGTTATTTCTGTTGTGTTCTCTTGAAGCCAAGGTTGTATCATCGGCGTACAGTAAAGTGTGGCATCCGATATTGTCTGGTAGATCGTTAATATAAATTATGAATATCGAACCCTGAGGTATGCCATGTTCTATTGTCGAAATTGTACTATGAATACTATTATATGTTGTCATTTGTTGACGATTGTGTAGGTAGGACCTGAACAATGATAGAGCTATCCCTCTGACTCCATAATGTTCCAGCTTCATCAAACATATCTTGTGATCCATGCAGTCAAATGCCTTTGATAAATCACAGAACTGAGCAATGGTCTCTTGATGGACTTCAAATCCATCCAAAATAAAGTGGTATAACCTTTTCACAGCATCGATAGTGGATCTGCCTTGCCTGAAACCAAATTGTGAATTTGTGATGTAGTTATGTTTATCCATGAAAGAAATGAGCTGCTCCGCCATCACCATTTCCATGACTTTTGAAAATACAGGTAGAATGGATATTGGTCGATAATTGGTGATCTCTTTTGGGTCTCCTTTTTTCAGAATAGGAGAGACTCTGGCCAGTTTCAGCTTATCAGGAAATATTCCACATTGTAAGCACTCGTTAATTATGTGAGTTAGTGGTGTCAGTATATTGTCACCAACTGATTTTATTAGTTTCGTACTTATCTCATAGATGTCTAAGGTTGGTTTAGAAGCCATTTTTTGTATGTACTTGAGCGTGTCATGTTCTGTGATAGGTTTGAAAAATAGAGACTGTGGTTGTATGATTTCATTATTATGCAGGTAAGACTGGGCTTCCTCAGTGTTGTGTCCGAATTGTTTAGATATGGTTGTTCCAATATTAACAAAGTAGTTATTGAAGGTGTTAGCTGATAGGGTTGAATTAGTTATTTTAGGTTTGCTTACTTGAGTTTCTGCTTTTATGATTTGCCATGTGACCTGTTGTTTATTTTTAGCTGTGAAAATTTTAATTTCATTATTTGTCTTCCTATTATCTTGGGCAGCAGTTAGATAGAATTTTTTGTACCTCTTATAAAGTTCCAATATTGACGAGTCTCTAACTTCAGTGTATACCTCTCTTATGAGATCCAACGTTTCTTTAATTTGGGCGAGTTCTGGTGTGGGCTTACATTGCCCATCATACATGCTTTTTCACATTTGAAATTCTCTTAGGGATTGAACTATTATAATGAAGACAGAATATATTAAGGAATATATTGAACTTTTCATTTATATCAGTTTCCTCATATACCATATTCCATTTTGTGTTTTCCAGATTTCTCCTTAGGGCCATAATGTTATTCTGTGAGAATGTTCTAGTCAAATTCTGTATCTTTTGTTTGTTTGTATCACTGTTTATACATATAACCTGGGCCAGATGGTCTGAGAGATTTGCATGTTGTATGTTCATGTATCTCTTTATTTGATTATGTGAATTGAATTTTTGATTAATTTAATATTTTTTCTATTTCTTTTTTTCGAAATTGTGCTTTGTTTGAGCTCGTGAAGGGGCACTTGCATACAAGATATAGTCTTAGGTAATGGCCTCTTTTTATGCTATTCATGATTTCCTGAATATACTTGTAATTATTATGTAACAGCTTAATGAATAATTTTGATTGATCATCAGTATGGATGAAAAATTGGTGGAACTGACATCCTGTCTAACATCCACTATTCTTTCCAACTACAAATTAAATTGCTGGTTTTTGAATTCAATAAATTCCTTTCGAAAACTGTTTTTTTTAGTTTATGCATTATATCCATGGGCCTCGTCTTAACACTAAACATTTAGGTGAGATTCATGGTGTATTTGTCGATAGAAAAACAGACTTCACCAATCTACCTGAAATCTTCAATCTGAAAAGGGAAAAGATAAGAGCAGAAAAAAACAAATTATAATGAATAAAATTGATTTCAAATTAACCAACCATTGCAGAAATGGAAAAGATAATGATCTGAACAAAAATTTTCAATGTCTTATGTACAAATCAGGTTTTCTTCTGATTTTAGAATATTTTTCAATGAACATAATTTGTAATCAACAATACAAATGTTATATCTAGAATAACTAAATACTGTACCATGTGTCAATGGCCTAGTTGCCGAGACACGTTAATTCAAATAAATAAATATACGTCAAACATTTTTCCTTAATCGATCAAAGCTCTTATTGAAAAATAATTATTCATCTCACAGAAGAGAATATTTTCAATACCACAGTTCAAATAAAAAAAAATATTCGAAGACTTTCGATTTGGTCACACTAAGATGATACACGAATACCATTTGTTGCAATGAACTGAAACCACCTAATGTGATTCTAACAGTGTTAAATTTTCTCATAGACTTCAAAATATATCTACACTATTTCGAAATAGGACACACCACAGGACCTTACGTTCTCATTAGAAATGATGTAATTTTTTAATTCTTAAAAAGTGTCTGAACTACATTAATTTACTTCAAGAGATATGAAATCGTATGATATTCCAATTATTTTCTCTCATTTTGTAAACCTATAATTATTTAGATAATGTACCGTCGCTAATAACCATAGGGTGGAACCGATTCATTTCTTGAAAAAAATCCTTTTGATCTCTGTTCATGAAGTTATATTTATTTCGTTTAAGTACCCCTAAAAAATGCACGACACTGCCGTTTCTTTATATCATGTTTACATCGACCTGTCAAAATTCAAAACAAAAACAAACTTCGCTTTGTATATCTGATCTTCAATTTCATTCTATTGATATCGCGCTCAGGCGCGGCCTACGATATTTAACAGGCCGGAATGTTGCCTTAAAACGCGACGTTGCCTATTGGGCTCGAGGTGTTAAGCATGCTGAGGTGTTACACGCCAGTTGCAGGTTTCAGTTCTGTGAGGAAGGTCGGAAGGTGTGAGAGTAAAAGCGTATCCAAAATTCGACAGGGAAGCGTGTAAAGAGGTTTGTGTTTTTTCGCTGTGTGCGTGTGATTGGTTTTTTAATCAACAAAGAAAATGAAGATAAGTGTTGCAGTTGCAAGATCAGTTTGTATCGGTTCATCATTGAATTTTTCGACTTTAAGTGTTCATATCTGGAAGGAATAATCAACAGGGAGGTTTTTCTTTTTAATATTTATTAAAATTTCATTTGGAAATCTTAGATTTGAGTACTCTGCCCCGATTGCAAAAGCAACTATAAGTCCACTAATGAGAAAAGAAGGTGTTAGTATTTAGAAGTTAGAAAATGGCTTAACGCAATTCATAGACAATTTAGTTTGTATAAAACATTTTGGAGATTCCCATATTTTGAAAAATAACTCTTATCCAACCGCCTAATGTTCAGTCGTTCAGTTATAAATATACCGCGAAAAATTCCTAAATTAACTACTGATGATGCATTTCCTTCAATTTTTCCAAATCAAGTGAGTTACATGACGTCTTCAATTACTCCAAAAAAAACTGATCCTGAGGTATGGAGACAAAAATTAGTTGTCCATTATGATTATGCTTACATCGATTGCGACAAACAAGATCAGATCGATTCATTTTCAGACTTTGGTGGTCATTTCAAAGACAAGGCAATTTCTCACTTCTTTTCCAACGTTGTAGAAAAGGACACTGCTCAATTCTACAATATAAATTTCAGAGAGACGTTTTGAAATGTTTATTTACTTGAGATATTTATCACGACAAATTTAATGTTCACTATGTCAGCAGGTTTCTGAAATTATCTTGAACAAATTTCCCAAAATTTTGAGTAATATCTTCCTTAATAATTATTCTATAATGGTTAGTGATAGAATCCTAAGAACTGCTCCTTCCGACAGTAAATTACTAACTTTTAGTCGTCAGTTATCAGAATTGTTTTTATTTATTCAGACTTTATTATAGGATTTATTTTATGTTTAAAATAAATATGTTCAGAATTGAATCATTTTCGATAGCGAAATAATATTTTTTCCTCCTCTGATATTCATCCACCTATTTTATTCGCTTCAGAAAGTAAAATAAATTTCATTCTGATTGTAATTTTGTAAAACTCAATAACACAACTACCTCCTCGTGGTGAGTTCTGGATTATTTGCGATAAAATATTGAGAAATTATTCGCAAATAAACGAAATGCTGTTTTGTTTTCCTCCCTACAGTTCTTTATTACATTGTGAATTGAAATAAATTCGAAATTATATCGAAAACAGTGCGAATTGCACAAGAAAAACGTATACTGTCTATATCTACGCGTACCACTAGACACGCTACTCGTAACAACGGCAACGTCTAACCTTCCGGCCTGTTAGATTTAGTAGGCCGTGGCTCAGGGCCTATCTATGTAAATACAAGGGCGGATATAGCTTTTTTTCGTGGGGGGGGGGTAATAGCCATTGAGAACGAATAACTCGAGAATTCCGATTTTTTGAGCTTGAAAGGTATTTGCTTACCATATATTTAGGAAATTTTCATTGCAAATACCCTTCGCGAAACAATTGAAGGAACGGAAATTTTTTTTTTACAACAGTCTGTATTTCAGTTACAAATGGTCGTATAGAAAATGAAAAACCAACTTCTGAAGATTGAATAAGTTTCTGAAATCATTGGTTAACAATTTTTCAGAGTACCGGTGGCAATCATCGGATAAAGCACGAAGAAAAAATTTTGAAAATTTTTATTTTTTGGTTTACACTCACGGAAAAATTTTTCTAGCTAGACCGATGCAAATGTCGCATAACCTATTCATTCAGCTCTATTTTGCTTTTTACGTCTTTCGAGATATTCAGTTTTGAATGCAAAACGGTCCTTTTTCACTCAACAGCCGATATCTCTGGAAATACTTGGCGATTTCTCTTTCTACAGAAAATTTTCTACAAAAATCTGTTTTGCTCAATCACATAAACGTGTCATTTTGCAACGCTTAAGTTATAAAAAAATTTGGCAGCCTGATGTTCCCCAAAGTACCACCCAAATCGGTAGATCGATCGGTTTTCTTGGACCGATTGATTGAACATTTGAAAAAATTAAGACAACAAGGTTTTTATCCTTAAACTTGACCTAATCTTTTCTATTTTTTAAACGTAGTGTCAGGTGCCAAAAAATGGAAAAATTCTGTCCCTCAGAATTTTGCTCAACGAGTACCGTTCGCAAGTTAGGGGTATCATTTTAAATTCATTCCATTATTTTTTTCTTAGAAAAATGAAGGTTTAAATGTATCCAAGGTCCATAGCTCCAGTGGAGGTGAATCAGAAATGGTCTCTTGTATTTTTTTTTAAATTAAAATTTTTTTTATTGTTATTTTACTTTAAGCACAAAATTTAACGAAATTTTTGGAATGTTAATTTTTTTCCAAATCTTGGGATTTTTTATAAAATAATATTTTTTTTTATGATTTATTCAAACAAAATTTGAGGGAAAAATGAACAAGCAATGTAATTATTGATTGATTAAGCAAATTAGGTCAAGTTTAAGGAACAAAAACCTTGTTCCCTTAATTTGTTCAAAATTTCAATCAATCGGTTCAAGAGAACTGCTGAACAGATCGATCTATTGATTTTGGGGGGACTTCGGGGAACATCAGGCTGTAAAATTTTTTCATAACCTAAACTTTTCCGCCAATATTGACGATGATATAGTCCATTAAACAAAAAATGGTAAAATGGCATTTTTCTGCTCCTTTTCCACGTTTATGTGACAGGTGAAAAAAAATGTCTTTTCAATTGAAAAAAACAGATTTTTGCAGAAAGATTTCTGTACTCACTAGGCGATCAGAATTTTCGGAGATATTGGCAGTTGAGTGAAAAAGGATCATTTTGCATTCGAAATATGATATCTCGAAGACAAATGGTAATTTCTGAAAGTCATGAAAATCAAATTAGAGCTGAATTAATAGGTTATGTGACATTTGCATCGGCCAAGCTCGAGAAAATTATTCCATGCGCGTAGAAAAAAAATTTTGACCACCGGTACTCCGAGAAATTGTGAATCAATAAATTCAGAAACCAAAGTTTTCAAGCTTCAAAACTTAGTTCTTTCATTTCCTATAAGACCATTATTCGCTGAGATACAGCCTGTAAAAAATCAACAAAAAATTTTGAATATTTTTCTGTTCCTTTAATTATTGTTGCTCGAAGTTCATTTATATTGACAATATTTGAAATTATTGTATGAACTTTTTTATGTGCATCACGTTGCGTAGGTACCTTTTTTTTTCAGATTTTCGTTACTCATGGGGGGGGGTAATTACCCCCTCTACCCCCCCGTAAATCCGCCCTTGTGTAAATATATATATCTATGAGGAACACCTACTGTCGCTAGAATAACATCTTTATAAAACTTATTATTTATCTTAACAAATTTACAGGGTATCCTGCAAAGACCACTTCAAATGAAAACGCAATGTAGATCAGAAAGTGCTCCACAGATAACTAAGTAGAATAGATCGGACACTGACGTTCTATGATTAAAACAACTGTTTGGAACCTCAAGCGGTTGTTGTCTCAACTAATATTTTACAGGTTACTACTTTATCACATTTTTCGGCAGGCTCGGCGCGAAATTCAAATTACATTCTTATTTTGCTTTTTAGGATTTTCAGTAGGCTTACCTATTCTGAATTCTAAGCAATTGAAAACAATAGTCCTTCACAAATATATATTTATTACTGTTCTCTATACAAAAATATACAAATATAATATAAATATACAGAAAATGAGGTAATTGTCTACACTGACCCGAAAATCTCAAAAATTGACGAAAAATTCAGTAAGCACTAACCTTGATATGCAGAATCTGTTTTCAGGTCTTGGTTTTTTTTTCTAAAATACTCAAAGTCATTGAGGGTTATCCTAAACGAACACTTCATTCTTCAAGTCTGTGACGTGGACTTTTTGTCATTATGAATACAAAATTCTCGATTTTTTCTTAATTTATAGGCTTCTTTATTACTGAATTTCCCCAAAATGTGATGATTCCTAAGTGTTTAAAATCCGGTGATATGAATGATATTTGTCATCTACTCATCTTCATTTCTACGTCAACAGCGCAATATAACGTGATTCATAACGTAGCAATGAAGATGGCCATCATATCACCGGATTGTACACACTTAGAAATCATCAAATTTTAGGGAAATCCAGTGATAAAGAAGGCTATAAATAAAGAAAAAATCGGGAATTTTGTATTCATAATGAAAAAAAGCCACGAAACTGAAATATTATAACGGACTTGAAAATTGAAGTGTTGATTTGACCGTCAATTAATTTGAGAATTTTTTTTAGAAGAACCAAGACCGACCAGATAAATCTGAAATAAGATTCCTCTCCTGCATATTAAGGTTAGTGCTTACTGAATTTTTCGTCAATTTTCGGATCAGTCTAGACAATTACCAAAAATAAACATATATTCTGAATGTGATTAACTGGTATAGGACAATTAATAAACAGACTTACTTGAACTAAGCCGACGTTTCGTTCATATATTTGAACTTTCTCAAGGCTACAAAATAATAAATACTCAGTCAATAACAACGAACAAACACACAAGGATACAAAATATTTCAAACAATTAAAGAAATCTCACCAAGTTCATCAAGTCAAGGCAAGGAATCCTATAAACAATATTAGACCTATCACTGGGCGGTATGTGATCTTTCAGCCGGGAAAATAGAGAGCACGTTGCCTTTACATTATAAAAGACCAATTGTGTGTCAGGTGATGTTTGTTTGATACATCGCGCCATACTAGCGCTGAGTGATGGAACGTATGGAAATTTAATATATTTCTTACCATCGCGTATCTCAGGTGGAGAGACCTCAACAATTGATCCAATGGGCCTGAATTCGTTAATTATTTTGTTGGTCAAAGATTTTGGATAGTTATTTTTTTTCAAAATGTCCTTAATTTTCATGATGTTTTCTTGATGAAACTCCGGGGAACTGAGGCTCTTCGATCTGTAAATGAGGTTCTTTATGCTTGCAATCTTGTATGATCTCGATGTTTCGGAACGGTAATTGATCAAACGGCCAGAGTTAGCAGGCTTCATATACCATCTGGTCTTAAGAGAACCGTCTTCCCCAACTTTAATTGTTGTTGACTTGATGAACTTGGTGAGATTTCTTTAATTGTTTGAAATATTTTGTATCCTTGTGTGTTTGTTCGTTGTTATTGACTGAGTATTTATTATTTTGTAGCCTTGAGAAAGTTCAAATATATGAACGAAACGTCGGCTTAGTTCAAGTAAGTCTGTTTATTAATTGTCCTATATCTGTTAATCACATTCAGAATGAATTATCAAGGACGTGAACCTGATGACCTAATAAACATATATGTATATTTAAAAGTTTTACCAAAACTGACACAAGGTCGCAAAAAATGCATGTCTCTATCTTCAATAATAGCTGAGATACAGTGCAGTCACACCCAATTTGGGACACAGTGTACATTTAAAAAGTTGGCTTCTCAAGATTTGCTTGTTCTCTTTTTCCTCATAGAGTTTTGGCCTGAATTTTTTTCGGGTTTACAAGTGCAGCACTTAATCTTTCTTGATAGTTCTTGATTTGATACTGCTTCTGGTTTAATTGTATTTTCAGTTTGTAAATCATGTTGTAGAGAATCTGTTCCTGTGCCCTCAAGTGTGTTCGTCTCAAACAGTTCAATTTAGAAAGTATCACAGCTCTTTTACCTGTAAAGAATAAATTTTTTCTTAATCACTGAGTAAAAAACATAAATCTGAAAGATTCAGCCAATAAAAAAAGAACAAGAGATGAATGTGGAAAATCATAATTGTACTCACCTGAAGAAATTCTTCTCTCTTTCATTTCTTGGAATTTTGTCACAGATTGTGTTTTACAATGATGAAGAAAGTGGATAATAACTCTCCAATATTTAATAAATAACTAATAACTATCTTCTTCATATCCATTTGATCTTGTGAATGTAAATACATAATGTGATCAACAACGATTATAGAGTTAGAAAGATAGGAAACGCCCTTGTATCTGTGGTACTAAAATCCGACTAAGATTTTTGGCTAGTTTCTTACTTGTGACACATAGATGACGCTGAAAACATTATTTAGTACAGAAAACTATTTTAATAGGCGCGAAATTCGAAACACATTTCTCATAAATTTTCATTTAATTGAATACTTTGTCGAGCTTTCAAAAAAATATCCTGATCGACAAAAAAAAGCAAAGCTCTGCTTTTTGATCAGGATGATCTTTTCTTCTGCATATTGCTTTGAATCAAATGAAATACGCTTCTGGATTCTTTAAATTTTTATTTGAAATGATTGTGTAAAATCAACTGCAATACAATAATTATGAAATTGAGTACATTTCAAAAATTTGTTCACATATTAGAGAATTATCATAACAATTTCAAGAAATTAATATGAATGAACTATCGATAAATCGAACATCGATAAGTCAAACAGTTGTTCTGGACCCGATTCATACATATCTTACCCAGTGTATTTTAGCCTCAATGAGTCTAGAGAGTCTAGTAAATGAGTCGAACTGCTGGAAGGGTCGTCAAGAGAACCACCACCTCTATAAGTCGTTCTTCTGACCACCATTGCCTCTATGAGTGGAACTTTTTGATCTAATGAATGAGAACGAAGAAAATTCGGTTCGCAAACAAATTATCCAGAACAATATATTTTTACCCCGAAACCTCTATCCATTTGACAACACTGAAAATAAAAAGCAATGAACAAGACAATTACATGATACGAGTTTCAAAACTTACATTTCTATTCTCTTTGGTAATGAAAAGAATGCACATTCAAGATTATTATTTCTGCAATAAATCACCATGCATTTCGAATGTCGGCCAGTTTCTAACACAAAATTTATAACAGAAAAACACACAAACCAAGATTATGGAGTGAGCTAAGTGCTACTCTTGCAGCTTTCGAGTTATTTCAGTGGAAAATACGCGAGAAAATGCAATCATCATTCAGCAAAAATATTTATTCAAGTATTTCTTTCAAAATTGACAACAGCCTACTAATAATCTCTCTTTAATCTACTCTAATCTCTTACTTTTGAAAAACAGATGTCGCTGACATCACTGTAGTCGCTTCGTTTCCCATCTTTATACTCTATAATCTTTGGTGATCAATAATTGTGTGAATTATGTCAATAAAACATATGTTTGACAAACACGAAACACGACTAAAAACCTCAAACAGAGTCATCTATTGACGATATCACTAAATATTGGCGTATGCAGCGACACGAGTATTTGTTGTCTCAACTAAAAACACTATTTGGGGTGGGGGTAGGAAGGTGTCAAGACCCTGATGTGCTCTACTGAAATGAAAAAATTTCATATAAATGAAAGTCACAGTTTTCGAGATATTTGATGTTTTATGTTTTTAGACCATGTTCAGTGATCCTCGTGTCAATGACGTAAGATGACATGTTAATTTAAATAAATAAATGAAAATGTTGAATTTTTTCACTTTAAATACTCTTCATCATGCCTTGGATACAATTAAACTTCTTCTTCTTCTTCCTCCTTTCGATAGGACTGTTTCCTGTTTTTCCAACTTATTCGGTGTCCTGTGATGATGAATTCCAGGAGTCAGCCCAGGGGCTCGATTCTTGACGGCGATAGAAGGGAACGTTCCCCGGCGATCGTTCCCTTCTTAGTTTCTACTCCCTAGTTTCAAAAAGAGAACACCGTATTCTTGACCGTCAGGGAACCAGAGAAACAAGAGCTCCTCGATGTGCGCTGTTGCCAAATGTGCTGGCCAATCACAGACCTTCATTTTTGACAGGAAGTAACCATAGCAACCTGAAAACAATTTTGAAATCAGGTGTTCATTTCCAGCATGCTTTCTTTTCCTCGTTCAGTTCGGTGAAGTAAGTTGTGTTTCTCTGGTTATACGTTCGTTTTTGGTGAACTAATTCCATAATGGCAAATTCAATGGAGAAAAGAAGATCTCTGCCAATTAATGGCAAACAAAAAGAATTACTGACAGAATATATTTCAGAAAGGCCTGAAATGTATATCGCAGATTAACGGCAGCTTATACGAAAGAAAAAATAAAACAAAACTGGAGTGAGTTGACGGAAATGCTCAATATTAATCAGTTGACATGCAAGTTCTTTTGTAATTCTGAACATTTTCACAAATTTCTGATCTGACAGATCAAAAGGATTTCTTTTAGGGAGAATATATACACCTATATTGTTTTGCATCTCGGCATCATCTACATCCTCATTAATTTGATCCCATATTATTGCAGTCGCCATATCCATGTTTATATCACAAAATGTACAGTAAACTCGATTTTTTCTATAATTCTATGTGGATACTTTGTTGGTAATTCACTTCAGTGTTTGTATCCTAAAGTGCAATAAATGAATAAATAAAATGGGAGAATCGACCAATCAACAATACTTACTCCGGAATCAAATTTTGATTATTCTGAATAATAATAAATTCAAAAACCATTTAAAATATATAAACAATTATCTCAGATTGACTTATTGTGTTTAATAAGTAAATGGATCAAACAAAACTTTCTTCTTCGAATAGTACCAATACATAAACATAACCTAAGATCGAACGTTCCCTGGTTCGTTCTATCACAAATACCAAGAGATGAATGATCTACTCCCTCAGACTCCCTGGGATGCGCTGTTCTACTGTCATTTATCTCAAGAATACAGTTTTCGACCAAAAACGATGGACACGCCTACTTTCTCTTTTGTGTTCTACTCCCTCGTTTTCAAGAATCGAGCCCCAGGGGGGTGCAGCGAGAGAACAAAAACAGGAAACACAGAGTAATCTACGACCTGCGTTGCAACTTCATTTCCTAACCTCTCATCTGTCATAACTTTGAAAGCTATGTCAAAATCGTATGTCGGAGATACATGAAATGGGATGAATGACAGAAATACAAAAAGGAAGCAAAAGTAGAAATTAGAAATGTTATGTCATCTGAATTTGTCAATCTAGTTTTCATCGTTTTGATCCTAGTTAGTGCTAGTGATTTTATGTTGAAATATAATTTTAATAATTTAATAATAATTTTATTACTGTTTTGTTTTATCGAGGAGTAAATTGAATTTACGTGTTTCACAGAATTGCTGTATAAAAGGAACAAAATTAAAGAAATTATTGTTTAAAATATGGTTTTATTTTGAAATGCTCAAATCATTTCAGGTTTTAATTTCGAACATTCAAAATTAACATAACCAAAGACCAGTATTAGGCAATCCAACGACCTGTCAAAATAATTCAATATGGCGCTTGGATGGCAGTGGTACATTTGTTTACTTCCTGAAAATTTCTGATTTTGAAAGTTTTTTCAAAGTAATGGACTATAATTAGTGTTTGATCCCGTTTAGTTGTTTCTTAAACGTACAGTGAATGGTAAATAGTGAAAACTGAGTTCAATTCCGAAAGGAAAATGCCTGTATCAACCGGTGTGAAAGCAGCCACGAGTTGGCGCGCGCGCCAGGGACCGTAATCTAGACTGGGACGGGGATACGGGATGCGTCGTCGATAGGATGTTTGCGTAAAGAAGATATAATTTATAATACAAGAACGATTTTTTTTGTGCACGAAAATGAATACTTACCTTCTGCAGCCGGTCTTATCATTATGTAGGATTAAATGAGGAGTAGATCAATGAAATTTAAATTTTTCAGGAAATGAACTCTTGTCATTTTTGAATAAAAATTATGCTGAATGCAGGAAAATTTGAATATTGAAATTTTTTTTCTATGAATGTGTTCCCTGAATGGTCCTCTTCAAGATCCACATATCGCCCGATTTTGTCGGGCAAGAATTCACCCCCAAACGCCCCCCCAATTATTACGTAAGGAATTATCCTAAGTGCAGAAATATGTGAAAATTCTAACTTTTTTTCTATGAATGTGTTCTCTGAATAGTCCGATTCAAGATCCACATATCGCCCGATTTCGTCGGGCAAGAATTCACCCCCCAACGCCCCCCCAATTATTACGTAAGGAATTATCCTAAGTGCAGAAAAATTTGAAAATTCGAACTTTTTTTTCTATGAATGTGTTCTCTGAATGGTCCGATTCAAGATCCACATATCGCCCAATTTTGTCGGGCAAGAATTCACCCCCCAACGCCCCCCCCCCAATTATTACTTATGGAATTATCCTATGTGCAGAAAAATTTGAAAATTCGAACTTTTTTTCTATGAATGTGTTCCCTGAATGGTCCTCTTCAAGATCCACATATCGCCCGATTTTTTCGGGCAAGAATTCACCCCCCAACGCCCCCCCAATTATTACGTAAGGAATTATCCTAAGTGCAGAAATATGTGAAAATTCTAACTTTTTTTTCTATGAATGTGTTCTCTGAATGGTCCCCTTCAAGATCCACATATCGCCCGATTTTGTCGGGCAAGCATTCACCCCCTAACGCCCCCCCCAATTATTACGTAAGGAATTATCCTAAGTGCAGAAATATGTGAAAATTCGAACTTTTCTTCTATGAATGTGTTCTCTGAATGGTCCTCTTCAAGATCCACATATCGCCCGATTTTGTCGGGCAAGAATTCACCCCCCACCACACCCCCCAATTATTAGGTAAGGCATTATTCTTAGTGCGGAGAAATTTGAAAATTCGAACTTTTTTTCCATGAATGTGTTCTCTGAATGGTCCCCTTCAAGATCCACATATCGCCCGATTTTGTCGGGCAAGCATCCACCCCCCAACGCCCCCAATTATTACGTAAGGAATTATCCTAAGTGCAGAAATATGTGATAATTCGAACTTTTTTTTCTATGAATGTGTTCTCTGAATGGTCCTCTTCAAGATCCACATATCGCCCGATTTTGTCGGGCAAGAATTCAACCCCCAACGCCCCCCCAATTATTACGTAAGGAATTATCCTAAGTGCAGAAAAATTTGAAAATTCGAACTTTTTTTTCTATGCATGTGTTCTCTGAATGGTCCTCTTCAAAATCCACATATCGCATGATTTTGTCGGGCAAGAATTCAACCCCCAACGCCCCTCCAATTATTACGGCATTATTAAGGCATTATTCTTAATGCGGAAAAATTTGAAAATTCGAACTTTTTTTCTATGAATGTGTTCCCTGAATGGTCCGATTCAAGATCCACATATCGCCCAATTTTGTCGGGCAAGAATTCACCCCCCAACGCCCCCCCCCAATTATTACTTATGGAATTATCCTATGTGCAGAAAAATTTGAAAATTCGAACTTTTTTTCTATGAATGTGTTCTCTGAATGGTCCTCTTCAAAATCCACATATCGCCCGATTTTGTCGGGCAAGAATTCACCCCCCACCACACCCCCCAGGTATTAGGTAAGGCATTATTCTTAGTGCGGAAAAATTTGAAAATTCGAACTTTTTTTTTCTATGAATGTGTTCTCTGAATGTCCCTCTTCAAGATCCACATATCGCCCGATTTTCTCGGGCGAGAATTCACCCCTCACGACTTCCCCAATTAAATTCAAAAAAAACTTTGCTGAGTGCAGGAAAATTCGAATATTGTGAATTTTTTGTTCGCAAATGTATCCTCCTAGAAGTTTTCTTCAAAATTTATATACTATCATATTTTGTCGGGCGATAATTCACCCCCCACTGCACCCCCCAAATATTACGTAAGGAATTATCTTCAGTACAGAGAAATTTAGATTTTTGAATTCTTTTTTATATGCTTCCAGAATTATCAGGACAGGCGCATCTCAAAAGGTGAAAGCAAAATTCCTCAACGGAAATTTTGTGGAAAATATAATTTTTTATATGGGGTGATATATGAAAAGCTAATAATTGGATATTTCTGAAGAACTGTTACATCTGCTCTTTCAGGCTGAACCATCTTCATCTCCGTACGACTTTTTGTCATCCCTTTCATTATTTTGAATGGAACTCCCGATTTTTTTAAATCTCGAACTCGACCAATTCCAAATTTTGTTTGAAGATATAAGGAGAGTAGACCATCATTTATGATATTTTTTAAATATCAATTAAATCCGTCTCGACCGAAAATGGTATCAAATTTCGTATTTCTAATGGAACAGATGTATATTGTGACTACTTCAGACATATCTTCGAATGCCATTTTATTAATTTTATTCAACTGGAGGAGAGTTGGATTTGATTTCATTCACAGTAGTTGAGATATACATTGATTGCTATTCTCATTTTTCATCGATACTTTCAACAATCGTGGACCTCCTGTGATTAAAGGAGTACAGAACATGAAATTTGAAGTTGAGAGATTTCGGAAATCAGTAAGCATTGAAGGAACAACAGAAAATTTCAAAATTTTTACAAAAAATATATACATTTCCACACACATATGAATATTTTCTATACGCGGTATTCCAAATTGATTGATTTCGGCTGTTACTGTTACTTCTGGACTACATTGGTGAAAATGTCTTACGTAATAATTGGGGCGTATGGTGGGGGTGAATTATCGCCCGACAAAATATGGCTGTATGCATATCTTGAAGAGAACCTCTAGCAGGATACATTTCCGAAAAAAAAATCACAATATTCGCATTTTTCTGCACTCAGCATATTTTTTTCGAAATTAATTGGGGAAATCGTGGGAGATAACTCCTTGCCCGACAAAATCGAGCGGTATGTGAATCTTGAAGAGGACCATTCAGAGAACACATTTATAGAAAAAAAAATTCGAATTTTCAAATTTTTCTGCACTAGGGATAATTGGGGTAGTGTGGGGGGTGAATTCTTGCCCGACAAAAACGGGCGATATGTGGATCTTGAAGAGGACCATTCAGGGATCACATTCGTAGAAAAAAAGTTCAAAAATTTTAATTTTTCTGTACAAGAGCTAATTCCTTACGTAATATTTGGGGGTGCGGTGGGGTGTGGATTCTTGCCCGACAAAATCGGGCGATATGTGGATTTTGAAGAGGACCATTCAGAAAACACATTCATAGAAAAAAAAATTTGAATTTTCAAATTTTTCTGCACTTAGAATAATTCCTTACGTAATAAACGGGGAGGCGTTGGGGGTTGAATTCTTGCCCGAAAAAATCAGAGGATATATGGATCTTGAAGAGGACCTTTGAGGGAACACATTCATAGAAAAAAAAGTTCAAAAATTTAAATTTTTCTGTACTAGAGATAATTCCTTACGTAATATTTGGGAGTGCGGTGGGGGGTGAATTCTTGCCCGACAAAATCGGGCGATATGTGGATCTTAAAGAGGACCATTCAGAGAACACATTCATAGAAAAAAAAGTTCAAAAATTTAATTTTTCTGTACTAGAAATAATTCCTTACGTAATATTTGGGGGTGCGGTGGGGGGTGAATTCTTGCCCGACAAAATCGGGCGATATGTGGATCTTGAAGAGGACCATTCAGAGAACACATTCATAGAAAAAAAAGTTCGAATTTTCACATATTTCTGCACTTAGGATAATTCCTTACGTAATAGTTGGGGGAACGTTGGGGGTTAATTCTTGCCCGACAAAATCGGGCGATATGTGGATCTTGAAGAGGACCATTCAGGGAACACATTCATAGAGAAAAAATTTCAATATTCAAATTTTCCTGCATTCAGCATAATTTTTATTCAAAAATGACAAGAGTTCATTTCCTGAAAAATTTAAATTTCATTGATCTACTCCTCATTTAATCCCACATAATGATAAGACCGGCTGCAGAAGGTAAGTATTCATTTCCGTGCACAAAAAAAATCGATCTTGTTTTATAAATTATATCTTCTCGACGCAAACATCCTATCGACGACGCATCCCGTATCCCCGTCCCAGTCTAGATTACGGTCCCTGGCGCGCGCGCCAACTCGTGGCTGCTTTCACACCGGTCACTTTATCACCATTTCGGACAAAGTTAATACCATGTTGTGTGAAGACATTTTTCCTATTGAATTTTTCCCTGGCGTAATGAAAAAGCCTGAGTCGACTCTTCGTTAAATCCTCCGTGATTCCAATTTTAGTTCCCCTCAGATTATTTACATTTTTGAATAATAGCCTCTTCTTATGTTGGTTATCGAGCTTGATTATAACAGGACGAATTGCCTGTTTCCTTGAGCCAACCCTGTAGCATCCGACTACATCCTTGCTTGTTAATTCAAGTTGAAGATTTTCTTTGCAGAGATGAAGGAATTTATCCTTTAATTTTTCATTCTCCTCTTCCGGAAAATTATAAACACATATATTGTTAATTTTTTCTGTCTGATGCATATTGTCAATTTGATTTTCGAGTTGTTTTATTTTATTTGATTGTTCTCGGATGAATACATCAGCTCGATGTATATATCGATTTGATCCTCCAGCTTTTTGATTTTATTAGACTGTTCTTCAATAACTACTTGCATTGTTTCGAGTTTTTCATTGATCTTGGACAAAAACTTATCACTGAGAAAATCTCGGAGAGCTTCTTTTACAGCGTTTTTCATATCACTATTGATTTTTGGACCCATTTTTCAATCAATATCGAATTTTTCAATCAATATTGAATTTCAGTATTAACCTTGTTCCAAATATTTCACTTCGAACAGAACAAATATAAACTTATCTTTTATGAAAGAGCGGTATGTTAAACGTGTTCACTCGTTGAATATCATATGCCGAATGAGCGTGAGAGATGGCAAGACTTTTGTACTCAAACTATCCTCATCAATTGAAATTAGAAAGTTCTGAACTTTTGATCTCCCTCGCTGGAATATAATCCAAGTTCCTTGCAATAAATCACTCCCGGAACGCCCCACTCCCGTTTCGCGAACCGCTACCCTAATTTCCAATCGCGCTTCCAGACTCGGAAATCCTAACTGAAACAGGAAAAATTCCCTTTAATACAAACACCTACTACTTCGTTTTCTCACTTCTCGAAGCTACCTAGTATTCCGTCAACTACGAAATAAAACTTTTTCCTCAACGTACTGAAACCGTTCCCGTTTCGCCCTTCGAAACGACCTAATATTTCCCAATTATCAAAATTAGAACTTTACCGTCACCCGAGTTATCTAAGGATGTCTTTTCCGCCCGAGACCCCCCAGATAAACTGCCTTCTCCCTTTGGAAACAAATTTGGTTTCCACCTCTGGTGGGTGGTCCCCCCTCACTTCACATTTTTGGGTAGTACCAATCAGGTTTGGAGGAATCAAAAAATTTTTCTCTCCTTCTCTAAATTAGCAAAGATTTTCCATCTCACGATTTTTCTGCTGAGATCCCAAAGTTCCAGTCCTGTTCATAGATGCCTTTTTTCACATGATTTATTTCTTTATCACATCCAGAAAACTCGATGATATCGCTCATTAAAATGGCCCGCGGTCTAGCTTGTTCAATAATTTGATGGATATGGATATCTTAGCACTTCATCGGTGCTCTTGAGCATACGCAGAGTCTGTACAATGAATCTGCAATGTTCATTTTCTCCGGCTCGTATATATGTATTTGTACGATTGTAGCCTGAGCACCCATCTCTCTATTCGGGCACAAGGCTTTGATTCAGACCCGAATAATATCTCCAGAGGTTTATGATTCCAAATAGGAATATGTTGAAATGCTCTACAGACCAGACTAATGCCAAAGCCTCTTTTTCAGTCTGGCTGTATTTCCTTTCGCACTCAGTCAATGTCTTGTTTCCGTAAGCGATTATGCGTGGTCCATTAGAATCTAATTGGACTAAAACAGCACCAAGTCCGATTGGGCTCGTGTGTTTTGTCATTCACGTCATAGTAACTCAAGGATTGTACTTTGGTCAAGATATTCTTCAGGTCCTTGAAAGCGCTAGATTGAGCTGGTTTCCAGAATGGTAATATACTCGTGTTCTTGCCCAGTTTCTTCCGTAACAATTGTTTCAAAGTTTCTGTTTTCGTAGCCAGGTTCGGAATCCATTTATTGACGTAATTCACCAGACCAAGGAAACTTTGCAATTCTTCGACATTTGTTGGAACTCTGAAATTTTTGATACTGTCAATGTATTTGTTTAAGGGACGCGCACCCTCTGAGGTCAATTCATGGCCTAGGAAATCTACTTTCGAAACCTTGACTAAGCACTTTTAATTATTACGTACCACATTATGTTCCTTCAATACTCTTAAAACTTTTTCTAGTTGAAGGTCGTGCTCCATCTCGCTATTGCCAAATACCAGTATATCATCAATAAATTAACGGCCCCTTAGTTCTTGATTAAAATCCTTTTCAATACTTTTTGAAAGGTCTCTATAGCGCAATTTATACCAAACATTAATCTTTTGTATCGGTAAAGACTCTTTGCCATAATAAACGTTCATGTCAAGTTTACTGAAATATTTAGCTTTACCTATTTTAGGAAGCAATTGGTCCAAACACGGCAAAGGGTTTGTAGCTCGCATATCAATAACAGGCGTAAATCTCCAATTTCCTCCAATATCGGTACTACAAGAGATACCCATCTCGATGCTCCCTGTACTTCTTCAATGATATCCCGATCAAGAAGTTCTCTTACTTTTTTTTCTACCTTCTTTTCAATCGGGATTGGTATTCTTCTATATGGTTGTGATAAAGGCTTAACCATCGTATCTATTGGGATCTCTACTAACACGTTTTCAAATTTGGAGAATGGTTGTGGTTGTATCACGGGCTTATCCTCGACTGTGTTAATATCCAGGCCTATTTTCAGAACACCCAATCTGGTTGTAGTTTCTTTCCCGAGTAAATTCTTTCGGATATGACATATACTGGTGCTCGAGTTTTGCGGTTTGCTATGGAGATCGTTGTTTCGAAGCAGCCAGCTACGTTGAGTGGAGTTGTACTTCCATAACCAAAAAGTGTTTTATCCGGTTTCTTTATTTGGTTATTGATTTCAACACCTTGATCCTTCAAAATCTCCCATGTTGTTGTTGTAATGAGATTTACCTTACAACCGGAATCAATAAGCATATTCGTTTGTATTCCACCTAACGAACAATTTAACGTGCTGTCATCGTTCACATTAAACACGTAGTCCAATTCAATTTTCTTTTTCTTCGTGCCTTTATCGCTTCTCGAACTATTTCCTGCTTGCTGAATATCCTGAGCTTCTCTTTTTACTGGTTCTCTCCTTGATTTACAATATTGACGGAAATGCCCATCTTTTCCGCATCCAAAACATTTGATCTGCCTTGCTGGGCATTCACTATCCTCGGACCTATGCTTGGTGCTTCCACACCTGCCGTAACTTCTCTTTTTGTAATTAGTACCTTGTTTTGAATTCCAACCTTCCACATTTTGTCTGCTTCTTTTATTATAAATAGTGTTTACTTCATCATTTCCCTGTTTTTTCATTTCGTAATTTTTCAGTTGGTTGTTAACAATTTCCAGCGGGTTTGCTTCTGTTATAATCTTGTCGAGGGTTATACTGTCACCAACGGTTAGAATTTTCTTCCGTAATTCAACTGATGAACACTTCTCCGTAATCTGGTCTATTAAGTGGTCATCCTTCCTATCGAAGTTACATCGGTCAGCTTGTTTCCTTAGTCTTACTAGAAATCTCTCAAATTGTTCTCCTTCTTCCTGTTTCATTAGCCGGAACATGTGTCGTTCGTAAACTCGATTTTGTTTGGGGAAAAGGAATTCATTTAATTTTTGGATGGCCACATCGAAAACTTTCACTTATTCTGTGACTTCCACATGCGCACCAGTCAAGTTGTAATATATTTCCGCCTAAGTGCAACCATGTTGCTCTTTTCTTCAGCTGTGCTTGGATCTCAGCTGCATCGAGATAGATAAGCAGGGCTCTCTTCCATTTTTTCCATCTGCTTCCAAAGGAAGCAGCGTCACCTTCTACATCTAACCCTTCTAACGGTGGTAGAGAATTAGCCATGAAGGTAGATCAGGCTGAAGTAACCTGGAACGAAAGTCTACTTACTTCCATCGTTCCCAATTTAATGGTAGTCTGACGACCAATAACACAAATGACTTAATAGTAGAAATTTCCAATTTAATGGAGGTTTGTTTTGAATACAACAATATTTTTCTAATTAAATGGGAGCGCATTTCCACAATACAACTTTCCCAATTAAATGAAGGCAATTTGCCAAAAGACAACTTTTTCCAATCAAATGGGGGCAGGTTGCCACAATACGACTTTTTCCAATCAAATGGAGGCAAGTTGCCACAATGCATCTTTTTCAATCGAATGGATCTCATTTAAGTTAAGCAAATTTCCAGTTAAATGGAGGCGAATCGCCATTTGTCAGTATTCGATAGATGATCATCATTCAGTAAAATTAATACCATATTTACCTTGTCATTACCTTTTTAATATTTTTCAGCCTGAAATTATCGGATGTAAAAGAACATACTCGTTTTTATTCATTTATTAATTTGGTTTTTTTTGAAGAATAATATCAAGGCCCCCTGAACAAAATGGCTTACATCAGGATTATTGTAGGTAGTAATCGTGACAACAGATTGGTTACGGGGACATTCGACTAATATCGTGGCAAATCTATTCATGACTCCAAAATATAGAATCGCATCTAGAACTGTCAACAATATGCCTCGGCGTATACATGAACAAGTGTAAAATTACCAATTCTAATTAATTGAATCAAGATATGTGGCATTCACAATGAAACGGTTTTGATATGCTTTGGTATTGTGTTTTCGGTTTTATTCCTATGTTAGGGACCCCTAGTGACTCTAAGATATTGCTATATTGATGTCAACGATACCTCAACTTTCTTCTACACTTTTCACCCCCCCGCGTGACTTTTTTTACGAAAAATAACGAATTACATTTCTAAACTACAATTAGTGGTGTGTTTATTTAATTAAAATACACTGAGAGAACAGTTTATTTGATAAATAATATAAGTCAAAATAAAAAATATTGTTACGAATCTAGAAAGATCTCGAAAACTCGACCAGGAAGTGATAACGTCACGTTATTTCTTCGAAAAAAATGATAAAGTGTAAACTGATAATTTCTCTGGAATGTTCCTTTTGATATTCATTCTCTGAAGGAGCATGATTCATCGTTAAGTAGGTCATGTTCTAGAGTGAATTTTTTTTTTCAAAAGCCAGGGGGGTGCATGTGCACCTCCTTGCACCCCCCTCCCGGCGCCCATGCTAGTTACTGGCTCGGCAATGCCCACGAACTAACTGCTAAGCCCGGTCGTCCACTGCAAGCGTTTTCGAGCGTTTTATGGCTCTCGCGAAACGAGCGTATACGTGCGGCAAGTTGCTACAGATCCCAAGCAATATACATATTCCAATGCAGCTGTGTCCAGTACAGGCGACTTCGAGCGGGCGTACACGAGCGGCTACGAGTAGAGATGTGTAACACTGCGCTGCGCCGCGCAATTGCGCCAACTCACACCACTGAGTCGAATGTGTCAACTCATTTTTCGGGAATGTATCAGCGCATGGCGCAATTTATTCAACAATTCCTACCTTCTCAATTTTCGAGTTGATATTCCTTTCAAAATGCAATTTTAGACTCAGGAATGTGCATTCACGATTTCTAACCCTTTAAAAATTATATTTTTTACATTTCCTTTTCATAACAAAATAGAGTTACCTCTTGGGTTAGATGAGTTGACTCATTGCGCTTGTGTTTGTATGAATGTTTTCTCTGCGCTTGCGACGCTTGTGACACAGCAACTCATTGCGCTCAACAGTTTGACACAGCCATTGACCTATTATACTATATAGTATAGTATACTGTATAGTAGGTCAATGGACACAGCCAACTCATTGCATTGAGTTTAACTCTGAAAATGACTGATGAGTTAAAACTTTGTACTAACTCTTTCTTATTCGTGGTGTATCATGTGAAAATACTGCCCATCGCAGGATTTTCATTTGAATTGCGATTTGTTCTAATGCTGCATAGATTCGGATTTTTCTCGAAAACAAAATTAATAATTCGAATTGGTAAAAGTATGTTGTGTTAGAACGATTCCGAAATACTTTCAATTCCGTAAAATTCGTGAATTGGCATCGATAGCCGTATCGAAAGTTTTTCAAAATGAAATATTTTCAGTAGTGGACAAAATAAGTCGACCACTTGTGTGATTTCGTCAAACACGTGAATACGCTGATTATATTCAACTCAGTAGGTGCTCTCTTCGATACTCTGACACTGATGCGCCATTTGGCGCAATTGAGTTAACTCAAGGAGTTGGCGCAGAGAGGTGCGCTTGAGTTACTGTGTTAGCGCAGAATATTTCACTGAGTTACCCATCTCTAGCTACGAGTTTCGCCGCTTGATCCGCCTGAAATGGGATCTGTAGCGCGTGTACGCTCGAACGCTAGAGGCGCTGGCTCTATTTACGAAGTAAAATCCTTTCCGCGTAGAGAAATTCGTATGGAATTCGTTGGACATGGATCCTTCTCAAAACTATCTTTAATGAAATTAATTTCATTTTTTCTTTTTTCAGTTGTAGATGGATTAAATGATCCCGAACATAAAGTGTTTTCATAAAAGCTGTTTTAACACTCATTTGATATCGATTGGTGTGTCTTTTTTTCTGAACACACTTGTCTCTTATATGAATGAAATTCAAGGAAATCTTGATGTCAAATTTTGTGTGATGAAAAGTCTGTGGTGCAATGCCTAAAAACTTGATGACGGTATGCCGATGATGTTTTCGTGATTTGACAACATGGCAAAGAAGAATCAAGTGGTTTCAGAAAGAAGGCACACAAAAATCGATATCTAAATATATATCCAAAACAGTCAAATGAGTGGTATTATAAAAAACACTTAACGGTGGGGCTCATTTAATTTCATCTACAAATGAAATAAGAAATAATTAAATTAATTTCATTAAAAGTATTTTTGAGGATAATAAATATCCAACGAATTTCATTTGAAGAATTATTTCAAATTTAGAGAGTATAATGATAATCAGGGACCAACAAGAAACCGTCAAGAATAAACAATGTCATTTAATTTGATTTCTCATGTTCATGGACTTTCAGGAAAAATTCAAAGAATTGGTTTTAAATTCAATATGAGAACCGTTTTCGAAACACGAAATGATTTAAGATCTAAACTTACAAAAACTAAATCTTCAAATAAGAAATTGCATGTACAATATTCCTTGTATTCATGGAAAAACCTATGCCTACACGAGAAACATCAACACCTTTCGAAATTAGAAAATTAGAATAACATAAAATGTAGAGATATTGGTAGATCGCGATCATGTGACTTCCAATAGGCGATCACATGATGGATTGGAATAACACGAAAAATCTAATGCTGGAACCTGACAGTTATAAAAGAATGATAATCTGTTAAATTGTTCGGTGGGTGTGGATCGTATTTGGAATGATTTCTTGAAAATGGAACTGATTTCAGGGAATTTTGAAATGAAGTAGCAATTTCACCATCATAGTTATTAATATTAATCTATGATCATCATGGATTGGTGAATGTCAATTGGGAATGTCAAATCTGGCAACGCCGCCCCTATCGGCAACTTTGCGAACTATAAGGTTACAGTGGGTTCGGAAATTACCGAGTTTTGAGGAGGGATAAAAAAGAGTGGGGATAAAGACGTAAAAGGAGCAGAGACGGACGAAAAAGCCTCTTCTTGTTATTCTACTGTGGTGAACGTACACGAGTAAGTACTTCTGTGAAATAGATATTAAACTGTTTTTGTGAATAAAATATCTAGACTGTTTTTAAAGTGCTTCTCTTATTTTACCCACCCGAAAATTACCTATCCGAGAACGAAAAGTCCTAAGATTTTATCTTTTGATTTCAACAACTGGCAACCGTGACAGGACTTCGTGATTTTGTATCGGAATTTAGAGGTAAATTATTTTCGTGTTGGGTTGAATATTCGTGCCGTAAAGATGAATGCCAAGAAGAGGACGATCCGACGCATTTATTATTATTATTATTATACAATATTACAAGAGTTGAGGTTAAGAAACCTATAAACTCAAAAAGAATATACAGAGTTTGGTACGCATACACAATAAAAGTGGGATATTGAGAATGAAAACAAAAAAGTTAATTATTCAACAAAAATAAAAAATATGTGAATCTATCCAGACTGCAGATTAGTGTCCTCGATGAGCTGATTTCCATGCGTCATATCGGTTCTTGAAAGCGTTAACTGATGGGGCCTGCACAACGGAGTTTGGAAGACTGTTCCAGGCACCGAAAACTCTATTGGGTAGAAAGTTCTGACGCTGAGTGGTTCTGAAGTTTTCACGTTTCAGTTTGTAGTCGTGACCTCTGAGATGGTTGTTATTCAGAGTGAACATGTTACCTACTCTGTCACCCAACAATCCGCGAATGGCACGGAATGAGTAAATCAGGTCCCCGCGAGCTCTCCTTTCCTCAAAGGATGTCAACCCCATGGATCTCAGTCGCTGCTGATAAGTCGGTCGAATAGGTCCACAGCCAATACGAGTGGCCCATCTCTGCGTGGTCTCGAGTAGGTCTACCTCGCCTCTCGTTGTACACCACCAAACCGGACCTCCATATTCGAGGGTGGGGCGGATGTAGGTCTTCAAAATAATACCAAAAGTGCTTACGTTGCAACCCTTAAAAGATCTGTAGAACATGTAGGTTAGTTGTTTGGCCTTGGACGAGATGTTCTCGATGTGGCTACGCCAGCTGAGGTCGTCCGAGACTATGATACCAAGATCAGAAATTTGGGAAACGGGTAACAGAACATGACCGCCTATGTTGTATGAACGACGAGGGTTATTTTTTCCGATGTGCAAGATGGAGCACTTACTTGTGTTGAGAGGGAGCATCCAAGTGTCACACCAGCAGTTAAGGCTGTCCAGGTCATCTTGAAGTATTGAATGGTTGGAAGTTGGTGAATTGTACAATTTACAAAACAAATAAGAGAGGACCCAAGACAGAACCCTGGGGTACACCAGAGAGTACCCGCCAAGGCCTTGTAGAAAGCTCGCTTCCGATACGAACGCGATACGAGCGGTTCGATAGAAAAGCCTTTATCCAATTCAGCAGTCCCCCCCTGATCCCCAGGTGATCGAGTTTAGTTAGGAGTCGACCGTGCGGAACCCTGTCGAACGCCTTCGAAAAGTCGAGGTAAATCACGTCTACAGGCTGACCGGCGTCCAACGACTTGGTCCAGTCAGACAAACAGGAGAGAAGGTTTGTGATAGTTGAACGCCCCGGAACAAATCCATGTTGTTGGTCCGGTATTATCTTATGTTCGAGGGAAAACCTCAGAATCTGGTCACAAATTATTCTCTCCAATACTTTGGAAACGACTGATAGGAGGCTAATGGGGCGGTAATTATGAGGTGAATACTTGTCCCCTTTTTTAAAGATAGGGTTTACACAGGCGAATAGCCAGTCAGAAGGAATAGAAGAGGAAGATAATGAGCCTCGAAATATGATACTGAGAGGTGCTGCAAATGCACTGGCACAGCGTTTTAAGAGAAGTGTTGATATTCCATCACCACCGGGTGCCGAGGAAGAGTTCAATCCGGAAAGATGCATCCTAACAATGTCTTCGGTTATTTCGATATTGGAAATATCGAAATGAGAACGAGGTGACTTAGGTAAAGGCATTGGGCCGGGCAATTCTGGCGAGAAAGCGTGAGAGAAAACCTCAGCCAAGACATCAGCTGACTCTCCGGGGCTGCCACAGATATCACCAGAAAGGTTCCTGACTAGTGGAATACTCACATTGGAGTTGGAGGAGGACCTGATATACTTAAAGAGTTTCTTCTTGTTCTTGGATGATGCCAAAGTGTTTTCGAAGTTGGTTTTAGATTGATGCAGCGACAGGGAAACGTGATTAGAGAAATTACGGTGAGCTTGGTAATCATCCATCGATCTTGATCTAAGATACCTTTGCCAGAGAGCTTTTTTTCTTCTTATTAAATGAAGACATCTATCGTTGATCCACGGCTTAATAGGGTTGTGCCTTGCATTCTCCACTCGGGTATTGTGAGCAACAATCTCGTTGACGGTATCGACAAACCTACCCCACACCAACTCGATGTCATCCAGAGGTTTAAGGAATGATTTCCAGTCAAGCATCTCCAGCTCATTGGAAATACCTTCAAAATTCAGCTTGCGATAAGTCCCGTACTGATGACTTGTGGTTATGGAAGAGCGGAACTGTATTTCGGTAGATATGGTGACGTGATCGGATTTGCCAAATGGGGGAAGATGTTTAAGATCTGAAGTGAGTTGACGATCGGAAACGAATATCAAATCCAGTAACGACGGAGTTTGGCCATTTCTGTACCTGGTGGGACTCTCAACGATTTGTTGCATGCCGGAACCAATTGCCAGCTCAGCATATGGGTAGGATGGGGACGACGGAGAAGGTAGTTGTAAAAGTGGCCATTTTAGGTCTGCACAATTGAAGTCCCCTACAATCAATGTATTTGCGTGATTAGAGGCTAGTGAGGCCAGGTCAGCATCACAAGGACGAGGTCTGTATATACAACCGGTGAGAAGCGAAAAATGGGGGTTGGAAATTTTAAGAAAGATGTTATCGATATCGGCCCAGTCATGATGCGAGGATTCGATTTTGTATGAATCAGTTATATGTTTGTGTAAGTAAATGCATACACCTCGATATCCAGGTGTTTCTCGGCTGTCCTCTCTGAAAATTGTGTAATTAGGAATATGGATTACCGAATTCGTGACTCGAGGAGAGAGCCAAGATTCGCAGATGAAGATTATAGAGGGTTTATGCAGCTGTACGAAAGATGTGAGCTCGGTTAACTTGGACGGTAAAGATTGAATATTCGTGTGGATGACATGCCAGGAATGTAGTTCGCTCAGTTTTTTGAAGATCGTTTAGTTGACACCGGAGAAGTGGTGACTATAGTAGGGACTTGCTTGATGTATTTAATGGTTAGATTCTTTTCACCAGCGTCCTGCCGTCTCTTGAGTTCCTCCCTCAGTATGTTCAGATGTGATATCTGGCCTTTAGTTTTATCATCCTGGATCTTTATCGTTCGGAAACGGGGGTTGCCGACTAATGAAACTTTATTGCGCAGAATGGTCTGCACTATTTCAGGATTGGAAAATGTAACTCTTACCCAAGGTGGGCGAGTGGAGTCCTTGGCCGGTAATCTAGTAACGTTAGAAATATGTTGACTGGAGGAAGGTTTGATGTGATCGACGATAGCAGAAATAGAAGCTAAGTCTGAAGGCTCATCGGACACAGGAACGTTGGATATGACCAGGTTATAAGAACGCTTCATCCGATCTAGAACTTCAGGAACGATCATTTCAGATGAAGTAGTGGGTGGTGATTGATGAGGTCTGAGATTCAAGATCTGTTCGGTGATAGTAGAAATATTCTGCGATAGTTCGTTCTGAGTTTCCTTCAATGTTACCAATTCAGATTCGCAAGAATCAATTTGAGATTGGTGCTGTTCTAGAGTTGCAGAGTGAATTTTAATGGTTGCAGTGCAGTTGTCGAGTCGAGTTAGAATATCGTCCTGCCTTCTTTCAACACGTTCGAGAGTTGATGTTATGTTTCGAACTTGTTCCATCATTAGATTGAAGTGCTTCACGGTTAGAGCTGTGTCAGAAGGATCTGACACAGAAAGTGAAGTAGTAATAGAAGATGGAGACACGGCGCGGGAACCGCTCGAGTTGCTGCGTAGGAGGCGTTCGCCCGAAGTGCATGCTGGGCAGCACCACTTTCCTTTAGATTCCTTGAGGAATTCTAATTCCTTATTTGTGAGGTTGACACATACGGGATGGAAATACCTTTTGCATCCTGAGCAAGAAACGTTTGAAGAAGAATCTGAAGTGAGTTTGCTGCAAATCATACAATTGCGAGGCATCGTGAAGCAGGATCGAACAGGTAGAGGATGGGAAAACAAATACAACTCTTCACTTCCCTGGGCCCGTAGGAAAGACTTAGACAGATAGGGAAGGCCACGGATGAGGAAACGAGTTGAAGTTCTAGGAAAGCGGGTAACGATATATGAATACAACGAGTTTCCTATGCGAGTACGCAAATGAAAACCCACTGCGTGAAAGTAAAGCAGTACCTCGTTGTACAGCGATGTGAGCCCGACAGCCGTCGAGCGGACACTGGTGACCGATGACCTGGGGGGGACAGTGCGCGAAGCAGAGCTGACGCTGGTTTTAGTGATGTGAACCGGCCTCCGCAAGGCGGGCAAGGTCACAGGATTGTTTACCTTTAACTATCGAAAAACTCACAAAAATGAATGAGGAAATTTCACGGGAGAAACGAGAAAAATCGATCAATCTCAGAAGTATAAGTGCTAACTTACAGTTCGAACGATGTGAAATAATATTGTGGGCGATATAACACACAATTTGAAAGCTATCAGAAAGAGCACAAGTCACTACGTCAGATCGTGAGCGCGTTCTTTCACCAAGGCCCTCAGATCCTTGAACACCTTGTTGGATGAAGGAAGTTTGAATACTGTGGGCATCAAAACAGCCTTTGAATTGCTGGTGATAAAATACCACGAATTAGAAGAGGTTTTTAAGGCGATTTTAGAAGAAATGTTCGCTGGTGAAGACATCGACGAGGACGACCTAATGAAGACCGCCGAGGACAACGATGCGTATGAAAGCCAATTCATAGCGGCGAAATGCCAGTATGAGGTCAGGATGGCTTCGATTGAAGAAAAGGCCCAAAGCGTACGCTGCAGCGAAAATTCTATGTCCAGAGCGAGGTGCAATCTTCCAAAAGTGGAGCTTGCCAAATTCAGCGGGGATATTCGGGGCTGGTTGAAATTCTGGAGTCTCTTCAGCAAGATCCACGAGGACGCTGGACTGCGTGATGAGGACAAGTTCCAATATTTGATGCAGTCAATGGTGCCGGGATCCAGAGCAGCTGAATTAGTGAACAGTTACCCTCCGGTCGGCGAAAACTACCAAAAGGCAATCGAAGGTCTACAGAAACGTTTCGGGCGTGAAGACCTACAAATAGAAGTTTATGTGAGGGAACTTCTGCAATTGGTGTTAGAAAACGCCGTTTTGAAGAGAAAAGTCGTCCTCGCCTCCCTCTATGACCGAATCGAGTCGTACATTCGGGCACTAGAAACTCTCGGCGTAACCACGGATAAGTGCGCGGCGATGCTTTATCCGTTAGTTGAATCCTCGTTACCAGAAGACTTATTGCGCGTGTGGCAGAGGTCTAACAATTCCGCAGAAAACGGTAACGTAGGAAAAGCGTCGGATGTGTCGAAAACGCGACTAGATGGACTTATCCGTTTTTTGGAATGCGAGGTCCAAAACGAGTTGCGGATATCTATGGCAGTAAAGGGATTCGACATAGGCGGTAAGTCGGAACCAACGCCGGAACGTGAGCCAAAAGCAGAAAAGAACTTTCCGAGGGCGCGGAATCTGCTTGCGTCGGTAGTGAAAAAAGACACTTGCGTTTTTTGTGATAAGACTAACCACAACAGTGAGCGGTGTTTCAGAGCTAAGAAAATGTCATTAGCGGAAAAGCAAGAGGTGGCAAAAACAAAAAGAGTTTGTTTCGGTTGCTTGCAAAGCGGACATTTGAAGAGGCATTGCAAGAAAAAAGTAAAATGCTCAAAGTGCGGTAAAAGACACGTGGACATAATGTGCTCTGGACAAAAAAGTCGAACTAGTTCGCGATCTAGTTCGGAAAGCTCTGTAAGTGCGGTTAATATCCCGGAAGAATGCGCTTTAGCTTCATCAGCTGAAATCCCCGCGACGTTCATGCAGTCTCTGAGAGTGCGGGTGCGAAATGACGCGAAAGATGTGATCGTTCGTGCGTTGATCGACACAGGGTCGCAAAAATCTTATGTGTTGAACGAACTGGCTGAAGATTTAGACTACAAGCCGCGAGGGCAGCAAGATATGGTGCATTTACTGTTCGGCGGGAGTAAATCCGATGTCGCGACGCACCCAAAATTCAACGTTCGTGTCGAGAATCTAGATGGGACTTATTGGTGCAACTTTGAAGCGCTCGGAGAACAAATAATTTGCTCTAACGTACCAAGTGTGCAAAGAGGTGCGTGGTTGAAAGAGCTGAAAGATCGCGACGCAGACATCACGATAAGCGACGTCGATAGTAAAGAACAGTTTGTATCCATTCTCATTGGCGCCGATATAGCAGGAAAGTTGCTGACGGGACGGGTGCACCAACTAGAGAATGGATTAACAGCTATCGAAACCTATCTTGGATGGACGTTGATGGGAAAAGTGCCTTCAAAGAAGAAGAAGATCATCAAGAATGAAGCAAACCTAGCCGTTGTAGCCATCTCCATGTTGACGCAGGATGTTAATATAAAGGATTTATGGTCATCAGATGTCATAGGAATAAACGATCCTATAGACCATAAATCACGCAGGGAGCACGACATTGAAGTTGAACAGTCGTTCAAACGGGGTATTGTGAAAAACCCGGAAAGGCGCTACGAGGTGAAATTGCCCTGGTTAGATAACAAGCACATGGCCTCGCAGAGATTGAAAAGAATGTCCGATAAGCTGCAAGAAACACCGAAATTCCAGGAATACGGTGGGATACTCCGAGACTGGCGCCAAGAAGGAACACTAGAGCAGGTACCAGGTCAAGAGTACGATACCTGGGGTGTTAATTCGCCGCATCACCCGGTTTTCAAGGAAGAATCCACATCAAAGACGAGGCCCATATTCGATGCTTCCGCAGGCAGTCCTTCCCATAGCTGTTTGGAAAAAGGACCTAACCTGATCGAAGAAGTAGTGGACATTTTATTGAGGTTCAGAGAAGGCAAGAAGCGTATTTCGAAAAAACCTAGGCGCTTAGACTTGTGAAGCTCATTTTTATATTGCTGTTTTTTTTGTATTCTGTTGATTGATTTTTTGTTATTGTGTTGTTATATTATGTTTGTACTTATTCGTGTGTGTAGGAATTGTTTTTGTATTTTGGCCAATGTCCGAATCTCGCAAAGTTGAGATGTCCTCACTCTTTTCGCGTGTGGGGAGGATGTTAAATCTGGCAACGCCGCCCCTATCGGCAACTTTGCGAACTATAAGGTTGTTACCCTTTTCCCAGGCATTGGTACGCCAATGAGAATTTAACGCGCATGAGTCAAGTTACCAGAGCGCCAGGTGTCGGATGGAGGAAACATCATCGTTTCGATCATAAAAAATTCGATAAGAAGAATAAAACTATACCATATCCAGCGAGATCTGATAGTGGAAGTCAACAACTAAATGTACGCTTACAAGGTTATGAATATTTTCATTGGCTCCCGTTTAGTGCTTTCTCCGCCTTCTCCAGATCTGTATTAGGTACGACAATTGGGTGATTTATTTATGAATATATATTTTAAAATAATTGGTCGTTTTTGATTCAATGTATGTACTTACAAAGTCGGCTATAATCTGGGGGCACGGTAGTGCCCCCGCCAACACGAGCCAAACGAAGCGCGTCGCCGGGGCACTACCGAAGTGTTTCGTCGTATTTTTGAACACTCATTAACTTGAGTTTGGGATATAGTAGATGAACAAAATTCTCAGGATACAATGCAAGTAGTGAACTCATCAAAAGTTCATAGCTCCTACACTTCAGCTTCAATACACAAACAACGAAAAAATTCTCAAATTTGAAACTTTCTCCCCCAACACTTGGGACTTTTTTTCGACTGTATTCTGCACATGCTTCACACACTTTTTCCATTTTTCAGGAGTAATGTTGTTAAGGGCATTAGTTAAAAGAAATTTGACATCCGCAAATTTAAGAGTCTTGTTGTTGGCCGCGACAAAATTTTTAGCATCAGCCCAAATCAGCTCAATTGGATTGAGCTCACAGTGATAAGGTGGCAATTGCAAAACTGTTTTATTGTGGACTTTTGCCAATTGATCAACAACATATTTATCATATTCAGTCTTATGCGGTGCCACTAATTGTAAAAGTTTAACTTTGAGCATTTCGTCATCGAAGTGGATATTTTTTGATTCTAACCAATCTTTTACTTTTTCGCGAATGGTAAGGAGCATTATCGAGAACTATTACACAGTTGTCTTCTAAAAGGGGCAGAATATTCGCAAACCACTTTTCAAAGCTGACGGAGTTCATTTCCTCGTGATAGTCGCCACCCTTTTTTGATTCGAAAACCCATAGGCCACCTTCTACAAAACCTGTTTCACTTCCAATATGTGTAATAATCAGCCTTTTTCCCTTGCCTGATGGATTTTTTAGACCTGGTGAAAGACCTGACAAAAACGCCTGTCTGGAAGATTTCAACGTTTCGTCGACTCACACATGAGATTTTGTATGTCCTGCATTTTCCCACGTCTCATCTAAATAATAAATTTTCCTATTTTCTTCCCGAAATTTTTTAATAGATTTTAAAAACTTTCGTCTCCATAAAATAATCTCTTCTCGTTCTAATGAAGCACTATTTCTACCCCTACGTACATATTTAAAATCTAATGATTTTAGAAGTTTATGGAAAGTACTTCGTTTAAAATTTGGCAAGCTTTCGTCGTCGTTAACAGCTCCAAGAACGTTATCTATAGTTGGTATCTCGTCTAATAATTCTGTACACAGAAGCTTCACCTACTCCGCTGGTAGAAGCAGTCTGTTCAACTATTTCCGATATTAAAGATTCAGGACGCGATTCCATTGTCGATGTATAAATATAATTTATAATGCTTTTTTCCGTACTACTACATGCACGTTTTTTTGATCGCTTTTTTGTTGTAAATTCCTGGGCAGAATCTGTAGAACTCGTCATTGTTTTTAAAATTATAACACGCAATATGTTCGATTGAACGCGCCGATATGGGCAATCACCACGAAAGATATTTATCGACTGAACTGAAATCTGATCTATCTATGTAGCATATGGTTAACATGGAAACAAACGGAAAATCTTAAATCTCAAACATTGAAGATTAAACCCGGTTCTGATGAATTTGACTCCGCCTTGTTGTTTTGAAGCGGTATCGTCTCTCGATGGATGAAGTGTAGACAACAACCGAAATCGTGTTCTTTTTGAAATCTCATTTCGTCGAAGTAACAATTGACAAATTTGTCTCTGATAGCCATTTTGATTTGAGCTGGTCGTTTGAAAACGGAATTGCAGAGCAAATTTATGTTTGTATTTTGAGAAGTTTTCAGTCTTGAAATAAATCGCTGATTAGCGGATTCCATTAATTGTGTTCTCGGAAAGATCGGTAAGTTCATAGCATTTCAATTTTTGGTCGAAACACGTGAGAGCTATTCCGCCATTTTACAATGTCGAATTTTCTTGAATTCAATAGATATCCACGGAAGAAGAAAACCATCGTTCATCAGCGGAGTGATTGTTTCTCCAAGCAGTAAAAGCTGCAATAATTTCGTCGATAGGGGAAATTTTGGATTGAAAAGAATCCAGATCATCATTCGTCGATTCAGAGGATTGAGCATAGTCTACGTTCAAGTTGTACCGAAGGAAAGGAGATCATCTGTTATCTGCCCTAAGTTAAGTCAACTAATATTGATTATAAATTGTTATCAATAATCATAAACCATTACATTTTAGCCATTGTATGAAAATAGGTAATATATTCAGCTGAAACTTGTATTTTGTTCTTTTGATCAACCATATATCCAACCAATGAAATATTAATTCACGAAAAATAGAATCGAACTCAAAGCGACCATTTAGGTCGTAACAAGGTTACAGTGGGTTCGGAAATTACCGAGTTTTGAGAAGGGATAAAAAAGATTGGGGATAAAGACGTAAAAGGAGCAGAGACGGACGAAAAAGCCTCTTCTTGTTATTCTACTGTGGTGAACGTACACGAGTAAGTACTTCTGTGAAATAGATATTAAACTGTTTTTGTGAATAAAATATCTAGACTGTTTTTGAAGTGCTTCTCTTATTTTACCCACCCGAAAATTACCTATCCGAGAACGAAAAGTCCTAAGATTTTATCTTTTGATTTCAACAGGGAAATCAATAATTCTCAATATTACGTGAAGCTCATGTTGAGAAATTGTCTGAAAAGGGAGTCTGATATAAACTCCGAAACGTTACAAAGCTTGAGAGTTCGAAGTGTTGCCCCAATGAAGTTTTATCGTTTCTCAAATACATTCAGAAAAATTCTGTGCTTCTTCCCATAGGAATTGAAAAATCGCTAAGGATATTTTTCCAATTATTGATTTTGGAGATGTTTGAATTCTCCCAAGGATTTTTGGTTCTGAAAATTGGGTGCATCCAATAACGGCATGACCTCTGTGTTTCCGTCTTCTTTTGACTAAATAACTTGACTCTAGAATGTACAAGTCCTCCGGATTCAGAGTAAATTGCAGTCAATGCTAAAAGAATACGAACGATGTCATTTTCGAAGACAAACTATGGTCTTTGTTGGAATGGATCGCAAGAAGCCGCAACCGTCGCCGCTGCCAGTAGACGAACCCTGCAGCCCATTGCCGCCTGTGTTGTAGCAGCTACGAACGCTTGTTTCGCGTGAGCGCGTTGCCGCCTGAATACGCTTAGCACAGCACAGCTTAATAAACACACAGCTAGGAAACTCCGTGTGGTGGGGGTAGTTAACGCAGATTCTCGCGCATCCCCCACTTTTGGGGTAAAACCTATCAATACAGTGGCGCCGGTCGGGATGACAATGCCTCCGAATACATAAACTCATAGGCGTAGTCAACTATTTTATGTTGTGTTGACTGGTGACCTCTGATGCATTGAAACATATATTTTTCTTCACATCTAAACTGAAACAATAAAATTAATATCGACATGATATGTAGTATTGAACATTCCCTTCTAAAAATTCCTGCACATTTCATAAATTTTAGTTTTTCGCACTGGAATCTTTGGAAATTCTTATACTTTCGATCGCAATTTGTTTTCGCGAAAATTTCATTCGAATGCCTAATGAATTTACCAAATTATACGCAAAAAAAGAATGTTCTGCGTGCACACGAAAAAGAAAGACCATCTTCCTCCATTCTTTCGATAAATTTAAATTTTGGAGTTTTATTTTAGTAGTAACTTGTCTCAAGTACTTGGTCTGACTTAAATCTCATTGGTGTTTCATTTCATTTCAAAAAATGAAAGTTGTTATTGAAAGTATGATTGTGGTTGTGATGAAACCACCCGCAGTTTCTATAAACTGCAATTTTAAATAAAGTTTTTCGAGATTCCAATGAAAATATTAATGACACTTATTTCAATTCCAATGAATTTTCAAAAAAGGAGAATAAATTCAACTTTCAATTCGCGAAAGAAGATTTATATAGGCTTTCGAAAGCTCCAAAACTGCATCATATTCACAACTCCCCCTTCATTGAAGAAGACGTCTGTGTACCATTCCAGGTTGATGACAGTGAAGTTTATAACTTGTAAAGTTTCAAGCGTTTTAGAGACCAGAAATATGTAAAAAACAAATTAATTATTTTATACAATATGAAGTATTCTTTTGAAATTTTCTTGATAAAAATGATGAATAATAATAATTGTGTCTGTAAATTCATGAAGTACGCTCCTGTCAGTCTCCCTGAAAATACATTTAATCCTACCCTGACTTTTACCCCCGAATGGCTTCTACAAGGTCACACCCGACTGCTTACTCCGAACGGCTGAGTTTCATAGCTGTGTGTTTATTAAGCTGTGCGCAGAATACGCTTGCAGTGGACGACCGGGCTAATCCTCCACTCTCGCCTGCGGCTCTCGTTTACCTGATTCATAGCATTAGTCATAGACACACGAGACAATATGATCATCGTACACTACAAGAACTTTGTATAACAGAAAACTTATGATCAGCGAATGAATTTTTCACCTTACGCTCACGTGGCGAAAGAGAAACGGCCAAGTCACTCATTTTGACCAAGGCATAGAGTTTTTGAAATAAGGACTTGTGAAGATGAAGAGTGTAGAGTTAGCAGCTTGGCTCTACATGAGATCTGATAACTTTTTGACAATGTTAGAAATACGGCCTCGTCTTGGCAATATTTTACATGAAAATGTTTTTGGTTGGATTATTCTTTTCCATAGTTTATGAATGTCCGTCTAACCAACACCATCAACCATGCTCTGCTACCATGTAAGAAGTATTTCATTGATCAATTTATTTTATTTTAGGATTAATAAATACCGCCATTTAATAACTACTATTAATTGAATACAACAACACCACTTGTTCAACCATTTGCATATTTCACTCGTCTCGATACACACCCACAGAGCCAATCTGATCGGAATCTAATTAATGAGCGTGCGTACGTACAGGGTGATTCATTTATCTTGGTAACCCCAATTTTCTCGAAAACGCCCGAATATTTTTTCATTCTGTGAATGGCGTTTTGAACAAGTCAATGTTGACTTGAGATGCACATAAAAATCTGCGGAATAAATAAAGACGCCAGGCGTCGCGGCGCTATCAAAAATTTTTTCTCCAGGGACATACCTTTTTTATCATGTCATTCGAAAGATAATTTCATTCCGAATTTTTTTTTCGAATACAATTTTTGTCCATTTCTTACCGTCAGCGATCTGCAGCGTGTTTTATGTTGATTCTATTCAATTTATTTTTTTCTGTATTGTGGTAGTATGGCTTGATTTGGAGACAAAGATATGATTTTATGCCTTGAATTCAAGGAGGCAAGTTTTCTAAACAATTTGCCTCTTTAAATAAGATCAAATATGTGGATACAGCAAGATAGGGCTCCATGTCACAACGCTGCCATTGTGAAGAGATATTGAGATTGAGAATTCGAAAATGGATGGAACCTTATATTTTGTCCAAAGTGACTTATGATGAAATAGGGAGATGATTTAACTTGTGTATTGATCATAATGGCTAGATGACCTAAATTTGATTACTTTCCGTAAAATGACGGAGGCTGTGTAACTATTTTTCTATTATTTTATTCATTAAATATTATATCTTATAATAATAAACATATTTTTTAATAACAAACGAAAAATTTCGAATCATATGTTCTATATACCGGCCATTATGATCCATACATAAGTTATTTAATCACTTTGGTCAAAATATAAGGGTCCACTTGGGCACATGCGTTTCTTATCTTCAATTTCCAATAGTCCAAGTTATTAGAATCAGTTTGGTATACCATATATTCAAGGGGACCCCTCAGAAAGTAATCCATGAGCGTTAGGTCTGGCGATATCTGATGGGTCCATTGGTTTCAATCCATTTTTTTCCGAATTCTTGATCTGAATATCTCTTGAGAATGGCAGCGTGGTGGCATGAAGCCCCATCTTGCTGTAGCCACATGTTTCATCTTATTTGAAGGAGCACATTGACCAGAAAACAAGCCTTCTTTAATTCAAATCACAAAATCACATCTATGTCTCTAAATAAAGGCATACTACCACAATATAGAAAAAAATAAATGAAATAGAATCAATATAAAACACGCTGCAGATCGCTAACGGTTAGAAATCTATAAAAATTGTATTCGAAAAAAAAATTCGGAATGAAATTATCTTTCGAATGACATGATAAAAAAGGTATGTCCCTGGAGAAAAAATTTTTGATAGCGCCGCGACGCCTGGCGTCTTCATTTATTCCGCAGATTTTTATGTGCATCTCAAGTCGACATTGACGTGTTCAAAAAGCCATTCACAGAATGAAAAAATATTCGGACGTTTTCGAGAAAATTGGGGTTACCAAGATAAATGAATCACCCTGTACATCGACGTATATAACTATAGAAACGGTTCACTCCTCAGGCGCATTTTAGTGGACCACTAATTTAAATTTAATTTGGAAATTTACAGTAGTTAGTGGACTGTCGAGAGGATAACACGTATTTGGTACATCTGTGTTCATTGTGAACGTTGGCGATATTTCGATTTTTCACGTGTCGCCTGAAAATTTCGAAATGCATACGCGTAACGGTAAAAACGCGAAAAATAAACAATGCGAATTGGAAGAAAACCTGTCGCGTGAATTGAAAATATTCATCGATGAGAAAATTACTGTGGCTACTTCGAAACTGCAAGAGGAGATTGTGAAGCTGCAGACAACGATCAAAGATCTGGTAAAATCGAATAAAGAACTTATAAGTTTCGTGTCCGAATGCGTGGAGCAGGGGCGTCCGAACGATAGAAAATATGGGGCAAACTCTTCGGCTGTGAAAGAGTTTACATATGAATGGATAAATCTTGGGAATCAAGCGAATCAACAACATCTGACGAAACTGTGGTAACTAACTCATTTAGATCAAAGAATGCCATCAGAAAAAATGAAAAACTGGTAAACGGCACTGAAAATGAGAGCATCGATACGCCGGATGGCCAGAAGAAAAAGCGTTCAATAGCAAATTCGAAACGGACGAAAAAGCAAAATCAATACGTAATGGGAACCAACCAAGTTCCTGAAGATAACACATTCGGGGTAAAACCGAAGATCTGGATACATGTGCGAAGATGCAAACAGGAAACTTCCGTAGAACATATTGAAACATATTTGAAGAATAAATTTCAGGATAAAAGGTTTGACATAACAAAGATGGAATCGAAAGGGGCATATGCATCATTCAGAGTTGGCGCTGATCAAGAATTAAGAGATGTATTATATAATCCCGATACCTGGCCTCTTGGTGTTGCTGTCCGAAGGTATTTTTTTCGTTCGCCAAGAAGTGGGGAATTTTCAGAATAAAACAACTAGAAATGATCAGATTAATGAGAGAATTTTTGGGTTGACTGATTTAGAGTCCTATCACTGTCATAGTGGTGATAAAGGTACTGACGTTGCTCCGCTTATAATCTGTTCACTCAACATACAAGGAATATCGAATAAATATCCTTTACTGGAACAATTTTTATTACAAAAAAAATATCCAGAATTTGTTTGTCTTTCGGAGCATTGGATTCCGGCAAATTATGACTTCGGATTGTTTAATCTTGAAAATTACACTAGAGTGTCAATGTTTTGTAGAGAACACCACATACACGGTGGTACTGTTATTTTTGTGAAGTCAGATATTTCAATTTCATGCAAAGATATAGAGTTTTTGAAAAAATTTAATGTTGAAATCTCTTTTGAGTGCTGTGGTGTGTCTTTTATGGGCGACACTTGTGTGGTGAGTATGTATAGATCTGACAAGGGCGATTTTGAGCTATTCGAGAATAACTTTTGCGAATTGTTAGGGGAATTGTCCGCCAATTTTAGGAATATTTACATATGTGGTGATTTGAATATAGACGAGACTGCTCGGAGCTGCCCTAAAACTAAATCTCTAAATGATATTTTAGCATCGTTTGACTTGTATTCAGTAATCGGATCTCATACGAGAATATTTACAAATTGTGAAGGTAGAACTAGTCGAAGCAGCGTAGATTACATTATCACGAATAAAGCCAACTCAAATCTTATTGATGGTTCAAATTTTCATGCTGGTTTCTCCGACCATAACACATTGATGGTGAGATTTAGAGATAAGCGTGTCGGGGCCCATGAACATAAAGTCACGGTTACAACTACTCGAAAAATCAATGCGGAATCCTTGAATGAGTTCGATTTTTTGATTAGTAAACATATCAAAACCGATTATGGTACGTATGACGCAAACGGGATGTTTGACCGTTTTTATTGTGATTTTACATGGTGTTTTCAAGTTGCTTTTCCAAGAATTCAGTTAAGGAAAAGATGTTGTTCGTCCAATGGTAAATTCAGAGTAACCCCTGTAGTGCGGGAGAGGATTGATGAGTTGAGGTTTGTCTCGTTTCTGAATTCGGTGTCTCCTAGCTTCGAGCTGCAGAGTGAGCGAGATTCTTTAAAACAGGAAATTACGAATATGATGGATATCGAAAAGAAGAATCATTATAAGAATAGAGTCGATGAGAGTTCAAATAAAAATAAAACCATCTGGAATATTATAAATACAATTCGCAACAAGAACATGGATCGTCGAAAAATCAGTCTCGAGGTGGGAGGCGAGATTCTTACAGATACAGCGCAAATATGCAGTGTATTTGGTAGATATTTTACAACAGTTGTACTCGATTCGTTGAGTGATTATTTTAACATCCAGAATGAAGACCTAATAAGGAAAAATCAAGAGTGCATGAGAGTGAAAAAAATGACTCCCAAGTCAATAGTCTACTTTCCGGTGACTGCTGAGGAAGTATTCGACTTTTTGTGTTTACTTCCTAATAAAAAATCGACGGGTATCGACGAGATTCCAATAGGTGTTTTGAAACATTCAGCCCATTTCATATGCAAGCCTCTAGCTGACATAATTAATTCATCAGTTCACCAGGGATGTTTTCCTGAGGCCCTGAAGACTGGTAGAACGATACCATTGTATAAAAAAGGAAATCGTAATGAGATTGCAAATTACCGCCCGATCACTATAATGAGTGTCTTTTCTAAGATCATGGAAAAGGCAATTGCACATCGACTCATAGGTTTTTTGGAGAAAAATTGCTTGCTGACAGGGACTCAACATGGATTTAGACCAAATAGATCCACAAACACTGCGATTGCAGAAATAGTGCAACTGATCTTGACGAAGATGGACGAAGGTGAATATGTCGTTTTGTTGTGTTTTGATCTGCAGGAAGCGTTTGACTGTTTGAGGGCAGGCTTTGTTTCATATAAGTTGGAATGCCTGGGTATCAGAGGCTTTATTAATGAATGGCTGGTCTCCTTTTTGGAGTACAGGAAGTTGGTGGTTTCTATCGATGATCGGTGTTCGGAGAAGATGAATGTCCCTCTCGGTACTCCCCAAGGAAGTGTATTGGGGCCCATACTCTTTCTAGTTTTAGTAAATGATATTACTGAACACATTACGGAAGGCGAAGCATTTCTGTACGCGGATGACACGACAGTTGTCGTTAGTGATAAAACAACCTTGGTAGTAGTCGAAAAGTGCAACAGAGTCTTTGCACAAATGAAGAAATAGTGCGACGGAAATGGTCTTATGATCAATTTTGATAAAACAAATATCATAGAGTTTTATAATCGCCCAAGAAGACCACTTAATACTACTTTCAATTTCTATGGTTCTAATTTGAAAATATCTAAAGAAATAAAATTACTAGGCACATTCTTGGATTATCAATTGAAATGGACGCCAGAGATAGACAGTATTTGCAGGAAACTTAATAATTGTTATTTCAGTCTGTTCAATATCAAGAAATTTATGGGTTTTGAAAGTGCACTTGCCTATTACTTCTCAAATATTTTTTCCACTTTGCGATATAATATAATTGTGTGGGGCAAGTCCACTGAGTTTCAGAGAGTTTTTGTTGTGCAGAAACGTATTATCAGAATGCTATTTGGCCTGGAGCCCAGAACATCGTGTAGACAAATTTTCATTTCTCATCGAATTTTAACGGCTCCATGTATCTATCTTTATTTTTTATTATCGTATATTCATGAGAAACCGGAACTTATCAGGCGCTCTGCATATCACTCTTATCCCACTCGAAATAATAATAAAATAAATTTGGAGAAACACCATCATACTTTTTTTGAAAGATCACCACAATACTCGGGATCTAGACTATACAATGTGTTGCCCAATGAATTGAAAGGTCTCGAGAATACGGCATTCAGAAGAGAAATTAAAAATTTATTACTGAAGAAGTGTTTTTACTCCGTTGACGAATTTATGAGGTTTCATGAGGATAGATATCCGTGATGAGAAATTTTTATTAGTGTATGTTATATATTTGAGAAAGATCAATTACTGTGTGACCATTTAATTTTTGTATTGTATTGTGTTTTATTTTATAGTTATGGTGAAAATTGTTGTTTTTTGACTTATCATGTACAAGCTGGATGATAATTACATTATTATTATTATTATTATTATTATTATTACGTCAAATTACAACAATTATAATTCACGTATTAAACAAGAAAAGTTCAGAAAGACGTTCCAACTTAAAAATGAACAACACATCAACCAACTTTAAGGTGGATCTTCCATTACCAAATATTCAAGAATAATAATTATAATACTAATATTATTATCATGCCCAAAAATTCAGTTTCGACGAATTGGCTGAGGCGTTCGCGGCCATCGACCAATGTCGCTTGTTTTTTTCGAGCATTTCGGCCATCGTCGAAGATTCATTCTTGACGTTTGGCCAGTTATACTTTCAGGAGATGTTCTCGCTTAATTGAGCTGCCTATAATCAGGCAGCCTTGCTGAAATATATAATTTTTTATATAAAACACACAAAGAACCGGAATAAGTGTCTGCATTGAATTTTTCAATCGAGGTAATATTGTATACTGTAACATCTCGGCAAACATGCTACTGTCATGTTAAAAAAGTCAATTTTTACTTTTTGGACTTTTTTGAACTTTTTGGAACCACCGCCGGGGATAGCGAATGATCTTTGCACCTCACTAAGTGCAACAGTACAACTGGCATTAATAAGAAGTTTGCTTAAATACCGTAAGTTTGCGGAACGCTGGCCCTCAGTCTATTTTCTAATTCATGAAATATATCTTGTGTCCCAGGTTGCTCTCATTAAGGTACGTTTCCACCAAAATCGTGTGCGGCACAATTGTTCACGAACATTTTGTGCAGTACTTCAGCTGTGCGCGTACAAGCTGTTAACATATTTAGCGACCGTTTCCACCGACAGAGCTGTGCGTAACTTTTGTACGCGCACAGTGCAGCACACAGTGTGCACGAACAGGATCTCACTGTTCTCTCTCAGTGTTTTGCTTTCCTTCAACCGTTGAATATTAGTCCACTGAAATTAGACTTTTGCTTCGGACCAATTCATACAAAAGCAAATGAAGGCTTTTCGGGTAGGTTTCGGTGTCCCAAATGATATCCCAAAAGTCCCCTAGGCGGGAGTGACCGCATAAAATTTGGCAACGCTGTAAAGGGCTAAAATCCTGCCCCAATGTGATTTTTCGTGAATATCTCGGTCCCTATGGAACTTATGACAAAAATACATCAGAGCAAAAAGAAAGCTGATAGAATTTTCCAGAAGAAAGGTTCTGGGTCGTTTTTTGATATAACCAATGGTTTCGTCCCAATCTTGCCTTCAATTTGAACGTATATGATATATGGATAATGGAGGTACACTATTCCACACCACTTTTGAGGATGACTACAGGGTTCGTTTTTCTCGAAGTTGTATCCCCTAATAGGCCTAATCCACGCCTTTTTTGAATTTTGGAAAGGCGTTCGAACGCTAATTTTCTTCTTCTTCGTCTTCTCCTTGCTATGAATGCATGTATATTTTCTTCGATGACATCCGTGGAGTCAATCTCAGAGTTTCGGATTCCTGCATCGGTCACATTTTATTTTTCTGAGGAATCTCCAAATGGTTCGGCATTCAGGCAGGATTTTCCATGACAATTGCCACAAATCGGTGAGCAACGAAGTCTCAAACTCCGACGGCCACACATTGATCCACAAACTTTCGTACAGTTGCAAAAAACATTTTTGAAAGACAATCAGGCGCAGGAAGTTGGGATGTCGTTTTTGGTTACAATATATTGTCTTTAACATCCACCCCCACTCCTCAGGATTCAAATTGTTACCAAGCCCAGCCATTATTGTACTTGATAGTACACCCGAAACAAATGTTCACAGATGTTGTTGTGCTGCGTCAAGGGTTGGAGGTAAAAGAGTCAATCTCACTGGTCTGCTTCTGCTCACAGCTCTAATCAGGTGAGAATACCGGTATTTATTGATGCGGTAACGAGGCTGACGAGGAGAAAGAGAATATAGCAAAAAAGGATAAGCGTAAAATAATTTGTCATATTTCAACCCTCATTTTCAAAGAAAATATTATATCACTTGCCGGAGATGATTGGGCAAAATCTTTTAAAAACCGTGTAACGTTTGATATAGTTGCAGCTGAAGCTAAATATCATCAAATTTGTTTCAACAAATTTAACTTGCCAGTCTCCGAGAAAATGAAGGTTGGTTATCCTGCGTATGAAAATGTTCTCAACGCAATGAAGGACATTTTTTCTTTCATTGAAAATCATGAAGACTCTCAGTTTAAATTGACTGGATGGATAGCAATACTGACAGAAAACATACCTGATGACAAGAAAATTAAGAGAAAACTCGAAGAGAAGTATGGAAACCGTATTGTTATCACCTCAAAGGAAAACAGGATATCTTGAATCAAGCTTGGTACAAAAGGAAAGATTCTGAGGCAGAATTATCGGTACTTCTGCAGCACCAAGCGACACAACATCTGCTCTGTTCAATAAATGGAAAACCGCGGCTTTGAAAATTGTTAAGGAACGGCAGGACTTGAAAGAGGCAGCTGAAATCTTCAACAAAAATAATACTGCACATAACATTCAAGCGGACTGAAGTTTTTCCTCTTAATCTATGTTGCCCCCATTAAATAACTCTCCATAAATCACTACCGATATTCTTCCTTGATTAAAGCTGTTAGTAGAAGCAGACCAGTGGGACTGAATCTTTTACCTCCAACTCTTGACGCAGCAAAATAACATCTGTGAACATCTGTTCGCAGTGTAATATCAAGTACAACAATGGCTTGGTAAGAATTTGAATCCTAAGGAGTGGGGGTGGATGTTAAAGACAATATATTGTAACAAAAAAGGACATCCCAACTTCCTGCGCCTGATTGTCTTTCAAAAATGATATTTTGCAACTGTACGAAAGGTTGTGGACCAATGTGTGGCCGTCGGAGTTTGAGACTTCGTTGCTCACCGGTTTGTGGCAATTGCCATGGAAAATCCTGCCTGAATGCCGAACCATTTGAAGTTTCCTGAGAAAAATGAAATGTGACCGAAGCAGAAATCCGAAACTCTTAGATTGACTCCACGGATGTCATCGAAGAAAATATACATGCATTCATAGAAGGAAAAGACGAAGGAGAGGAAAATTTGCGTTCAAACGTCTTTTCAAAAAACAAAAAAGTCGTGGATTAGGCCTATTAGGGGATACAACTTTGAGAAAAACGCATCCTGTAGTCATCCTCAAAGGTGTTGTGGAATAGAGTACCTCCATTATCCAGAATATCACATACGTTCAAATTGAAGGCGAGATTGTGACGAAACCGTTGGTTATACCAAAAAACGACCCAAAACCTTTTTTCTAGGAAATTTTATCACTTTTTTTTTTGCTCTGATGTATTTTTGTCGTAAGTTTGATAGGGACCGAGATATTCACGAAAAATCACATTGGGGCAGGATTTTAGCCCTTTACAGCGTTGCCAAATGTTATGCGGTCTCTCCCGCCTAGGGGACTTTTGGGATATCATTTGGGACACCGAGACCTACCCGAAAAGCCTTCATTTGCTTTTGTATGAATTGGTCCGAAGTTTGGGCCTATTTCGACCTAAATGCAGTGGACTATATGGAGGATCAAGAAAACGTGGTGCTTTGTGCTACAGCGTGTGTAGGGGTATGCACTTTGCTTGAAAAAAAAATAAGAAAGAAACATAGATGTTTCTTTTTTGCAACATCGTTATGAAGAAATGAATCGATTTGTGGAATGATGATGAAAATAGACCCATTGAGTGGATTTTAAAATTTCACTCGAATATCGTGCGAACAGTTTGAGTTCCTGATTAATGCTGTTAGTCCTTTGATTGCTAAATGGGATACAAACTACTTTCTCATAATAATCTTCTACTTCCGCAAAATCTCGGTCGAGTCACAATTAAATTTTTTCGCCAACTCCTCAGTTGCGTCGTGTTTTTTATTCCTGTTCTTGTAATCTCCGTGATTACAATCCCACAGAACGGTATTAAGTTCAATTTCTTCGATAAATTCGATTATTTTCCAGTTATTCCACTCCATGTTAGCGCGAACAAATAGATGTTTTCGCTACCGTAGCGGAAGCAAGAATGTGTGTGCGTCGACCCGAGTCCACCGGTAGAAACTGTGCGCGCACAAAAGTATGCAACCAAAGATTATAAAGTATAATCTTTGTATGCAACTGTAGCATACGTTAAAAATACCCCGGATGCGAAAATCTCGACCAATCATGAAACAGCACTGTGTCCCACGTAATTCCACTCCATGTCAACCGATCGGCCGTTGACGTGTTGAAAATGGAAACATAAACATAAACTGTATTCGATACAGTGAAGTGACAGCGGCGGTAATCAAAACAAAACATTTTTGCTTTTTTAAATTTGATTCGTTGGTAGGTTTTGATATTTTATAGCGAATTTAGAGAACTGTGGGATGCTGAAAGGTTTATATGAATTGAGTGTTAAAATATAGATACGTTTATTATATCTTGTGTATCTTTTCCTAAAGAATGATTTATGTAACGTCCAACATAACTAGAAATATGGATAATTCTATTGAAAAATATACAATGCAAAAATCAACAAAAAGGTTGGTGCAAGGGGGGTATGATATCTGAGATTAGGGAAAAACCTCAGCAGATAAAAACCCTGTCTTTCCCATATCATTGAAGAGTGTCTTGATTCCTGTCGTCAGAAGAACGTAAAATCTTCTCCAAAACCCCTGGAATTCAAATTTAAGAATTAAAAACAAAACTAAATTATTAATAGCAAATGAAATTGATTGAAATATTGATCAATTACTTTTGAAGTGAAAAGCTATAAGGCGGATAATACTAAGCAAAAAAATAAAATTAGTACATAACCTTTATGATTAATATTCTTTGTTGCGTTCGATATCTTCTCTTTACTATTAAAACACATGCTCGAAACCTCGTGTTTACCTGTCAGTAGATTTCAAACATGCAGAGTTTTTAATAAAACTGAAGGACCAAAATTAAACTCTTCCTCATCACGATGAGGATCGAGGATCAATATCTGGAACTATCGAAATAAGAAACATTTGAATATTACACCAAGCACTAATACAAAAGCAAACATACATTCATTCCATAGACAACCTTTTTCTGCTGCTATCAGAAGTATTATTGCATTGCGAGTATAAGCTTCGCTGATTATTTTTGCAATATTACGAATGTTACTCTCTTCCAATAATCCAAGTTGAAATCTTGTTTGTTCTAATATAATCTATAATCAACTATTAATATACTGTACACATAAATCATCACTAAGGCTTACACCAAGTTCTGTAGTAGATTCAATTGGATCATTTGAAATGTGACTGGATTCACTTATCATACTCTGAACATCCAATTCATAATCAGCCCTACTTGTTGATGGTAGACGTATATGAAGGTTATTCTTTCATCATCATCTGAAGTTCTTACAGTGGTAGCAACCATGTCATCATCCAGTGGCGTAACTTACACCCCCGCTGACCCCGCGGTGCGGGGGGGCCCAGGCGTTGGGGGGGCCCGGACGTTATGGGGGCCTGGTCTTCGAGAGAAAATTCAAATAATTTTATCGTTGAAGAATATGAACATGACCTCAGTTCTGACCTTAACTTCCGAATAAACTCTTTTAGAATTGCATTGAAATCAGAGATTCAGAAAAGATCATCAATACGACAGTTAGCTGATCTCCTGTTTTCAAAATTTTTCGATTGCAACTAGTTGCCCAGATCTCTGTACTGCTTTGATGTTATTTTCAATATAACCTGTTACTGTAGCCAGGGCAGAGCGATCCTTTTGGAAGTTAAGGTTCATTAAGAATTATTTGAGGATTAAAATGACCCAAAAAAGACTTAGCGGGCCCAGTTTGTTGAGAATTGAGAATAAACGAGCCGGGATTATGGACCTTCACGAAGTAACAGATGTATTTTCAACACAGAAATCAACCACTCAAGTTATTTACCCATTTACTTCAAGTAACACAGTATTTTCTGGGATTGATAACTATATTTGAAATGAAGATGCAATTATGTTTATCATTTACTACGCATTTCGAATGATATTTCAATAAATAAAGTATAGAGAGTATTAACGGAATTGATTCCTCGCTCAACACTTGGTGAAACATCTTTGGTCAATTGAAAAATAAAAGAACACAAGACTATGTTCACAATATCTATTGTGAACGTAGAAAGTATTATTTCAAGTAATATTTCGGAGTTATTTTGATGGTGTTACACCTAAACCACATACTTTTCTTAAATAAAGTTTTTTTTTTTCAATAAATATGCTCGTACGAGGGGGCCCGAAAACTAATTCTGCGGGGGGGCCCGGACGAAATTCGTTACGCTACTGTCATCATCATGTCTCCTTTTCTTTATATTAAATTTTCTTATTATATAAGCAAGATCTGCTCTTTTCATGGAGGTAAAGAAAGTGGAGGGGGCATAACGCTTGAAAAGTGTCACCAAAACAAATCCGGATTTGGCAAACCAAGATGGCCGACTTCGAGGTATTTTAAACTGTAGGTTCTGCAATTTTGGCCTTATTTATTATTCGTTCGTTGGTTTTGACAGTTGTATGTAGTGAAAAAACATATAAGAAATGGTGAAAAGCTGAATTTTTTGACGTTTGTAAATACATGGTTTAATTATTGTTGCATACAACTTTAATTGATAGGGGTACACGAGATAATTTACCAATTTGTTTCATTGCATATTATCTGAATTTGTATGTACCTTAATTGAAAAAATAGGATGTATTATTAGTTGCAGGAACATTCCGTACGTAATTCAACTCACCAATTCATTAAAAGCAATTGTTTATGATATTTTGACTCCTTGATTTGTTTCGATCATTATTTATTCATCTTTCGGTCATTAAAAGAGAATCGAACAAACTTCGAATTGTAAAAATTCAAATATACAAAATTCCCGCCACAAATTTGGCTCAGCAACATGGCGCATTTTTGGTGACACTTTCATAGCAAGGAAAATATAGGATATACTACCTCCCCTTCTTCTACCTCCATGGCTCTTTTAAACACATTAATTCTCTCTAGCTTATTGTTTGTTATTGTTCTGGAATCTTCCAAAATCCTCTCTTTTGTGACTCCAGCAGCCAATTTACTAGCAATCATCTCTTGCTGGTCCTTCGTCAATTGTTTAGATCGATGTAGATTTTCATGTCCAACATGAGTCTCCACAAATTTAACCTCCACAGCTGGAATATTTATATATAATATATGTATTATATCACTCAATGGGGTTTAAAACTGATTAATCACAATATATACCTGTTCTAGAAATCTTTACTCGAATTCTTGATGGGCAATAACCAGATATTTTGATACTACCCCCAGCTTTCATACTGCGTTTGGTAGACTGGCTACTAAATCCTAAAAATAAGACAGGTAGCTGATACATGATTTTTGATGAAAGTATTGTATAATGGTGAATAACGAATAGGTACAAACCTGTATAATTACTACTATTGCATTCATAATAAACTACCAGTCCATCTGAGGTTTTTCTATACCTTCGTTTCACATAATCTACATTTCTGTTATCAATTGCTCGCCAAGTCTCAAATTCCTCCCCATTTTCGAAAGTAATAAGTGTTGTCTTTATACTCAGAGAATGAATTTGCTGTAAATGATTAGTCAGCATATCATGAGACTCAAGAGGAATTTTTTCCTCTTCAGGGCAAATGGGGCATTTTAGATGTGTGTTTAGAAGCACCAGATTCTTCTTTGTGGACATCTCTCAAATGACAATATTTCGCCGAAACAGACGAGTATTTCTTTCCACAAATTTGACAAATCAGTTTATCGCTGGAAATGTATATTTCATATACAAAGCTGATATATTTCATCAATGAATACTCACTTTTCTCCTTCCATGTTCATCAATCTATTTCTTGAAAGTTCGCAAATACAAATGTGTAGTTATAATTGCTTTAGATTAGGCAGAGCAATGAAAATTGCTGGGTTTTGAAGAATTTCAATATCAATCTCAAAATATTCAGTAGATTGAAATTGAATATATACAACGAAAAACAGTTAATCCGAATTCTTAGGGAATACGACAGAGGCAAAAGACAATATATCTCTCTCTCTCTACCGTTGACATTGGCATGCGCTCATCTCCGATTGGTCGAAATAATTTCGCATCCGGGGTATTTTTAACGTATGCTTGCAACCACAGCCTTCTAAAGTACAAGCCAGGAACAAGGAAATTCGGCAACGTCGCGCGTAGGCCTACCAGAGACCCACAAAACTCGTGATGTGTGGTGAAGAATAGATTTTCAGTAGGGCGAGTTTTGTTGATAGTGTAGGTACGTGTGTTTGAATTTTGTTGATAAATCGTAGTGTTTCAGTGAATAAATGGCTGGAAATAAGTGAACTTTATGGGAACTGAAAAACTGTTTTTTAGTGAAGTGCAATGAAGGTTTCGTCTGATTTTCTTTACTAACTTGAGATCATGTACTGGATAGGTTGGAGGTTAGGTTAGAATTTCAATTGCGATGAAAATAGTTCCGATAATCATAGGAAATTAATTTCAAAAGTTTGTCCATTTTAGATTTATATTAATTGCAAAATAGCGACATGGATAACTCCGCCAAAATTTATGTTTCAGAATATGCTGCTCCTTCGAGCAGCAGTCAGTAGTTGAGGTACGAATGCGAAATCAATTTTAAATTCACTTCGTTCGGTTTTTGCAAATTTACTCCTAAACAATCTCGTAAATAATAAGAATAATATGATTAATGTCGAGCAAACCGAGAAAACACTTGGGAGATAGGAAAAAGTTTGCATTACCCAAAGATAGAAACTCACCCTCCTTAGAATGAAATCGTCCAACTTTTCATGAAAATATGCATTTCCGTTGAGATTGCATATCAATTTTTTGTTGAAAATTTCAATATTTGTCGTGTTAACATCTTATATCTATTCATTTTCACATTCACTTCGATTTCTACATATATTGAGTACATAATTATGTTGAGGATACTTGTTCTGTTCACTTAGAGATTTTCATTAAATTTTTTTGGCAAGAGTTGGCCCTACACCTTCCCGTGGTTCTTGCTGAACAATGAATTGAATATCTAATTCTTTTCCTAACTTATAATTCAGATAATTACCTTTCAATTCCAACCAAGATTGAAACACAATCGTGAGATTTTTGCCAAGGAGTAATTAAGATATTCAATTTTTTGACTAAGTAGGGTCTTATATTCTTTTTTCTTAAAGCAAAAAATTCATTTGATGAATTTGCAAATGATTTGAATTCGAAATAACATGATATCCCGCGTTAACGGATCGGACGAGTATACCTACGCTTCGCGTTCGCATACGGCGTTGCCAGATTTAGTTCCAGGCTATCTCTGTAGACGGCTGTGTTGCAACCAAAGATTATAGAGTTAGAAAGATAGGAAACGCTCTTGTATCTGTGGTACTAAAATCCGACTACGATTTTTGGCTAGTTTCTTACTTGTGACACATAGATGACGCTGAAAACACTATTCAGTACAAAAAACTATTTCAATAGGCGCGAAATTCGAAACACATTTCTCATAAATTTTCATTTAATTAAATACTTTGTCGAGCTTTTAAAAAAATATCCTGATCGACAAAAAAAAAAATCAAGGCTCCGCTTTTCGATCAGGGTGATCTTTTCTTCTGCATATTGCTTCGAATCAAATGAAATACGCTTCTGGATTCTTTAAATTTTTATTTGAAATGATTGTGTAGAATCAACTACAATACAATAATTATGAAATTGAGTACATTTCAAAAATGTTTTCACATATTAGAGAATTATCATAACAATTTCAAGAACTTATTGTGAGTGAACTCTCGATAAATCGAACATCGATAAGTCAAACAGTTGTTCTGGACCCGATTCATACATATCTTACCCAGTGTATTTTAACCTCAATGAGTCTAGAGGGGCTAATAGATGAGTCGAACTACTAGGAAGGGTCGTCAAGAGAACCACCACCTCTATAAGTCGTTCTTCTGACCACCATTCCCTCTATAAGTGGAACTTCTTGATCTAATGAATGAGACCGAAGAAAATTCGGTTCGGGAACAAATTATCCAGAACATTATATTTTTGCCCCGACACCTCTATCTATTTGACAACACTGAAAATAAAAAACAATGTACAAGACAGTTACATGATACGAGTTTCAAAACTTACATTTCCATTCTTTTTGGTAACGAAAAGAATGCACATTCAAGATTATTCTTTCTATTATTTTTGCAATTAATCACCATGCATTTCGAATGTCCGCCAGTTTCTAACACAAAATTTATAACAGAAAAACACACAAGCCAAGATTATGGAGTGAGCTAGGTGCTACTCTTGTAGATTTCGAGTTATTTCAGTGAAAAATACGCGAGAAAATACAATCTTCATTCAGCAAAAATATTTATTCAAGTATTTCTTTCAAAATTGACAACAGCCTACTAATAATCTCTATTCAATCTATGCCAAATGGACCCTATTTGAATATTTTAACCATAACCCGATTACTTTTGAAAAACAGATGTCGCTGACATCACTGTAGTCTCTTCGTTTCCCATCTTTATACTCTATAATCTTTGTTTGCAACTGTACGCGCGAACTTTTCAACATAGTTCGCGCACTTTTGTTGCTGTCCGCTTGGACGAGTCCACCGGAACGAACATTTATTCCAAGAATTCCAAGTTGCAGACTGTCTTCGAATACGGGCAGGAACTATATTTGATAGCACTGGTAGCCATTGGATAGGTGTAGATCGGATGGTTCCAGTAATTATTCTCATTGGAAAATTGAGCTGTGCATCGATTTTCTGAACATGAACACTATTGAGCCAAACAGGGCAACAGTATTCAGCGGAGGAAAAAACCAGGGCAAGGGCTGCTGTGCGAAGAGTAGTCGGGTCAACACCCCATGAACCAGCAAGTTTCTGTAGAATGTTATTTCTCGTTGTCAGCTTCATTCGTAAGTCATCCAAATGTGCTTTGTAATTTAGGAATTTAACACCTAAGTACGAGTATTTGGGAGTGAAATTATGTTTCAAAGGAAAGTTCCCGAAAAGGACATTTAATTTTCTAAATTTTTGATGGTTATTCAAATGAAATAACGAAACCTCGGTTTTATTCGGATTTGGATACAAACGTCATTCGAAAAGATAATTTTTCAAAATTTTCAGATCAGAAGTTAAATTTTCTTCAATACTTTGAAAATCAGAATGACGGAAAGCGAGTGCAATATCGTCGGCGTAAATGAATTTTTCAGATGAGGTACAAGGAATATCGCATAAATATAAATTGAATAGAAGGGGTGCTGAAACAGATCCTCAAGGAAGACCATTGTTCAAAGTTTTGAATTCACTACTATTATCATCAACAAAAACACGAAATCTTCTATCCGACAACATATTCTCTAATAGACGAATCATCGTTCCACATTTAAGATGTGTATAAAGTTCATAGATCAAACCATCTTTCCATACCGTGTCGTAGGCAGACGATAAATAATAAAGCTGAACCTGTTTTTAATTTGTTATCGAAACCTGATTCGATGATTATGGTCAAACTGAGAACCTGATCATTGCAATTTCTATTTTTCCTGAAACCACCCTGACAATTTTGTAGATCATCCTCTATAGTAGCTTCAATCCTGAAGAAAATCAACCTTTCTAAAATTTTCATAGGAACACTCAATAAATTAATTGGCCTATAACTACTCGCTTCGGGAGGATACTTTCCACGTTTCAAAATGCCTATTACTTTCGCTTTGCGAAACTCAATCGGAAAATTGAAAGTACACAAAATGTTATTATGAAAAGATAACAACCACTGCAAAGCCTTTTTCCCTAAATGTTTAATAAACTCAGGATAAAATCCGTCGAAACCCGCAGCTTTACGTGATTTCGTGCGTTTAATAGCTGCTTTCAGTTCATCAAGATTGAACGGTTCCGATATACTTTCTACAGCTTGAGCTGATTTCCTAAATCTGTGTAATTTTTTCTTCATATCCTTGACTTTTAATATTGAGGTGTCAACTGAATTAGAAACATCAACGAGACGATGTAATTTTGGATCAATTTTAGTGGATGTTATCAATTGAGGTGTAGCCTCACCTCACCTAGTTTTCTCAAAATATCCCATGAACTTCTACTAGAATGCGTAAAATTCATGCTCGAAACTACACTGTTCCATTTTTCTTTACGTCTGGCATTAACTGAATTCATCATTTTTTCACATTTTTCCGGGGATGGGGAATTTTGATAATCGTTGTATAAATTTTCGGTTTCTTCTGACCAACCAGGTACATAATCTTTGCGGAAACCTCTCGGAATAAACTTTTTCGCAGCGGCCTTAACTACACCTACGAATCTACTGTAATTTTCGTGAGAGGGTCGAATCCATCTTATATCACTATCAATTTTTTTCGTGCATTGAACCCAATTAGCTTCATTGAAGTTCCAGCATGGTTTTTGTAGCCATGGAGCAAGAAAAACATTTTTGAAACATAGATGAATTCAAAATAGTAATCATCGAAATGAATACCATTTTCAATTCCCAGGCTCAGAGATCTTTTATCATGAGGTTGGAGAAATGATTTAAGATTTTGTCGTTGAGATGAGCGATAGGTATACCGGTTTCGGTATATCTCAGTGACAAAATCTTAAATCATTTCTCCAACCTCATGATAAAAGATCTCTGAGCCTAGGAATTGAAAATGGTATTCATTTCGATGATTACTATTTTGAATTCATCTATGTTTCAAAAATGTTTTCGGTGTGGCCTCCGTAAAGGCAAAGAACTTTTTTGTTTACCGTTTTATTCTTTTTCTCAAGAAGAACATGTTGACTGCGAGGAAAATTAACTAAAATTTTACGCTTTACTGCAACAGGTTCAGAGTTATCACAAGAAACGATACATAAATCAGGGTTATACCCTCTATTCCATGTAGACGAATGAAAAGAAGGTTTATCTTTAGCATCAAAAATTAAAAAGTAATCATGGTCTTCCTTCCAGTCCACTAAAGCTATGCCATTTCTGTCATTAACATCATAACCCTACATGACATGATGCGAATTGAAATCTCCGCAGTAAATGGATGGGTGTTGAACATTCATATTGAAATTTCTTGGCCATGAAATATTTGGAGGTTTATAGATATTTATGACAAAAATGTCAAAAAATTTTAATGAAATGAAAAAAACTCCTTCGAATTCTCCTTTTTGGATCAATTCGACATTATCCACTAAAGAATTTTTCACGTAACAGGCTAGACCGTAAATTTTACTAAGTAAAAAATCAACTAGTACATAACCTTTCAAATTTCCTCTTTCACGAAGACCTTCCTCTGTGGCAACATGTGTCTCTTGAAGCAGAATCACTTCAACGCCAAGGTCGCCAGCTAATTTCGATAAATAATCCGCTTTGTCCTTCGATATGCCTTCATCTTAAACGCGAATGTCTTTGCTCTCTGACCGGAAGGGTTTGAAACCAGATTCGGCCATCCAAGCGATGATTTTAGGGGCACGCTTTTAGTGACAGTAATTTTATAATAATCATAACTCAATGGACAGTCATAATAGTTTTTTCGGATTTGTGACTAGCAAAGTTTGTAAACAGAAGAAAAATTAGTTTTTGAGGTATTTATTCTTCTCAATCATCTGAAAAATTTAAATATTTCTCATTAATGATTTTAGAAACTTGTAACTCAATTCAGTGCCAAGGACGTTCCAACTTCTTCGAATTCGTATTCTTCAGTCTCTTCCATGGAAAAACTTTCCGATGAACTGATTGCTGATGTAGTTATTTGACGTCCATCAGTAGATACTTCGTGTTTCACACTCTGAGTAACTTGCTTATTACTTTCCGACATGTGTGTTCGATGATCTTCGACAATACTCTGCTTATTGTGCTCTTCGAATTCCGCCTTCTTTTCTAATGACTTGGTGACTCCGAGGTCCTTACATATCTGAAAAAAAAATTTATGAACTGGAATGGTTGGATTTTATTCCGAATAGAATTCAATAGGATTCTTCAGTCAAAAACACTTTAATTAAAACGGGAATGTCCACGTGTTGAAGCGAACGAGTGAAGTACGTTTCAATTGCGCTCCTCTAATTTTCAGTAGTTAATTGTGTATCATATAGTTCGATGATAACATGGACTGAACAGTGCTAAAGTTCCATTATTGGTGAGCTTTCTTTGCGATCTTACCTTTCAAAACAACTCCTATAAGTCGAAAATCAAAATACCTCAAAATAAACAACTCCGATATTTATCGATACAAACCGATAAGGGAATATCTGCATGTGTTATCGCGGACGGGTGCACGGTTGACCGCCACCTGTCCCGCAGACTGCAGTCTTCATTGCGACAATGAAGTATGTTGGATAGCCGGAAATAATTAGTTCTTAACACTTTTCGTCTATCATATCCTACCAAGATGTCTTTGACTACAAGGACAGAATTGAGCCAAAATGCTAACATTATTGGAAACACCACAGTACCCAATGCCGAGTCCCCCTCAACGAGTCAATCCAATTCCTACGTGGACGCTGCTAAAACAAAACCACGACAAACCAATCCCAAAAAAGAACAAGCCATATTAATTTACTCAGTTGATGGTTTGAAGCTATTCGACTATGTAAAATCGGTCGCAGATATTATAGGACCCAGAAATATAAGCCATATCTCACGGATCTCAAACAACAGAGTGTGCATTTATTTGTCCAGCATCGAAATCGTCGACAAACTAATAAAAGAACATCCAATAATTCACATAGGCGCCACCGAACTTACCATAAGAAGATTTGTTACCCCTGCAAAGCGATTTGTCATATCCAATGTATGCCCGTCCATACCCAACGAAGATATAGAAACAGCTCTGAAAAAGATGGGACTAGAACTTGCCTCCACAATTTCCTCTCTGAGAGCGGGGATTCCTGGCGACGAATACAGCCACATCCTATCATTCCGCAGACAAGTATATGAAGAGTCCACGGAAGAAAGGCGAAATGTCACATTTTTATTAATTTTGAGCTGACCACGGCAACGCGCAGGTCATTAGTAGTATAATTACATCCTGTTCTCAAAAATCCAAAAAACGCGAAGCATCACCCCTTAAAGTTCGTTTGAAAATAACCCCTACAGCGAAGAAACGCGAAATGTCCATGCGTAAAGTCGAGAAAGGCGAAATGTCCACATTATCAACCAGAAGCCGATGCATTCCGACTTGTTCTTTTAAAATCTTTGACTTCCGTGGGATTTATTGCGATGTTTTATTCTTATACGAAACGTATCGCAAAAATTTCAATAATCATTTCAACATCAGTTTCGGTTATCCGCGTTCTGATACTTGCAGTACCGCCTACAACTTCATAGCTGAGTTGAAGGTTTTTCAAGCGAAAATAAATGCAGGATGTGATTCCTCTGCCTAAAAGGAAAACTATTTACACAAGGCTTAAGCTGAGGTGTTTTATCAGCGAAAGAGGAATTCTCGAAAAATAGCCCGGAAGTATGTTGAAACCGAAGCTATTGCCATGGATTTCGAAAAATCCCCAATATCACGACAATGACTGACATTGAACAATATTCATGTATTGTCAACAGGTGGTGCTACATTTTACGCTTATCCTTGAAACCATAGGAGGCAAGGGCTCAAATGAAGTCGTATCATTACTTCATTACTTAATCTTTGTTCAGCTTGACATTAAAGTAAGGTACCTCCACATATTCTGCGATTCATGTGGAGGCCAAAACAAAAACTCCACCGTGTTCCGTTATCTTCATTATATCGTCAATCTTAGGAAGACACTAGACAAAATTGAAGTAACGTTTTCTATAAGGGGGCACTCCTATATGGAGTGAGATTGAGATATGGGCGTGATGAATCAAAAAATCAGAGCTGAACTTCCGGAAGACTGATACAGAGAAATTAGATCATCCAGAGTAAAACCCAATCAAATCACTTATACGAAATTGGTCTCAAATGTTGGGCAGCTTGTACTTGAAAAAACCACCTTACAAATCAAGACCAATCAGAGAACTGAGAGTATTTAAATGACCATCCTCGTCTTTTGGAGCATGGAGATATCTATAATGGATACTGGAGCTCATCTGTTATCCGCCCACGCATCACAACTTCTGATGAATTGCAGCTTCCAGAGGGACAGTTTATCTTGCCACCAAAGATGTACTATGACTCAATCGTTCTCGTCTTTTTATTATGCATTCCTCCTTTTACAGATTCAATAAAAATATCGAAGGAAAAATTCACAGATCTTCTGCATCTCAGCCAATTCTGTACTTCTGAAGAAGCCAGGTCGTTCTACAAAAGCTTAACCTATGAACAACAACAAAGGGAAAAAAAATAATGGCCAAGTCATTATACAACAATATTGTATACTGACTTGGCTACAATCGTTTTTCCAAATTCCATGTGTATATGTCATATAAAGTTGGGACATTTCGCTTTTTTTCCGTGTAATTTTTTTCTTTCTTCCGAATGAAGCTTTTTTTTCTGAAGTGTCAGTTTTTTTTTCATTGATAATCATTAAATAATATACAAAACAATATGAAGAATGATTTAGCAAAAAAGATCCAAACTAATTCATATTTTACTATGCTTGTTGGAGTTTTAAAGTTTAAAAATCGATTTTCTCGAAACAACTTTTGATGGATATTCCACCTTTCTTCCGTGGGCTCTCCATATGTTATTCCTCCTGCAGATATTTTCGAGCTCCAAACTTCCATCGTAATTCAATTTGAGAATAACTCGCACAGGATATTTCCCTCTACCGATAAAATGGAATGCTTCCTCTGCAAAGAAACTAGACATATTGCCAACAATTGTCCAAATACTCAAGCAACAACTCAACCAGAACACCCAGAAGTACCACCACTACCGCCTGTCTCGACTATACCTACTTTAACCGAACCCTCAGCCTCAGAAAATCCACCTTTATCACCTATTCCTGGACAAAAGAGACCCTTATCTCCTTCCACGGATAGTACGAGATATTATTCAGACGAACAAAAGAACTATCGAACCCCAAACATAACACAGGACATGCCACCACCAAAACAATCAGATGACACAGAGTGGAAAACAAAACCTATTAAAAAGAAAGCGAAAAGAGCAACCACGCAGATCCAAATGTCTGAAAAGTGCAGAAAGAATATTACGTCGATTCATGAAAAATCCCCTTCAAGTTTTTCCTTAACAGCAGACAAACTCATAGCCTTCCTTGAAAACAGCCATGGCAGTAGTAACCCCCTTAGAGAAGCCCGAGAGTTCACACACAACATAAAACTGCTACTGGACGATCTACATAACCTATACCCTCAACTATCTGAGAGATCCTTGAAGAATAGGATTACCAGGATAACAAGAAAGATCAAAACGGATCTGAGTATGAGTAACTCAGATACACTGAGTCTGATATCGGATACATCCGCCGATCAAGATGAAAGTCCTACTGAACCCGACACAGATACACCTGAACGTTTGTAGAATATCCTGAGTACAATAAGTGAATAATCCTTACTATCTCCCATCTAATGATAATAACTTTCACTCTTCTACAATGGAACTGCGATGGATTCTACTCAAGGCTTGAGAGAATCCAACAACTAATACATGACAATCAACCTGACATTATATGCCTACAGGAGACAAACTTCAAAGAGGAACATAAGCGTGAGCTGAAAAACTACGAAGGGTACCACTTTCTTCGGACTACAGCTGCGAGAGCAAGTGGAGGTTCATCAATTTTTGTGTCCAGAAACTTATTTTCTCATACATTTCCTCTGACAACCAATCTTGAAGCCACAGCTACCACCATTTGGTGTCCCACCAAAATAACCATTTGCAATGTCTACATTCCGCCTGATTACAACCTGACTGAAATCGAACTACTGAATCTAAAACAACAAATACCTGCACCTTACATAATTGTTGGAGACTTTAATGCCCACAATACTGCGTGGGGATCAGACTCGAGCTTTGGCAGAGGAAAAATAATAGAAAAAGTACTAAACAACTGTGAGGCGTGTCTTCTGAACGACGGCTCGAGTACTCACTTCAACATCGCCTCCGGTAAATTCTCTGCCATCGACCTAAGCCTAAGTGACCCCCGAAGTACTACGGAATTGACATGGCAAACGAAGGACAACTTATACGACAGTGACCACTTTCCAATCCTCATATCCAGCAATTTTTCTGAGCCCACACAATTTAGCCCCAAGTGGAGACTCTCCAAAGCCAACTGGCACGCATACACCGCAGACATTAATGAAAGTTTATCTACACTTCAGTTAACCGGCAATGTAGATGAAGATGTAGAACGATTCAACAAATGTATAGTGACCGCAGCAGAAATGCACATAGGACAAACAACCTTATCATCCACGAAGAAGAGTGTTCCATGGTGGAACGAAAACTGTCAGAAAGCAGTGCGAGATTCAAAAACAGCCTTCAACAAATATAGACGAGTACCAACAGAACCCAACCTCATCGCGTTCAAAAAATTAAGAGCCAAAGCCAGATCGACACTCAGACAAAGCAAAAAAGAATCCTGGAATAAATTTGTGAATTCAATGATCTGTGACACACCGCCCCAACAAATTTGGACCAAAATAAGACAGATACAAGGAAAGAAAACCATGACTGTTATACCCGCTCTAATCATAAATGGTATAGTCACCAATGAAAATCAAGAAATAGCCGATTCACTAGCGAAAAACTTCCATCGCAAAATGACGAAACAGAGACATATTCCCAACACCAATATTCCATACAAGCGAAATACACTGAACGCTGACCAACGGGACATTGAAGCTATGAACCCGCCTTTCTCGTTTGAAGAACTCTCTGACTGTCTTTCCACTTGCCAACCCTCTGCGGCCGGACCTGACAACATACCCTTCATCTTCATCAAAAACCTACCCAATGAAAGCCTCATGAAATTATTGGAACTATATAATGAAATTTGGACTCGGAAAGAATTTCCTAAAATATGGCAAGAATCCAACATATTTCCAATAAAGAAAGAAGGAAAATCACCGACAGATCCGAACTCCTATAGACCGATCTCACTTACATGCACAATGTGCAAATTATTAGAGAAAATGTTGAACAAAAGACTCATCTGGTACTTAGAAAAATATGATCTCCTGACGCAAACTCAATCCGGATTTAGACCATCGCGTAGTACTATAGATAACTTGGTCACTTTGCAGACGTATATCGCCAATGCCTTTCAAAACAAGAAAGAAGTACTCGCCGCCATATTTGACATCGAGGGAGCTTTCGACGTCATACCTAGAAACCTAATAATGAAAAACCTAGAAAAATCAAGTCTAACTGGGAACGTACTATCATTTATTGGCAATTTTCTAAGTAATCGAACTTTTAGAGTTATTGCTAACGGAAGAACATCAGCTAAGTTTAACCAGAATGATGGCGTTCCCCAAGGATCGGTTCTTAGCCCTACTTTGTTCATCCTAGCAATAAATGACATCGCCTCTCAAGTACTGCCTCCTGTACAATGCACCATCTACGCGGACGACTTCATAATCTTCTGTGGAGGCAAAAACATTGAGACAACCGCAGGCTTTGTTCAGGATACCATCGATCGTCTGCATGGGTGGACAAGTAATAACGGAATTCGATTCTCACCTACCAAGACAAAAATAATTAAATTCAGTAGAAAAATTCATAGTCCACTTCCCTTGAATCTTCTCCTGAACAATTCAAGACTCTCTGTAGTAGATCACCACAAAATCTTAGGGCTGGTTTTCGATAACAAACTCAACTGGAAACAACATATTCTACAAACTAAATCCAACTGCTTAAAGAGGCTAAACATCCTGAAAATATTAGCTCTTCAACGATGGGGAGCAGATGAAGAGATCCTTCTCCGTGTATACAGATCCCTCATACGATCAAAAACAGATTATGCCAGCTTCGTTTATTCGCCAGCATCAAAATCGACACTTAAAATGCTGAATTCCATCCAGAATACGGCAATACGAATATGCATCGGAGGCTTCAGGTCCAGTCCCAGTGAAAGTTTACTCCGCGAATCTAATGAACTCCCTCTCTACCTCAGAAGACACCTTCTCCTCCTGAATTACGCAGCTAGAGTCAGCTCCAATCCTCGTAATCCTGTATACAAGCTTCTAACCTCTCATAGATCAACCAACTCTGCTACGAATCCGCATTCTATCCCGGAACTTATAACACCCCTTGTGCCTCAGGATGTCAATCTCTCAACCACAACTGTTGCGTCTGTAACTACCTCCCCACCGTGATGTTATAATATGCCCACCTTCAACACAGATCTTACCGCCTACCAAAAATCAGACACACCTCACGACCTCATCAGAAAATCATTCCTTGCCATTATTAATCGCGAGGGATTTGACTATGTTTTGTATACAGACGCTTCGAAGGGAACTGCAGGTGTAGGATGTGCTGTAACCTCCCCCGAAGTAGTGATCACAACGAACAGACTATCCACTATAACCAGCATCCACACAGGAGAACTTTTCTCGATACTACTGGCCATCAACTCTATTCCGGCAACATCGAAGAAGACTGCTATATGTACTGATTCGTTAGCCTCTATACAACATATTCGGAATCCTTACACAGATCACAGCATAGTGCAGTCAATACATCATTCCATTCAAAATTTGCACACCAACAACATTCAGATAACAATCGTATGGATTCCTTCCCATGTTGGAATTTTGGGGAACGAAATGGCAGACGGCGCTGCAAGACAAACCCTTACGACACATATGGCACATGACAACATACAAATGACAAAAGATCTTCAGTCCTACTTCAAGAAACATTTTCGTTCTATATGGGAAAATAAATGGACCCTCACAACATCAAAACTTGGTGAAATAGAACGTACTACCAGACCTACAAATTTTCCATCAATGCCTAGAAGAGACAAAGTAGTTATCAGGAGACTCCGCATCGGACATACCCAACTGACGCACAAGTATCTCATGACCTCCGAACAGCAGCCTTATTGCGAACACTGTAACAGTCTCCTCACAGTGAAACATCTTTTAGTCGATTGCTTATTTTACTCAGTGAAGCGCAGAGAACACAAGATCCATGGTACCATCAAAGATATACTATCTTCTCCAAGCCAATATGGGAACGTCATCAACTTTTTAATTGATATTAACTTATACAAGCAAATATAGACTAGCTTTCACTACTTCGCATGAAATTGTACCTTACTTTTAGATATAGTTGATTTACTGTTGAATGAAAATGTATGTTAAAGATCCTGTGTCAATAACCTTTGTAGTTGAGACACTTTTTTAATAAAAAAAAAAAAAAAATGAAAACGGGGAAAACGGGGGATTCGATTGCTTCGAATTGACGTAAGGTTTTGTGATCGCACAATCAAAGTTTTGTCAAACCCAACTCAAGCCTCCTCATACAGCTTAGTTAAAAATTTCTATGGAATACGAATATTTTGGACTAAAGTGGACCATGATAATTTAAGAAATAAAATCGAAATATTTTGGGCAATTTCCAAGAGGCCATAACATCGAGAGAAATTGTCGTAGGTACAAGAAATAACAAATAAAGAAAGTAGTTTTTGAGTTATATTAGAAAAACCAACAACAAAAAAATTCTCAAAATATTTCAAGTTTCGTTTCTTACTATTTCACCGTACTTGCACTAAAGGAGGCTGTTTTCTCGTTTGCTTCCGCTGATAGCGTAGGGATATTCACGGACTTTCGAACAAGGAGAAATGAGAATTCAACTGATCTACCTAGGAATTAACATCTTGTGCGACAAAACCAAAGTATTTGACTAGAAAATTTCAATTCTAGCCCGGATTCGAACTCGGACCTCGCGGTCCCAAGGCGATAAATCTAACCGTTGAGCTATACAACGTGTTGCTTAGTCATCATATAAGGTATCTAAGCCAAATATTGCCGTGTTCCTAATACTGCCATCCGTTCCAAAATTCTGATATCAGTACTCTGGCGGCCGGTATCCATACTAAATCATTCAAGGTGTCAAGATCAGCCAATCCCACGCAATGTAAAAGTGCGCAGTCTGCCCGAATCGCCAGACTGAGAATTTTTTTTCGAATGATGTTATAAATTGTACAGGGCTGAAGGACTTCGGTCGATGGCGCAATGAAAAACTGTTATTATTATATATTATTATAGGTGTTGAAATCGGTAGTCCCTCAGTGGATTCACGGGTGCCTATTATTGCCATCCATGTATGGAGCAAATATTGCTATGGCAATATTTTGAACATACTATATTTTTTTGACATATCTATGTGAATAAACTTGTGCTAATAAATGAATATGTAATCAGCAAACTCAAATTGATAATGTCTTATTCAAACAAGCTAAAATTTGCAGTAACTGAATGATGGCAATATTAGTCACCTGAAAATTTTTGCAATAATTATTATAGATATTTGCTTTTTGCCCTTATATTTAACCAAAACAATTTTTCTACAGATGCCAAAGATGAAGAACTATAAGGCCCGGTTTTATAATCGAAGGTATAATCTTTTGGTTAAGGAAATTTTATTGGTTAGGCGTATTACAATTCCGCGAAACGTGGTTAATTATCAGTTAACTTAACCAACACCGAAAATGAGGGTAAACCCGAAGTTATTTCAAGAACCATAGAATTATTCAATGAAGTAACCTAAAATCTTTGTCTGTGATTCGAAAATTATTGTTACGAAATTTATTTCTCACTCAAGATTTGTTAATATTTATTTCATGGAATTTGATATCAACGCTTTCAGCAGTGATGAAGATTAATGTCGTAGACCTAAAGTGATACATACGTCTGAGATCATACTTTTTTCAGAATTATTCGGATTATGATTTTTTTTTTAATTCAGATTTTCGAAAAGATGCGTTTTATTATTATTTATGAAGTCTATGCTGAATATTCTTAACCAAGTAGAACATTGGATAGCTCGTCCAACCAGAAGGTACTTAAAATGCCAAGTGTTTGAGCTGCATAAGTGCTATCGACTGCCGGACTGCACACATATAAAAATTCAATGGCCAGGAGATGATGAAGGTGAACTATTTGGGAACCATTTTTTTCCCTGAATGTGTAAACTGTAGCTGATTCGTTTCTGAAAATTACAAACATTGTTGCAAAACGGCCAGGTTCAGCACATGATACCTATATTTTACGGAATTCTAAGCTGTGCAGATCATTTGAAAGGGATTTGCCTCATAGCGTCTTAGAAGGAGATAGTGGCTATAAAACTAAGCCATATTCAATCACATCTTCAGCTATTAAAAGGACACCTTTCGTCGCTTTCTAGCCCTTGCCTTGGGAACGCGTGTAAAATTAGATACAGAGCTCAAGCTATGTTTGTGGTTACAGCCTTTCTTCATAATATAGCATATCGTAGAATTCACCAGTAATGTGGATCTTTTATAATTTCATGATCAGACCTACTATTTAGATGAAAAAAAAAACATTATTTTCTACCAACTTAAGAAAATTAAACAGAACTCATAGTTACGAAGCCTCTATCAATAAGATAATTGTAAAACGCCAGGTACATGTTATCCATCCAGTGTCGGTAAACTAGTGTTGGGTAACTCTTGTACGAGGCGGTTCATGTGTCCCGGACTCGACACAGAAATGTAAGAGCGGCTCACTTTGAAAAACTGTATCACCTCACTTCGAATGTCCCACTAAGCGACTACTCATCGGTGGGTCGATCGAGGAGAGCCGAAAGACGCGAGACTGTGAGACCGACCCAGTTAGTCGGTAGTCGGAGATCTCGACCATCATGCAACATCAACGTCGGCGCTTCGGCACTTGTAAATCCGTTCTGGGCCGGAGCGGAAGCACAATCCCAGCGATCTGAAAATCAAATGTATTTTGCCGAACGCCCCAACTGAAGTAATAAAAATACAGTGACCCTATAGTTAATTGCTTCCATGTTGATAGAAGGTACTTCCATATTTCCTTTCCACTAGTGTATCTTGTCATAAATCACCGGATTTGTGCTTATTCCTCATAACAAAACTAGGGTTGTTTTTTTAGAGGTTGCTCCTTTGACCGTTGTTACCGACCGAATATACAGGGAGTTTGTACCATGATACAAAGAATACAAGATATGATCTTCCGGCGAACGAAAATGAGACCAGTTTGCGCACCGCGTCATCTGGAGAGTATTCTCGGGCGCGTAAATTGAATTTCAAACAACTTCGTGTTTTAACATAATGCGAATTGTATCTTCATAGAGATTTTTCATCAGATATAAGTTCTTTTGAGGCAACTTTTCTAATTGAATTGATTAAGCTAAGAACATAGCAATAATTGATTAATATTTTAAGAATCATTCCAGATTTTGAAGACAAAAATTCTGGTTTCATTTGAATTATATTTTTCATGAGGCTGAAGGACCTAAGTTCGATGGCCAATAAAGAACTGTTATTATTTTGTTTTTCATGGGTTTTTATTAAATAAGCGTGTTTTTGAGGCAAATTTTGTAATAGAATTGATTTAGCCAGGAATGAAGCAAGTATTTATTCATATTTTGTGACTCATTTGTCTGATTTCGAACGACAAATTTTTTAATTTGAAGAATACTCTGAATTTATGATGTACATATTATTCTCCACTCAATGTTATATTCATTTAGCCACTGGTAAATTCATAAATGTAATAAATTCTCAGCCATTATTGTAATTGAATTTGATATTGTCATCAAAATATCGGTCTTTAATACAATTTAATTTGTTTGAATCTGGCTTATTTTTGAGAAACTTTGTTTTCTGAGACATTATATTGCACTGACCAAATCAGTCTTTAAGATAATTAATTGTTGAAAATAGCATGAAAATATAAGACCGGCTGAAGGACCTCGGTCGATTGCCTGTTGACTTTGTCAATAAAGATCTGTTAGAAGTAGTACATAAGACGTATCATAAAAAGCTTTCAAGAATTTTCCATTTTTATTATCTACAATAAGTACTTCAGGATTAATGTAGTTAAAGTCAAAGGAACAGAAGGAAGAACAAATATATTTTGATATTTTCCTATATTGCTGTAAGAAGATTGACACAATCAAAAAATGTTTCGGACTGCAGGCTCCCAACGCCCAACACTTGAACTGCATTGTACAAATAAATGTAGTAAACATTTCCATTAAAAAATGGAAAATAAATTAAAAATTCAGTCAAGAATTTCCTAAAACTATTGTTTCCAAGTTCAGAATCACAACTCTACAAATATTTTATTAATTCTTTCCTTCAAAATGCACAAAATTGAGAAATTCCACAATTTGTAAGCAACAATATCAATATTTACATATACAATGTTGAATAAATGAAAATATAATAATGTTTCATTTAGAAAATAAGTTTGTCCTTCTGTTCTCTTCAAAAATAAACACATGTTGTCTTCTTGGATTCTAGTTCTTATTTTTCAATTCTACACATTTTCATCCAATAATAGCTGATGTCACTTGAATTCTCGAGTTCAACGAACAATTGAATCAAGAATCATTTTTCAATAGAATGCCTGTTTGAAAACTTAGTAGGTAGATCCTTTTTTCTGTTCATTCGTAGTGTTTAAATTGTTTCTGCATTTTTCTCTAAAATATTGTTTCGAAGAAGCATAATCTTATGCTAATTCTATTCCTTGCATCTTCTTCGGGCACTCTTGCATTACAGTAATCAAACCATCAGTCATCGACCTAAAATCCACAAATCGTTTCATAATTTTCAGAGAAAAATGTGACAAAATTTCTCTTACAATTAAAGAAAAAACAGAACTGCATCTAGTTATGATCATCAAATTTTTCTAGGACTCCACATCTCAAAAATTACCCTACAGTTTGAATGTGAAAAAAGTTTCGTTTTGTAGCAAGCTTGCCTTTCTGACCCACTCCCATTCTATGATTCAGAAGATATTTTGTGAACTACATTCAATTTATTTCCACCCGCTAATGATATCGTCATATGAACGAAATATGTATTCGACAAGTTAAGTCAATTCCCTATGAAGTGCTCAATTTTCTTCACCCAGCTCTGACACCATTGCTGATAGAAAAGCCTGCATTTTCAGCAAACACAACCATTCTGAGTGATTTCTCTGTTTTATCTGCTCTGCTCTTCAGCAACAGCAAGTAGTTTCTTAAAGATTCGATCGGTACAGTTTCATCGTTCACCTAGTTAACAAATTAATCTGATGTGACATCATAAAAGATTTTTTTTATGTATCCTTCTGAAAACAGCATATTCTATAAATCTGGAGTAGGTATCACTGGACGGAAAAGTCAGTGCGCGGAAGGGTCACTCCTCCGAAAATTGAATGAACAGAAGAGTCTCTGGACCGAAAATGACGCCCACTTTCTCCTGATTGGCCATCTGGTCGGAATGCAATTATCTCTCATCTCTATCTTTCCTTTCTTTGACCTTGCGGGATGTTAGGCAACTAACTTTACAATACGTGTTGATATAATTGCATAAACCATGAAAAATATGACATTTTAATTCATTCCAACGTCCAAAGCCGGCGGGGTTTGTCATAACCTCTGAAATTTACTCAATTTTTATATCGATGTTGACGAATCAAGTCAAGTAGTGACCCTAATATAATATAATATAATACATTAAACTCCCTATATTTCCAATAACAACGTAGGTATTAAATGAATTAATTATACAGGTATGAATGAATATCTTTCGTTCTATCCACTCTAATGAAATGTAATTTTTTTCAGGGGATAGGTATAAGATGATTAAAATACTTGACAACTTATAATTTCTCTCCTTCTCACGAAGGAATTATAAGGTGAAGTAACTTCACTTCTGAATATACCAAGATTTTCATATTAAATTGACAGTATGATGATATTGTGTAATATAAATAATGAATTCTCCACTGGCAAGGCAAAAAAGTTGAATAGACATTTAATATTTGAAATCTTCGAAGGTTTGAAGACATCAATAATATCTTATGATAGTTATATTCATTGAAGCTGAATCATGAAAGGCATGAGGTATTGACAACTCTGTATTAGACATATTACAAACAATAAAAGTATGTAATTATTTGAATGAAAACCATGGTGTTACCCATTGTTTGTATATATGCATGCATGCATTGGATTAGTAGAAAAAATTCTCGGTTGGTCATTTTAGGAAACTAATAGGTGGAGTTTATGTTAGATGATCAGAATATTTTTCAATCGAAATGTCAAATGGTATTATTTTTCAGGTGAACGGTTCCCACACTGGTAACCTTTTTGAAAGTGAAACAAAAGTTGGCTTTGAGATCTTTTTTTAATATGAAAGCAGGCAGTCAAGTGGGGGGATTTTCATACTAACAATATACCTACATACTTTAACACAACTATATTTTTACAGTTGTCTTGAGTTTCTGATCCAGCTTGAATAGATATTTGAGAACTAGGCCAGTAGAGTGTACATACAAGTCATTGACAGAAAATATTGCTACGTTTATGTGTATGATACTATTGGATACATTGCCAAGGTAATTTTTTTAAAGACAAGTATTACTACTTAAGAAAATTGATTTTTTCATTGTAAAATGCTAGCCACATAAAGTACAAAAATAATTTGTGTTTTTTTATTTACCTAACTTTTCTTGATATATATCTTCTACAAGTCCACGTACTTTGAACTGCATGAAGGTATCTAAATATTTGAAAACTTGCAATTTCTGTTTTTGTTTATTGAAGAATATACTTCACTATTTCAATAAGCTTTGAATTCTTTGTAAGCAAGGCAATTAGTTGTTCAAAAAATCCTTTAACATATTTCTCTGTAGGTGGTACAAAACTGCGTTTTCCACTATAAAGAAGTAATGTTGTCAAAACCATCACAATATTCGTTATAGTGACAACTATTAGTAGATCTAAAAGAATAATGAAATTTGGACAAGGAAAGAATATATAGAAATTTTTTGCAGACTAGTCAAGGTCGATCATCTCAAATCAAATTGGAAACTTCTCACGAATAGTACTTAGATCATTTATATTATAATTAAAATCTTTGTCAGCAATACTACACGAGTTAACGTTTGGCTAGAAGTAGGCCCTTTGCAAATGTTCCCTTCTCAAGTCTCGAAGTGGTAAAAAAACTATCAAGTATATTCTGCGATTGGAAAATGAAATTAATCTGTAGCTTTTTCAGTTAAAAGTTATTCATACTAATATTTCAATAGTCCGAAATTCCGCAAATACTAATGTTGAATTTTTTTTATTGTTGATTATGTTCAAGCATTCACCGCTGATTAATGTTGGACCTGAACCTTTCTGTGGATTACATGACACAACGACCCCTGTTCGGAATAATAACAATAATAGTTCAAGCGTGTACTGGTTCAGGTAGTCAGAAACGTCTTGTTTCAAGAGGGTATCATAATGAATTCACTAAAGCTCAAATATTTTATTCAACTTATTCATTGATACATAAGAATTACAATAAAAATTCTGAAGTCCTCAGGCAGTAGTTCGATAGAAACAGCAAACATGTACAATCTGTAGAATTGTTTACAACGGATTGATGAATTATAGATAGGTACAATATTTTTTGGACCCTGCTAAACACTGTGTCAGCAGGTCTCTATAGTTTTTTGAGTATCTGCACGATTGCCTGGATAAAGGCTTGTTCATTGCAGGATTTTTTCGATTCATCACGAGCTTTCAAGAGCAACTCCTTCACCTTTCTCATTGATAAAATGCTTCAACATCGAATTTAGAGGGACATATATTTTTAACATGGATTCACCGAAATACGCCCTTTCTTCGTCAGCACGAATGGACTCTACACAGTGGCGTAACTTACACCCCCGCGGTGCGGGGGGCCCAGGCGTTGGAGGGGCCCGGGCGTTATGGGGGCCTGGTCTTCGAGAGAAAATTCAAATAATTTTATCGTTAAAGAATATGAACATGACCTCAGTTCTGACCTTAACTTCCGAATAAACTCTTTTAAAATTGCATTGAAATCAGAGATTCAGAAAAGATCATCAATACGACAGTTAGCTGATCTCCTGTTTTCAGAAAACTTTTCGATTGCAACTAGTTTCCCAGATCTTTGTACTGCTTTATTGTTATTTTTAATATAACCTGTTACTGTAGCAAGTGCAGAGTGATCAGCGATCCTTTTAAAAGTTAATTGAGAATTATTTGGAAGTACAATGACCCAAAAAAATACTTAGAGGGCCCAGTTTGTTGAGAATTGAGAATAAACGAACCAGGAATATGGACCTTCAGGAAGTAATAAATGTATTCCTCTATTTCAGTATCGTAATGAGTTCATTACAGTACTGGAAGTGGTGCTGTAATGAATTTATTTCAGCTATGTTTTCAGTTATATTTCTCGTTTTTTGGTTGTCAGTACTGACTTCCGATCCTATCAATTCTCAAATCAAATTTATTCAAATTCCATAATCTGTCAAATTTCGTAAGGTAAATGTCCCAATTATCGACACTATAGTGAGATCTTGCGAAGAAAGTATGACTTCCGAGTTGAAATACAAGTAGAATTTGTTCAAATTCCTGAATTTCCCATTCTATGTATGTTATATTTGAATAAACAAACATAAAAAACTAATTCGTATACTGTAAAATAATTAAAATTGAATAAAATACAGACAAGTCAGATGTCCCAATGATCGACAACTAGAAAATGAGAAAACCCAATCATCGACATGTGGTGGTACCAATTATCGACCGAGTGGAAATTTAAAATTGGGTGTGAATTATATCCCAGCAAACATTTGTCCTCGGCAAACCGTCGGACTCGTGTCGGCAATGTCGGTAATGTGCGTACTGCTTTTTTACAGCGTCGGAACTTCGATGGGCCGGTGACGACGTTCACGCAGCTAAAGACATGCCGAAATACAAGCATCTAGCCAACGTCGGCAATGCATGCCTATTAAGCCGCGTACTGACTTGAGCAAATTCACGCGCACGAACGGTGTGCGCGCAAAAATGCTCAAGTCTGTACGCGTTCGCGAATGAAGTTTACCCGCACGAACGCTATCCATCCGAAGTCGGTTTCTCGAAAACATCAAAGAATATTTACGCGCCAATTTGCTCAGTCTGGACGATATTTGTGTACGAAGTGGTTGTGCGCGTAACTGTGCGATTGATTTAAATTGAAAATTGCTAATAACATTGAAATTTCCGCAAAAACGATGGAGTGGAATAACGAAAAGTGTTTACAATTAATCGATGAATATGAAAAACATCCGATTTTATGGGAAGCGAAACATCCACAGCATTTTTCTCGAAATATGAAATCAGATGCATGGCAAAGTATTGCTAACAATCTGAAAATACAAGAACATGAAGCGAAACAGAAAATAAATAGTCTGTTAGGATCATTTCGTAGAGAAAAGAGCAAAGGCGTCAAAACTGTTGGGACAGGAAAAGGTATGTATTCTTTAGTCTCTTTCTGAATTGGTAATGGGTCAAAATTTGCGTTGAAATTTGAAAAAAGGAATATTATTATGTATTCAAACAAACACTCGAACACGGAATATTTTTTTCATTTATTTTTCCACGATACACAAAAACAATGAAAAGAAAAGGGAAGAGAAATTGAGAAATCACACTTTGTATTACTCGTTTATTATATTATTGATATTTCAACAACTGAACCGACGCACAACCGGAGCACCTATACGTGTACAATATTCGTGGTGAATCAAAATCACTCGCACGCATGTGTGTGCGCGCACACCGTTCGTGCGCGTGAATTTGCTCAAGTCAGTACGCGGCTTTAGACGAGCGTGTTTCGCTGTTTTATATTCATCGGATCGACGTCGGTTCTACGCGTTAGTAACGCGTTCAACGTTGAACTGCACTATTTTGAATTTCGCGGGATCAATTTTTATTCGAGGTTTATAAAACCCAAATGAAACATCCGCCATTGCTCTCTCCGCCCGCAGTCGTCGAAGAATGGAGAACGCGTTCACGACGTTCTTGTTCCTATTTGCGGATGAACTTAACTCTCTCGTGGTGTAGCTGGTTGATGCTAGTGATCTATATTGACTATATTAGTCATTTGTGATTTGTGTGTCTGTTATTCATTACTAATTTACTCTATCATTCAATACTATGATCGATGTCGCAGCTCCAAGAAGCACGCCGGTAATTACAGGAAATATGAAATAGATGCCAAAATTGTGGAAACGTATGAAAAACTTAAGGAATTCAACACAGAATTAAAAGATGATGAGTTTTCCAAGATATGTGTAAGTATAATTTTATATTTCTGAATTGGCTCACTATCTCTTTTTTGTAATATCATTTCACATTCTCTAATGATGAAATTTAGCAATTTTAATATAGGCAAAAAACCTTCAGTCTCCAGTATATTTTATGTTTTTTCAGTTGACTGAATTTCGCTATGTTGGAAGAAAAGATAATGCTGAAACAACAAGAAAAATATTGAGGCTGATGATCAGCCATCAGTTGGCGATTTCCCTGAATTGTTAAGGGAGAAATGACAAGGATGGGCTAGAAGTATTGGAACACATGTTGTTACTCGCTCGTTCAAGGTACTCCAAAGTTTGTTACATAAATTTTTAGTTAATGACTTTGAATTTTTACTTATTTGAAATGATATTCGACATTAATTTCAATAACTTGAATAAATTATGAAAACTCATTTTGTCGGATCAGTAAGGAGAAATCGTCAGCCGAAACTGACCACCAACATGGGAATAAATCATGCCATAATGAACTCATAATACAAATTCAAGATTTTGCATTTTGATTTATGAGTACATAAACTTGAATTGTAAAATATTTTCGAGTAGAATCTACTTCCGATTTTATCGGAAACGAATGTTAACTTCGTTCTTTCAAATGTTACACCCTGTATATTCAAACATATTCAAATTCTTACTTCAATTCTACACTAATTTGATGTATAATATGCGCAACCACACAAGCGATTGTTGAGTTATACCCTTGTTTGTCAGAAAGATTTCACAAATCAGTGTTTATATCTTCAAAATGCCTCATTGTAAGAAGTTTTTTTTGCATCAATGGAATAAAATAAAGTACGATGATGCCAATTCTTGAATTTGTATTACAATTCCTTCCTCGAAAACTTCTAATGAAACACTTGAAAAAATCACCCTGTTTATATATGTATATATATTTTTTTAACAAATAACATTTCATTCTTCCGATATGATATAAAATATTTCAAATGTAGTTATATGAAGAATTATATTTATGGTTTTATTTCAATATAAAATTTTATTTTCAGTTAGTTATTTATTGCACTACTGCCCTTTTAACATGATTCAAGTGAGACTAACTCAATAATATCATTGGCGTGAATAGAGTTGAGTCATTAGGTGGTTCACCGACAGTCACGAAAATCTTGTAATTTTTTTAATGTGTTACTTTTTACAAATTTTCTCATCAATGGTTGGTAACTTCACCAATAACCCAATCCTAGTTACGACTATGAATTATATGAACTACATCTGAGAAATAGAAATATGATAACAAATTATATTTTATTTTTGGAGTATACATATTAATACTGGAAAAAAAATAGAAAAGAATTACCCATATCACCTTTAGGAATTTCTGAAAGAATATTTGTATCAAATGAATTTGAAGCCATATGAGCATCGAGGTAAGTAAACTCGATAAACAAATCAATAAGGTATGTTATAAATATATCAACTGAATTTTGTTTCTAAGCCACCAATCAGGTTGCGGGTAGCCATTCTGAGAAAGTGGCGCTTAGTCTCTGGTTCTGCATTTCACAGAAGCGGTGATATATCGATTGTAAAGCCTTGGTTTCCTCGAAAGCGGTACCGACAAATATCGACCGCAATAATGCGACAAAGGACTCATAAAAAACTGTTCCATGCACATTATCAGCAGAGGTACAGTTATCTATGACGTCATTTGCCGCATTATTGTGGTCGAAATTTATCGGTTCCGCTTTCGAGGAAACCAAGGCTTTAGTCGCTCGGGCCGATGAGACATTTTATTCAAAATGCCGACGCTGAACAGTGTCGGCAAGCCGACACATTGCCGACACAAATAGGCTGGTATGTCAGCACTTTGCCAACGTTGGGCCAACGCTGGTTCTGCTTTTCACTGCCGCTGCGATATGTCGGGAAGCAGTCCCTCGGGCGGCTGTCGGCCGATCGGACACTTTATTAAAAATGCCGAGTCTAAACAGCGTCGGCAAGCCGCCACATTGCCGACACGAATTGCTGGTATGTCAGCACTTTGCCAACGTCGGGCCGAGTTAATTTTGTTTGTTGGGATCATTCTAAGCAACGTGACAGAAATAATATGAATGAAATAATCTTTTATTCATGATGAAAACTAAAGCAACAATTCGAAATAACATCAAAAGTGAAAAAATACAATATTATTCTGGAATAAATGATTTAAAAGTTAAAAAACTGGAATGAATTCAATTTTTTTTATTCTTGCATTTCAGGTATGTCATATATGACACGTTTATTCAATATGCATATTTCTTCTTCGTAATGCAAAATATCATTAACGTTGGGCCATCTACAGTTATTACCGCTTTTTGTCAATGCCTGGTATGATTGTCCAGACTTCTTCAATAATTACCCAGGAAAATATTCAGCATCATATTCTACGAACACATAATCACCTTTAGCGTATTTACATTTTTCCGACGGATCCTGATTTCCCATCTTTATATTTTCCTTTTTTTCTTTTTGGGTGATTTCAATAATTTTCTCTCTTCTTCAATTCTCTGTTCCTTCTCTGCAGTGACTGAGTGATCATCTTTGCAAGGCGAGAGGAGTGGGTATATTTTTTTCTGGAATTTCTTTAACATGTTTTTTTTCTGAAATCTCTCTGAAAATGCTTGCCTGTTCTGTTACTGTAAGTGGAAGGCTCACTGAAAACGCAAAATAACCAATTATCGACATATGAATGTTTCTATTATTGACATCATGACATCCGTTAAAATATTATTGAAATGAGTGTTGACTTGAATACAAATTGAATGTCGATTGATATTAGGTGAAATATTCAATCATTTCGGAGTGAATTATGTTAACAGAAGTGAAATAATGATGACTTTTTTTCAAAGTGTATTTCAAGTCGATCTTTTCAGTCCTAGACATCGACTTGTATTGCACCAGATATCGACACCAAGTTGTACGTTGTATCGACACCATGATTCATTGTACTCCCATTTTATAATTTGACGGAAAACAATATGTCGATAATTGGTACAGGAAGATAGATGAGTTTAATAAATAGTTTCAGGCTTTCACGACCGGATATATTGACATTAAGAGAGTCTTCCGGGCTTATTGGCCGTGGTCTATTAGGAATTATTTCACCTAACGTTTCGCCCACAACTGCGGTAGGCATCTTCAGAGGATTCTTGGTCTTAGATTGTAACTCGACCGCTGAATTTCCGAAAGTGATGCTGGATTCGATCCGTTGGCCCCACTTATACCCTGATCATTGGCGGGAGAAGGTAGTGGGTTTACGCGCGCGATGTTGATTGGTCCATCGCTTCCACTTCGTATTGGCTCGATTTTAGTCTTTTCCAACACCGGCAACCATGCGCTATGTACCAAAGGAGTTTCTTCCCTTCTGTTCATATTGTTCTTATGTTTATATATCTCAATGGCTTCCATATTCATCCTAGGATAGAAACTTTTGATGTTTGAAATAGCTTCTGCCTTTGAGAAAACAATATTGTGTCCATCTGTCAGAGCATGTTCCGCTTGTGCGGATTTTTCTGTCTGATTGAGTCGACAGCATCGTTCATGCTCCTTGATTCTCGTATTGATACTTCTCTTCGTTGTACCAATGTAGACTTTGCCGCAGTCACAAGGTATCCTGTAAATACCGGGTTGGGAGAGTGGGTCGACTTTGTCTTTGGTAGTTCTGATCATTTGGCCAAGTTTTTGAGTTGGCTTATAGACAGTCTCTATATTGTGGCCCTTTAGTATTCTACCAATTCTATCGGTGACCTTGGGGATATATGGTAAGATAGCTCTTCCATTGGGGGTGAGTTGTGATGTGTTATCATCACGTGTGGAAAGTCTTGGTCTTATTGCCCTCTGAATTTCCTTTGCATTATATCCGTTAGCGACGAATGCATGCTGTAGATGTTCAAGTTCATCCTCCAGAAATTCCGGCTCGCACAATCGTCGGGCTCTATCTACGAGTGTTTTTATAACTCCTCGTTTCTGTTGAGGATGATGATTGGACTGCTTGTGTAGATATCGGTCAGTGTGGGTTGGTTTTCTATAAACCCTGTGTCCTAGCTTTCCATTAGGCTTTCTAGTAACCAAGACGTCTAGAAAGGGTAGAGCACCATCCTTTTCAATTTCCATAGTGAATTGAATATTTGGGTGCCTACTGTTAAGATGGGATAGGAAAGCATCCAATTCTTCAAGTCCATGACTCCAGACGACAAAAGTATCATCCACATAACGTAGCCATGTGGACGGTCTCTTAGTTGCCGCTTCAATTGCACTTTGTTCGAATTTCTCCATGAAGAAATTTGCAATTGCAGGACTTAGAGGGTTTCCCATGGCGCAGCCATCTATTTGCTCATAGAATTCGCCTTTCCACTGAAAATAGCTGAATGACAGGCAAAGTTCGAAGAGCTTTGTTATGTCATTCGGGAATAACTCAGACACGTAGTTAAGCGATTCCCTGATGGGAACTAGTGTGAACAAAGACACAACATCAAAACTAACGAGTCGGTCATTTGGTCCCAACTGAATGTTCAGCAGTTTTTCTACAAACTGGGTAGAGTCCTTGACGAAAGTGTCCGTGTTTCCCACATGAGGTCTCAACATAGTTGTTAAAACTTTGGCTAAGTCGTATGTTGGTGAATCGATGGTACTAACGATAGGTCTCAATGGGACATTATCCTTGTGAATTTTCGGAAGTCCGTATATACGCGGAGCCCTTGCTTCACTCTTACAAATCCTCTTCTTAAGTTCCTCATCGAGAGAAGAAACTTTTATAAGAGCCTTTGCTTGTCTGAGCCTGGACGAGGTAGGATCTCTTTTAAGTTTCCTGTAGTTTGAGGGGTCTAACAACGCCCTCATTTTGGAATCATAGTCAGAGGTGTCCATCACTACCGTCGCGTTTCCTTTGTCAGCTGGAAGGATCACAATGGATGTATCTTCATTGAGACTCTTTGTTCTTGGTGTTCCCTGAAATTTATATTATTTTTTGGAGGTTTAGCCTTCCTGATGATTCTTACTTCTTCAGCCGTAGCCTCAGGTAAGGATCGAATTGCTGCCTCAACATTGGCTATTATATTCTCTGCAGGAATTTGTTTCGTTCGAATGGAGAAATTGTTTCCCTTTTCAAGGATGGATTTCTCCTCTTGTGTTAATATCCTCTTGGACAAGTTAACAACAGTTTCTTTCCTGTTCGGAACTGAAGAAACAGATCCTTACCTGAGGCTACGGCTGAAGAAGTGAGGACTGAAGCCTCAAGAATCATCAGGAAGGCTAAACCTCCAAAAACTAATATAAATTTCAGGGAACACCAAGCCATAAAGAGTCTCAATGAAGATACATCCATTGTGATCCTTCCAGCTGACAAAGGAAACGCGACGGTAGTGATGGACACCTCTGACTATGATTCCAAAATGAGGGCGTTGTTAGACCCCTCAAACTACAGGAAACTTAAAAGAGATCCTACCTCGTCCAGGCTCAGACAAGCAAAGGCTCTTATAAAAGTTTTTTCTCTCGATGAGGAACTTAAGAAGAGGATTTGTAAGAGTGAAGCAAGGGCTCCGCGTATATACGGACTTCCGAAAATTCACAAGGATAATGTCCCATTGAGACCTATCGTTAGTACCATCGATTCACCAACATACGACTTAGCCAAAGTTTTAACAACTATGTTGAGACCTCATGTGGGAAACACGGACACTTTCGTCAAGGACCCAGTTTGTAAAAAAACTGCAGAACATTCAGTTGGGACCAAATGACCGACTCGTTAGTTTTGATGTTGTGTCTTTGTTCACACTAGTTCCCATCAGGGAATCGCTTAACTACGTGTCTGAGTTATTCCCGAATGACATAACAAAGCTCTTCGAACTTTGCCTGTCATCCAGCTATTTTCAGTGGAAAGGCGAATTCTATGAGCAAATAGATGGCTGCGCCATGGAAAACCCTCTAAGTCCTGCAATTGCAAATTTCTTCATGGAGAAATTCGAACAAAGTGCAATTGAAGCGGCAACTAAGAGACCGTCCACATGGTTACGTTATGTGGATACTTTTGTCGTCTGGAGTCATGGACTTGAAGAATTGGATGCTTTCCTATCCCATCTTAACAGTAGGCACCCAAATATTCAATTCACTATGGAAATTGAAAAGGATGGTGCTCTACACTTTCTAGACGTCTTGGTTACTAGAAAGCATAATGGAAAGCTAGGACACAGGGTTTATAGAAAACCAACCCACACTGACAGATATCTACACAAGCAGTCCATTCATCATCCTCAACAGAAACGAGGAGTTATAAAAACCCTCGTAGATAGAGCCCGACGATTGTGCGAGCCGGAATTTCTGGAGGATGAACTTGAACATCTACAGCATGCATTCGTCGCTAACGGATATAATGCAAAGGAAATTCAGAGGGCAATAAGACCAAGACTTTCCACACGTGATGATAACACATCACAACTCACCCCCAATGGAAGAGCTATCTTACCATATATCCCCAAGGTCACCGATAGAATTGGTAGAATACTAAAGGGCCACAATATAGAGACTGTCTATAAGCCAACTCAAAAACTTGGCCAAATGATCAGAACTACCAAAGAAAAAGTCGACCCACTCTCTCAACCCGGTATTTACAGGATACCTTGTGACTGCGGCAAAGTCTACATTGGTACAACGAAGAGAAGTATCAATACGAGAATCAAGGAGCATGAACGATGCTGTCGACTCAATCAGACAGAAAAATCCGCACTAGCGGAACATGCTCTGACAGATGGACACAATATTGTTTTCTCAAAGGCAGAAGCTATTTCAAACATCAAAAGTTTCTATCCTAGGATGAACATGGAAGCCATTGAGATATATAAACATAAGAACAATATGAACAGAAGGGAAGAAACTCCTTTGGTACATAGCGCATGGTTGCCGGTGTTGGAAAAGTCTAAAATCAAGCCAATACGAAGTGGAAGCGATGGACCAATCAACATCGCGCGCGTAAACCCACTACCTTCTCCCGCCAATGATCAGGGTATAAGTGGGGCCAACGGATCGAATCCAGCATCACTTTCGGAAATTCAGCGGTCGAGTTACAATCTAAGACCAAGAATCCTCTGAAGATGCCTACCGCAGTTGTGGGCGAAACGTTAGGTGAAATAATTCCTAATAGACCACGGCCAATAAGCCCAGAAGACTCTCTTAATGTCAATATATCCGGTCGTGAAAGCCTGAAACTATTTACAAGACTAGCTACTACGAGCCACACAAATGCTCCTTAGAAGAATGCAATGCAAGGAGAATTCACAAAAACTAAGAGACCTCGAAAACAATCGACCCCTAAACAAGAAGAGCAACCTCTTAATTCTTGATCCCTTCATCGACAACAAGAACCTGATACGTGTCGGCGGACGTCTACAAAATTCACCGCTGTCATACGATGAAAAACACCCTATCATCATATCCCAACCAAACCAGCGGCAGAAAAAACGATCAGGAGTGCCCATCATGCCACTCTTCATGGCGGAGTACAGCTCACCCACGCATACATCAGACATCAGTACTGGATTCCAAGAGGAAAAGATAAAATAAGGAAGATAATTAGAGAATGTCACACCTGTTTAAGACAACGAGTCACATTCAACTAATGGGATCACCTCCAGAGCCGAGAGTCACACCTTCCAACCCTTTCACGCACACTGGGGTTGACTATGCTTCACCCATAGCAGTTCGTATGTCTAAAAGAAGAGGAGGTAGGTGCTACAAAGGATATATTGCTATCTCCATCTGCTTGACCACTGAAGCCATTCATATTGAAGCAGTTAGTGATCTGACGACAGACGCATTCATAGCTGCATTAAGAAAATTCACAGCTTGACGAGGTTTGTGCAGAATTTTATACAGTGATAATGGTACCACGTTCATTGGTCAAAGAATGAGCACCAAAAACTATTTCGCTAAGAAATTGCCGAGCAAGATATTCAACAGACTTAATCAAGAGATTACATCAACTGGCACTTCATTCCACCCCTGAGTCCACACCACGGAGGATTATGGGAAGCCGGAGTAAAATCTATAAAATTCTACTTCAAGAGAGTCATAGGAGATCATTCACTCACGTTCGAGGAAATAAATACGATTTTAAATCAGATATAAGCCTGTATGAACTCCAGAACCCTCATTCCAATCGATGGGTGAACGTTAGAGAGTAAAATACCAACGCCAGTTCACTTTCTCATCGGAAAACCTTTGCTCTCTCTACCAACATCCCGTACACTCAGAGAAGATAGTCTTCCATATAGCTATATCAATAGATGGAAGACAATTCAGAAAATCAAGCACGACTTCTGGAGAAAATGGTCCAGCGAATACCTATCTCGCCTACAACAACGTACCAAGTGGAAACATATAGAAAATAACCTAGCAAATGGGGACATCGTGTTACTAAAACAAGATGAGATCAACCCCAATAGGTGGCCCTTGGCCACAGAATATCTATCCTTACCCAGAAGCGACAGCTCACGTATTTTTAGGGGTCAATTTTCAATGACCTTGAGTAACCACTTCCACAAACACTAGCCAAACAAAAGTGTGCAAGTGTGCACTGAGCTCTGAGCTTTACACTGCAAACAAAAAACCATTCTTGAATGGAATGAAGTATTAGAGTAATACCAAAATATATTTTGTTATAATATTACCATTTATGGTTCATTTGAACTTTTCAAATTTATATTTCAGCTGGATAGAATGTTGATGTGTTAGATGAACATTGAAAATTTCAAGTAAAAGTTTTATGACTACCTATATGATTTCTTGTTTGACGATTGTTCATCATATTTTTGCAAAGTATTCGACAGTGTGCTTTCAACGATACAATTTTCCTTATAACTGTTAATTTCAAAACGTGTCTATGCATCTAATTAATTATAAGAAATATCTAATTGTATCTGATGATATCGGTGAAAGGTTCAATATTATGACCTGATATTTATGAGATTGGAGAATAGATATTTCTCAGCTTTGGGTATTTCGGAAGATCTACCTTCAAATATATATTCAAGAAGTTCATAGATTTGAAAAAGGCTTTTGATACAGTGGACACAGAGATAATGATGAATAAGTTAGATAAATGGGATTTAGGGGAGTATGGTACGACTTGGTAAAATCACACTTGAGTGATCGAAGACATTGCAAAGTGATATGGAGAATGTCAAAACTGGTGTATCTCAGGGATCGGTCCTTGGACCATTACTGTACCTATTATATGTTCAAATTTCTGAATCTGAAATGTCATTACTTCATGAATTCAGATTACACAGCGCTTGTATTCTCTGGCCCAGGCTCAAGAGTTTGTGAACAGAATATAAATGATGATTTGGCAAAGTATTTCAATTGGCTGTACACTAACATATTAAGCATAAATATCGATAAGACTGTATATATGACAATTAAACAAAATACCCAAAATGTGAGTGATATTAGAATAAGCCTGAATGGTATCTGAAAGAGGTTACTGAGTACAAGTATTTGGGACTTATCATCTAGTATAATCTTACCTGGAATAATCATATTGAAAATATAATGAATAAAATTACTCCCAATGGCAGGTGCAATAAGAAGATGTTCCCGAGAACTCAATGATAACACTAGAAAACTACTCTATCACAGCTTTATAAAACCACATCTATTATACCTAATTTCCTGCTGGGCTGCAGCTACAGGATATCTCATACAAAAACTTCAAAGGATGCAGAATAAAATTGTGAGGACTATATTTATATCAGTACCCCTATCTCACACCAGAGAACAATTATAAAAAGGAACTAAAGTTATGAATATTAAGAACATTATTATATTTTTTGAACAAGTCAAACTTATATACAATATAGAAAGTAGAAAACTAAAATCGAATACTAACCAAAAATAGAAATTTCCTTTGATATGAAGCAGGAAAAAAAAGTACCTGAGAAGAAACTCGGCAAGAAAAACAAAATGTTTACATTCACCTATCCGGCAGCATTCATTCGTATAATCAAGTCCCTGTTGAAGTTGTAAAAGTTGATACTACCAAAAAATGTGCCGTAACCTCTGTCATTTCTTCAGTGAGATTTAGCTTTTCGTTTGTAATATATAGTTTATTAATATTACAAAATTTATTTTTAGTTGTACAGGCTAAATTATAGTATTTTGTATTCCTTGGTGCCAGTTTTTTATAATATGTTTTTAGGTCAGAAATAAATGTCCGAAATTGAATTGAAAAATCGGTAGATATAACGAAAAATCGGTAGATAAAACGAAAAATCGGTAGATCTAACGAAAAATCGGTAGGTTCGGCAACACTGCAATATAAGAAGGAATGAAGCTGAGTTTGACAGATATACCACCAGATCTGGGACATGCGCACGTAATTTTGTCCCCAATTAATTTGTTCGAGCTGTCGCTTCTGGGTAAGGATAGATATTCTGTGCCTTGGCGAGAGTCACAGAATGTCATCCCGGAAATGATGGACTGGTACGAGTACTGACAATAACAACAGCGGACAAAAAGCAGTTCAAAAGACCCATCACCAAATCGTGCAAACTACCCGTTCGTGATGAAGAAAACTGCCAAAGAGCATCGCACAAGAAGGAAGAAAGCAGAGGCCCCACAAGAATTGCTAGTCTCCTCACGACACTATCACTCTGCAGTAATCTAGCAGTGGCTCGAGCAAACTACCCAATGCGTCGCTTAAACCCGGATAATACGTCGAACACCTAGGCCATGGCTACACTAATGGCGGTAAATTCAGGATCGAGTTAACATTCCAACACTCCCAACTGGAACTGGATCGGCAAAACGTGAACCACACCGTGAGAGAATTCGAGCAATTCTGCGCAGCGGCAAAAGGCATGTCATAAACACGCATTGCTCTGAATTCACTCATCATCTTCTAGGGATGCAAAGAAAAATAACAATAGCTATGGACAGCTTAGATAACTTCTCCCGACAGAGCAACAAAAATCAACAAAGACTGATCTACACGATCAATCAGCAATCAAAGCTAATGATTTCGAGCGTGGCCTCCATAGAGGAAATCGAAAAGAGAATAAATTTGAAACTCGAAAGTTTTCGGAAGAAATTCAACCAAGGGCTGAAAATAGTGAATGAAATGGGCGCGTGGTTTCGCTCCACTGATCATCACAGTCTAAATATCCACACAATAACCATGTTACAGCTCGCCCAAAATTACTTACAAGAAGTTCAATTCAAATACAGCAAATTGATTGACGCCCAGTTTCACAGAGGCACAATCAAGGAAATGTTGAGCAATTACGAAAAGGAATACAAAAGGCAACGGCGAAGCTACCATCCCATCCGACCATTCTGGAACATCCACTGGTGGCTATGGAGATGTCCCTCTCCGACGAGAATATCAAAATTCAAGCATTCTTCCACATTATCTACAACCAGAAATTTGCCGTCATTCAGCCAACAGCCGTCCCCTATCAATGGAGTATAATGTACAGAAGTATTTCGAATTAAGCAGTGAACAATTCAAAGAAGCCATTCGGATAAGCCAGAATAAGTATATCTACAACACCTCCATGATTCGAGATATGGAACGTGAACCGAATGAATCCGTCTCCACAGCGAAGATATAGAATTTAGAGAACTGCGCAAAGATAATACTTGGCTTTTAGTAACTAATAATCCCCGACGAATTGCTGTAATCTGCAGTGGGAAACGGGAGAAAACAATATGCAATGGTACTGGAGTCATTCACTCGACATCAGGATGCACCATTCAAACCAGAAAAAGCACCTTGCACGCCCACAATAACAATGAAGCATCCATCGTAACAACGTTTAATAAAGAAATTCCACCTAGCAGCCTTTCAGCCAAGAAACAAGGAGTTTACAACAATATAGCGCTCGAACCTGCATGGAAAACCCCGGATATGCTAGACCAGCTTCTCACCGAGCGGATGGACTTGGAGATCCAGTCCCAAGCCCACTGGAAAAAAATAACAATGCATACGTCCATCACCAGCGTTGTGACTACACTTGCGGTTCTGGGGCTGGCTGTCACCTTATACGTAGCACTCACAAGATTTAAATCAAGCCGTGCAAACAACAAAGAAGAGTCCCCCAGCATTGACCATCCCCAACCAGCAGCTAGGCGTCAAGTTGATTCCGGAGGTGCAGCAACGTTTGAACTTGAACCTATATTATACTCTCGAGTCCAGACATAAGCCACTAGCAATCTATTATTGAAACCAGACACCTCAGGTCGTGTAGTAAGCAAAACGAGGAATCGCCGATGAGAGGCCCCTCGGGGTATGTTTGATTACATCAAACATCTACGACCCAGTTAAAAGGAATTTCCACAGAGCTGATGCACGACCTAGTTTCTTCATCACTCATAATTTCGTAATTACCTCGTAGTAGCGAATTGCAGCAATCAACTACGAATCATACGAGTATGATGAAAGCCTTAATCGGAAAATATTTTTTCTATATATACCGACAACTGTTATCTCAACAACAAGTTCAACTTCACTCTGTACTTCGAAATAAATACCTGAAAACCGTGTGTTTAATTCCCATTGTAGAGGATTTACGACCCTCTACAATTAAACCAACCCTGAATTCAGTATCCTTACAAACTACTGAATCTGTCAACTTATTGAATTAAATTTTGTGAATTTAGAGCTCTTCATAGGTTTGGCCTCAGCTCCAATTTTCCTGTAATAATTAAAATAATAATATGAATAAGACTCCAACAGACATCTGGTGGAAATCTAACATTGTTGGTAGACAACATGCGAAAGACACACAAAGACCAAAAATAAACCAGGTAACTGGATCACAAGAGGAGAAAGAAAAATTATTTCACCCTGGTTAAGAATAATAAATCTAAACTCACAGACAGAAAAATATCATTGGGAATGGAAGTGCAGAGAAAATGGCCATCAAATGAGTTCCAAAATATTTGGAAATAATGGAAATATTTACATGTCTGTAAATTAGATTCGAATTTGAAACCGGATTCATTGGGAAAACATCTAAGAACAAACAGGTATAATGGTATCATTTGTGAGAAACTACGATAAAGAAGACCCTCTAAAAATTCATCTTTTCAACTTACGGTTCCAGCAGATAATTTTGAACACATCAAGAATCCAAATCTATGGCCAGAAGCTACCAGAATGAATCATTTTTTATTCCGACTCACGAAAAACACAATAAATTTGAAAAAAAATCATAACTGTATATCAAAACATTCAGTCCTTCAATAAATGTTCACTAGGGTTAGAACAATTCATGAACAATCAAAACGCATGCTTCGGGTTTCTCACAGAACAGTGGTTAAGCGAAGCAGAATGAGATTCTTCCTATATATTGATGGTTATAAACTGGTATTCAAATTCTGCAGATTACAACGCTGTCACGGCCAATCCGCCATTTATTGTACAATAGAGATAACTAACTCGTAGAGATTGCTCAGATTTGACCAAATTTTGTAGTGTATCATATACAGGGTGTACCAAGTTCGACTGGACCTATTTGAAATCTGAAAATTGGGATTATATTATTGTTCATCTACCGATCTAAAATATTCTTGGAGCCTGACCACTTTCAGTTATACAGGGAGAGAAAAAAAAATTTTTTTCTGCATTTTTGTTTTCGAATTTGACAGAGTATGCAATTCTGAATACATTCGTACTCAAATCGTTGCATTCATCAAAATACTTTCCAAAATATCGCGAAAAAACTGACGAAAAAAGGGAGATAAGTGTATTCGGTATTATGTTTGTTATTCCTAACCTAGATATCGTAAGCACAAACTGTTTTCACATTTTTGAAGGCGAAGACTGTGGAAATATTGTACAATTTCAGAATTTTGAATAACCCGTCACAGGGTGTTCCGAATGTTGGTTCAAAAAGTGGGATCAAAATTGGCTCATAACTTTCGTTTTTCAAATTAGAAGCCTATTTTTTATGATTGCATTGGATTCTGCAAAGAAAAATGATGATAATGTTCCAACATGTTAATGCTCCTAAAAGTACTAATTCTTGAGTTATTTAGAATTTTCTGTTGCTATTCATGAAATATGTTTTATATCAACAATGATAAATAAATTCAGGAAAGAGAAGATCACTAGTGAGGTATTTGAGTAATTTATCTTCTATGACCATGGTTTGTTGATATGAAACAGATTCTATGACTTGACGGTGCGTATGACATGAAATCCTGAATAACTCAAAAATTATTAATTTTAGGAGCATTAACATGTTGGAACATTATCATCATTTTTCTTCGCACAATCCAACGCAATCATAAAAAAATAGGGTTCTAATTTGAAAAACGAAAGTTATGGGCCAATATTGTGTGTGGTAGATCCAAACGATGATTGAAAGTATTTTTTTTTTTTTTGTGAGGCTTGCTCTCGTAGATGATGAATGACTATACTGCTCTGTTCCGTTTGCATCCAGGGACGATAATAACACTCATGATATTTCAGCATTAACTTGGGGGAACTCACTCGAATAAGTTCAAACTTTTTGGGTTTTCCTTTTTGCAGATGTATGATATGATCCTATTTTGAATGTGAAATCCTATTTTGTATTTTATAGCATCTGTGAATAAATGAATATTATTATTATTATTATTATTATTGATCCCAATTTTTGAACCAACATTTGGAACACCTTGTGACGGGTTTTTCAAAATTCTGAAAATGTACAATATTTTCCGAAATGTTAAAACGTTTGTGCTTACGATATTTAGGTTAGGAATAACAAACATAATACCGAATACACTTATTCTCCCTTTTTTCTTCAGTTTTTTTCGATATTTTGAAAATTATTTTGACGAATGCAACGATTTGAGCACGAATGTATTCAGAATTGTAGACTCTATCAAATTCGAAAACAAACAAGCAGAAAAATTTGTTTGAAATTTTTTTTTCACGCCCTGTATAACTGAAAGTGGTCAGGCTTCAAGAATATTTTTGATCGATAGATAATGTCAAACAATAACATAATCCCAATTTTCAGATTTCAAATAGGTCTAGTTCTCCAGAAACGCCTAATAGGCCGTCGAACTTGGTACACCCTGTATATGTAGTTGAATGCTCTGCAATTGATGCTTTCTGTGCTCTAAAAAAAACTTTTATTTCAATTTACCTCTGAATGATCCTAGAAGCGATATAAAAGTATTTTTCGAGAAGATGAATTTAATATTGCACAAAATAACAAGAGGAAACTTCACATCATAACTGGAGTTTTTAACATTGACTTAATGAAAGACGTTAGAGAATCGCAAAGTTTCATTTCTATGCTCGGGGATAAAATGCCCACGAATTACACGAACCGACTCGTATCACATCTGCCACCTGTACAGATAATATAATCACAAACCTTGAACATTATGAGACTACAGTACTTACGATACATCTCTCTGATCACATTTCACATCAGAGAATTACTTTTACACGGAATAATTCAAGTTCAAAGGATTGAAACGTCAACATGATGAAATGAAAAAGAGTTATTAAAAACATCTATCAATTAACCACACCCGTCTGTTGGGGCAATTTGTTTGTTGTCCTCAACACTTTAGAAAGACTTGCAGTCTGGCAATGCTACAATTCTCTGACCGTAACACTTTAAAAGTTCAATGGATATCAACCATAGGCACTGGTTGGAAAAAGTACTGGTAACACTTGTTTATTGCTCAACGAATACAGTATTTCTGTTGAATGTTCACTTCAGATAGCCTCTCACTTGGACTACTCGGTTCACTTTTTTGTGGCAATAATTTCTAAACTTGAATTATTTATCAACACTACAAATTATAAGGAACGGGAAAGTAATACAACAAAACAACAAGTAAATGCACAACTTACTTCATTGGTCGGTTTATTCGAAGAGAGCTTTAGAAGGTTAGGTTACAAAAACATCAATATAGACCACCGAACCTCAACCGTTACTTTCTCAGATTCTTCTTCTTGTCAAAACCAATGACACTAAATCTAAAGGCATAGGGTATGCAACCCTAATTACTCGTTGGAGAATTCAAGTAAGTATGTAATTCTCCAACATACTACCCCCCCCCCCCCAAATAAAGTATCTCTTTAATTGTACAAAACAGTAACAAAAAACAAAAACAACAAAAATAAAATAAAATAAAAAACAAAACAAATAATTTCAGCAGTTGTCAAGTTTAGCTAGAGTCATTAGTTGGAAGTGGACAGATCTTTGAAATGTTTCTTGTGAATTCTCCTGCTTTTGTCTTGAGTCTTACAAGACGCACTATCACATCTTGACCCGGAAGGGTACTTATAACTCGTGCCAGTGGCCACTTTAGTGGAGTGCGAATATTTGGCAACTGTTTCATCCATTTCGGTCGATTTTGTAAACGATTTAAATATTCAACAGACCATCGTTTCCAAAACGTTTCTTGAATTTGACTGACACGTTGCCATAATTTCAAACGGTTAGTAGGAATTTCAATGAAGTTTCGCTCAGGCAGGGCTGATAAGGATGTCCCAATTAAGAAATGCCCTGGTGTTAGTGGTTCGAAATCGTTTGGATCATTGGATATTGCGCATAAGGGTCGTGAATTGAGTATCGATTCAATTTGGTGGAGAATAGTCAAAAATATCTCATATGATAGGTTTGCGTCTCCTGCAAGTCTCTTCAAATGAAACTTGGTACTTTTAACTGCAGATTCCCACAGACCACCCCAATGAGGGCTTCTTGGTGGTATGAATTTGAACTCTATTTCACCTTGTCCAAGATAATCCCGAATGCAACTCAAGTTTTTCTGGTTTCGCAAAAAGATATACAGCTCTCTCAATTGGTTTTTTGCACCTAAGAAGTTAGAAGCGTTATCGCTAAAGATCTGGGATGGACAACCGCGTCTAGCTATAAATCTTTTCAGAGCCAAAATAAAACCCTCAGTTGTCAGATCCGAAACTAATTCGATATGCAGTGCTTTCTTTACCATGCACACAAATATAGCCACATATGTCTTCAGTATGGGCGCTTTTTTCAACGTAGAGGCCTTTATGAAAAACGGACCGCAATAGTCTACTCCGGCCTTTTCGAATGGTCGTGTGATTTTTACTCTACATTCGGGTAGGTCACCCATGATTTGTTCCATGGGTTTTGTTCGAAACCTGAAACAGTTAACACAATTTCTGATTATCCGCTTAGTTGTTCTTAAACCATCAAATGGCCAATATTTCAACCGAAAATTCGATAATACTGTTTGGGCGCCTGCATGACCTAGTCGTACATGCTCTTGTTCCAGCATCATAGTAACAACGTGATTGTGCGAAGGAAGCAAAATTGGGTGCTTTTGATCAAATGATATGGATGCATTTTTTAGTCTACCACCGACTCTTATTATATCATTTTCATCGATAAATGGTTGAAGACTTAAAAACTTTCTGTCACGAAGTGGAATATTTTTGCGTAAATAACATATTTCATCAGAAAAATGAACCTTCTGTAAAATTTTAATTATTCTCAAATTGGCTGCTGAAGCTCATCCACAGAGAGTGAATCTAAACATCTTTGTTCAGATTTGGAAACATTTTTAATGAAACGCAGTACATAAACCATGACCCGTTGCAAACGTCGGAAAGTAGAATATTTATTAAATAAATTTGTAAAGAAATCATCCTTTAATATAGATGTGTTAACCAGAATAACTTGTCTTTCTTCTGGTATTTTTGCCAGAATTTCATGCTCATTAAATTGATTCAAGTCCACATCGATTTTATTCAAGAATTCAGGACCGTACCACCATAAATTGCAACTCTGAATTTTATGAGGAAACACTCCACGAGATGGGGGGTCGGCTGGGTTTTGTTCGGACTTCACATGACGCCATTTATATTCACTTGTTAGTCCTTGAATTTTTGCAACTCTACTTGCAACAAACGTGCTCTAGACGCATGGGACTGGATCCAATTCAAAGCTATTGTAGAATCCGTCCACAAATTTATTGTTTTTGGTATAATAAATCTGTTTTCATAGATGGTAAAAGAACCATAGCGCATAATTCTAATCTCGGAATCGAGACAGTTTTCAACGGAGCGACTCTAGATTTGGAAGAAATCAACCGTACTGACACCGAACGATCTGTATAAATGACTCGGAGATACACACAAGCTGCATAAGCCCTTTGACTAGCGTCCGCAAACCCATGAAATTCAACAAATTGAAGTTGTTTTCCTGTGAACAGGAAACGAGGAATTTTTAATGTAGTGAGTGCCTGGAGATTATCATTGAACTCAGACCACTCCTTAATTATGTCAGGGTCAGTTAGTTTTGCATCCCAAGCTATTTTCAAAAGCCACAACTTCTGCATGATCATTTTTCCAATTACTGTTACTGCTGTGAGTAATCCCAGTGGATCATAACATTGAGATATTAAGGACAGGATAATTCGTTTAGTCAATAATTTTCCTGGGGACCGCATTGGAAATGAGATACCCAAATCATCACATTGAGGATCCCATTTTAACCCTAAAACTTTGTTTTGTCCATAGTTGAAATCGAAGTTGTATTCAAGCTTTTCCTTGGATTGTACATCAACAATATTTGTACACCACTTGTGCAGTTTGAAAGAATAGGAAGTCAAAAGAGTCTAAAGTTGCTTTTGTAACTGTCTTATTTCATGCTCATGGTCGGCCCCAGCAATTATGTCATCAATATAACATTGCCTTTGCAAAGCGTCAAAGGCCATTGGATAATTTGCATGATTGTTACCTGCAATTTCCTTCAGAACTCTAGTCGCCAAAAAAGGTGCACTGGTTGTGCCATATGTTACAGTCTGCAGTTCTATGCATTGTAACGGATCATCAGGTGAATCTCTCCACAAAATATTCTGCAGAAATCTCTGATTTGGATCAATGTAAATTTGTCTGTACATTTTCTCAATGTCTGAAGTAAGTACATACTTGAATGATCTGAAGCGACACAGAATATCAAACAAATCTGGTTGTACTTGGAAACTCTTCAACAACACATCATTGGGAGAGTAACCTGAAGAAGATTTACTTGCGCCATCAAAAACCACGCGAATTTTTGTTGTTGTTGCACATTCCCTGATAACGGCATGATGTGGAAGGAAATACCTGTCTCTACCTAAAGAATCCTTTAGTTCCAGCGGTATTATTTTTCCATGACCTAACTCTACATATTCCCTTATAAAGTCCTTATACATGTTATGAAAATTGTTGTTTTTCAGGAATTTTGTTTCCAGAAGTTGAAATCTCCTTTTCGCAATGCCAAAGGAATCTCCTAATTTTGAAGACTCATCCCAAGACTTTAAAGGTAATTTTACCTGAAAAGCACCATTTTGAAGAATTTGAGTCGTAGAGACAAATATTTCTTCAGCCATTGCATCATCCGGAGATAACACTTGTTCATTTGGCATATCTTCCACTTGCCAAAATCTCTCAACTAAATCGTGAAGAGATGAATCATTTTGAATTGACAAAGATACCAACTTATCGTTACCAACATTTAAATGGGATGCAGCTTTATTCTGGCTATTGCGATTGACCGGTACATTTCCTGCAATTATCCAACCGAGGAATGTATTTTGAAGGACAGGAAGGGTTTTTCCTAACTTAACCACTTCATTTTCAAGAGATCATAGTACAAGTCTGCCCCGATTAACATGTCTATGTCAGCAGGAATATAATAGGACGGATCACTCAATGTTATTTCCGAGGGAATGTTCAAATGTTTCGTGTTTATTTTCAATTGCGGGAGTTGACAGGTTATTCTGGGTAATACAGCGCAAGTTACTTTAAATTTATAATTCCTATGCACTTTCGAATGGATTACAAGATTTATCATCTTACCCGTTGTTAACTTGTCCTGTGAAATACCACTAACACACAATGCCTGTTTGAATGGGAGATGCCCTAAACGGTTTACTAAACTCTCTGTTACAAAAGAGCTCTGACTTGCAGAATCCAATAATGCTCTAGCTTGAATTGACTTACCGCTGTCATCAAAAATAGTGACCATGGAGGTTGCTAAAAGAACCTGTGACTTATTTATACTGGGTGTTGTGAACGCTACTGCCTGAGAATGTAACACTTGAGGATTAACAGCACTGGTAGATGGTTCAGTATTACATTTTTCTTCTACAAGCAATGACACTGCTGTTTCATGAAGTAGCGTATTATGCTTATGGGAGCAAACATTACACAGTTTTTCAGACTTACAATTGATTCTTGAGTGACCTGGATACAAACAATTAAAACATAAATTCTTTTCTTGAGCATACTTTCTTCTATCCTCTAAACTCAATTCCTTGAATTTGACACACTTGAAAATGGCATGTGACTGTTGCTTACAATAAACACAACTTGATTTTGAATTTGCATTCGTTTTGTTCGAATGTAAAGACACCTTTGTGTTAGACCTAGACTGTTTTTCTGGAGGTTCCAAATTCTCCAGGATTGATGCTCTCTTGTCCAGAAATTCAAGAAATTGAGTAAGATTCGGAAGGGCTGATATATCTCGCTCCGTTTCAAATGCCCTACAGGTGCCATAATCAATTTTCTTCTTCATTAAGTAAATAATAAGGTATTCTAGTAATTGGTCTTTGGAAATAGTTATTCAAAAAATCCGAATTCTTTCTAAGATGAGTAACTAAATTTCTCAAACCTCTGGCACTACATTTACTTAGAGGTTCGATATCTAAGAGAGAAGATACATGGGACTTGATTACCGAAAGTTTACTCTCATATCTTCCTCTCAACAGTTTTATGGCAATGGCAAAATTTGCATGGGTCAACTGAAGGTTTTCGATCATGCTTAGGGGTTCACCCTTCAGGAACGATTTCAGATATATCAGCCTCTGTATGTCACTCAAAGACACATTATTCATTATCAAGGTCTCAAATAATTGAATGAATGAGGTCCATTCAGTAGGAATGTAGTCATTTTTATTTCTGGCAATTTAATTTGAGACATGACATTTATGGAGGCTGAGGGGCTTTCTTTTTTGAATTTAAGCAGAAGTTTGTCAAACCTCACTTCCAGCTCATCTAACTCGTCCTCTATCTTCTCCCTTTCTTCAGTATCAAATGTTTCAAAGTCCTCCAGTTCTTCAATACTGTTTTGGCACATGGTGTAATCCTCTGCAGCTGCTAAGAGGGCCTTTTGCTTCTTGACTAGCATGAGTTCATCGTCTTTATTTGCTTCCCCATTTAACCACGTCTTTACCCTGGTTATTGATCGTTTCGCGATCGTACGTTTAGATTTCAAAAGGTTGTACTTTTCCATTGCTTCTAGCACTATAGTAAATCCGGCTCGAAGGACCAAAAAATGTTGGGGCAATTTATTTGTTGTCCTCAACACTTTAGAAAGACTTGCAGTCTGGCAATGCTACAATTCTCTGACCGTAACACTTTAAAAGTTCAATGGATATCAACCATAGGCACTGGTTGGAAAAAGTACTGGTAACACTTGTTTATTGCTCAACGAATACAGTATTTCTGTTGAATGTTCACTTCAGATAGCCTCTCACTTGGACTACTCGGTTCACTTTTTTGTGGGAATAATTTTTAAGCTTGAATTATTTATCAACACTACAAATTATAAGGAACGGGAAGGTAATACAACGAAACAACAAGTAAATGCACAACTTACTTCATTGGTCGGTTTATTCGAAGAGAGCTTTAGAAGGTTAGGTTACAAAAACATCAATATAGACCACCGAACCTCAACCGTTACTTTCTCAGATTCTTCTTCTTGTCAAAACCAACGACACTAAATCTAAAGGCATAGGGTATGCAACCCTAATTACTCGTTGGAGAATTCAAGTAAGTATGTAATTCTCCAACACCGTCCTCAATCTATGTCGTTTTGATAATTTCTATGCCATAACTCACCTCAGTAAGAGTAGTTTCTTCGGTACCCTCGATTTCAACTTTCCGATTGCCTGCACCAGTGATTGCGATTTGTTGTTGATCCTTATTCGCCATAATTTTATTCACGAAATGATTCTATATCTTTCTATTGAGCACCTGCTTTCTGTAACTGGAAGAAAAATTTCTTAATTTGTATTCAATCTGAGGTATGTATTTCAATGCGTATTAGATTGAACTTCATTCCAACTGAACGGAAACTAGGAAAAAACGTAACACTGTCAATGTTTTCGTTAAAGCTTCCATGAAAATTGCTGCATCAAGGAGATGTTTTGTCCGCCCTCCGCCCAATAGAATGTTACACTTATAGACGCAAAAGCAATTTGATCTGATTTTCAAAGATCTTTGGAAAACTTTGTCCATCGTACGTCTGATTATTGTTATCGAGTTGTTAACTTTCTTCCACATATACTAAAATACTCTATTCGGTCATATTAGTGAAAACTTGAGAATGAAAGGAATATCATTGGTTTGACCATACTGTTAAGCCTTGGTTTCCTCGAAAGCGGAACTGATAAATTATGACCGGCAAATGACGTCATAGAAAACTGTACCATGCATAACATCAGCAGTGGTTTTCAAGGATGCGTTGACGGTCAGCACAACGTTATATTTCGGCATAGTGGCATTACGGCGAGAAACAGTTCGTCAATGATTGCGGTGGTGAAGTATTGTGATTTCGATTGTTTTCATATTAGAAAACCGCTTTCGAAAAAACCAAGGCTTTGCACATTTGATTGCTGCAATCAAGAAACTTGATTTTCCCACCGCTACCTGACGTCATTTGCTTCATTATTGCGGTTGGAATTTGTCGGTACCGCTTTCGAGGAAACCAAGGCTTTACTCTCCTATCAAAAGTTATGAGATTTGCAAAGACTGGACTTCATTGTGAAATACGCTGTATTAATAATTAAAGACAAATCTTCACAAAATGCGAAAGCAGATTTTTGAAACTGCGCACTATCGTCACACACAAACGTGAGATCTTTATCACTCGACTGAACATCAAAATTAGATCCTAGGGCATACTCGATCGCATATATTCGTGTTACAAGATGAGACAACGGATTAGTGCTCAGTAATTCGCAGAAGTGCTCGGGAGCACTTCGGGGATTACAAAGCACTTTTGATGAAGAGCTTCAATTCCTAAGCACTGCTTTTAAAAAGGGCTTGGGAGCACAGTGTTCGAGAGCACAAAAAAGCTTCTAGTGCATTCACGAGCACAAAGCACAGTGCTCTTGCACAGCTCTGCTGCTTTATTTGTTGTTGAGGAGAGTTCTTTGATGATCTACATTCTATTTCTGCTACTTTGATTTTCAGAATATATGTTAATATTTGTAACAAACATGAAAACAATAATTTTGATTCTGATTGTCAAGTTTAGAATGAACTCGTGAATCTGATTGTATATTTTTCCATATCAAACTGTTGAAAAAAATGATAGGCAGACATCAATATTCATAAACCTTGCTTCAAAAGAGCAGCAGAATGTCTTTTGAAAGCTCTCGTGATTTATGAATAATTTAAAACGAATAATCGTTCACTCCTGAAAAGAAGATTTCTCCACATAATTCTATATGTGTATGTTTATTTTACTTAATCCTATGACCTGTCCAATACAATTTTTTTTTGTCTCGATGGATTAATAAATGCTTATCATTATCATTATTTTTTTTTCTTTTTCACGGGAATTTCCTGGTTTGGCATAACTAAGTCGGGATATTTATCAACGGCTCAATCATGTGTGAGTACTGTCCAGTCGGGAAATGTGTGTTGCCTAACGTTCGGTGGTTTGTCCCGCACCGAACACCTAGCGAATGGGGTTGAACTAAGGTAGTAAACAAAAATCGCCATCTTGACATTCATTCATTCTCCTGCGTACCGAGAGTTCTTATTAGAATCATCGTCTGTTCGCATCGAGCCGAAGTACCATCTGATTAACAATATTCTGATACGAAAGGTTGAGCAACTTAAGTGCAGTGCCCTTAGTTAAGCATTGAATTTCCACCACAGCAGCAGCCACGACGCCAGTTCAGAGGAGATTTTCCCTTCTTTCCTTCCTCTATAACCCCTTCTCTGTCGCTGAAATTGTGGGTGATCACGGATTCTCGATTCAACAAGTAGAGGTAAGTGTACTCATTGCCTGAAATCGGGGCCAGTGGTATTTCACCGGAACCGTTTATTAGTGCCGAAACCCGGGAATATTTAGATTAGATTAAGAAAATCCAACTTCTCATGTTTTATTCATCTGATAATTCAATCGTGAATTAATTCGTCTATTTCATTCGGAATCAGTCTCGCCATCTGTTCCTTATCTTCGTCGATAAGGGATTATCGTCTGTTCGCCTTCAACTGTCATCTGCTTACTTCACGGCGAATTCTTCCCGAATAATTCCTGTAGCTACCGAGGCTGTTCGGTAATTAAAAATGCCGCCTAAACTTTCGATATCCGAATTCACAGTTCCTTTGCTGCAGCCACGACGCTGCTCAAATTGATCAAAAGGTTTACCACTGAGGCAGATGTGGCCAACATGTGCCTGACGGAACTGTCGAAGGTGGAGAGGGCCTTCAAGGAAGCTGACGACTCGATCGTCAGGATCAACTCCCAGTTGGAGGAGCCGGAGCGGGACGAATCACCGTCGAAATTTGTGGTATTTTTCGAAATTTGCCTGCAGATCTGCGCCGCCCAGAGTCAGCTGGCCGCGTCTGCTCCCTCATCGTCTATGCCTTCAGCCTCTGCTGATCTCCCCATTCCTCAGGTAGAGTTGCCTCGCTTTCATGGCAAGATCGAGGAATGGCCCAGCTTCATCGCGTTGTTCGATGCCCTTGTGCATCAGAGCAGCTCTCTTGCCCCGGTCCAGAAATTTCATCTCTTGTCGTCTGCTCTGTCCGGTGAGGCGGTGTCTGTGATTTCCGGCTTTGAGCTGAGTGCTGTGAACTATCCCCTCGCGTACCATGCTCTTTATGACCGATACCCGAACCCTCGTCGGTTGGCGAATTTATACATTGATCAAATTTTGGATTCGCGGTCTGCGTCTGTTTCCTCTCTATCCCAGCTAAAACAGTTTGAAACGACTCACAGCAATGCCATCAACGCCCTCAGGGCATTGCCTATCCCCGATTTGGCAGACTATCTGCTATTTTCGCTTGTGTTGCGCAATCTTGATGTGCCATCTCGTCGATTGTTCGGAGGGCAGTTATCCTCGGATGACTTTCTTACTCTGGCTCAATTGCTTGAGTTCACCACTCGGCAGTTGCGGGTGTTAGAGAGCACGTCTAGCATCTCATACCGTACACCTGCACCGAGGAATCCGCCGAGATCCCAGTCACCAGCAGGCTCATCTTCTGTTCCCTCATCATCTATGCCTTCCTCTGCTGGTCCCTCTTCTCGCCATCCTGCTTATGCTGGTGCACGGCCCCCTACATCTTCTGGTTCGTCCTCCTCGTGCGTGTTCTGTTCGGCGGGTCACTCCATTCGCCAGTGTCGCGAATTCAAGGCCATGACTATTCATCAGCGAAGAGCCTTCGTCACTGGCGGGTGCAGTTCGGATGAGCGCTGCCACACGTGCGGAGGACGTCACCACACGATTCTGCACCTGGCACCTGCGACCCTTACATTTGCTGCCACGACATCTTCGGCAACGACATCGTCGGCAACGACATCTGCGGCCACTACATCTGTGGCCACTGGATCGGCGGTCACTCCACCTGCTGCCACTACGCCCCCTATCGCTTTCCACACCTACGAGAGATCCTCCTCGACGGACCAGCGTCCTTCTTCGCCCTCTGGGTCATCGGCGCCTTCAACTCGTCCTGCCGCCGCTCGGCGAACTGGAGTGGGGGGAAGCTGAGGGGTTGTGAGTTGGGTTCGTGCGGGACCCCTAGGGCGGTTGGCGCCACGTCTTCTCGAGCTTCGCCCAATTCATCTGGAGGTGGATCCGAGTGACTTCCTGTAACTTCATCTCCTCGTCTGCTCTCTTCTTGTCATCTGTTTTCATCCCTCCAATCCTCCTTGCGTCAGACCAAGAGTCCTGACTACCTCATGCCTACCGCTTGGATCCGTTTAGACAACCAGCGGAATGTTGTCTTTGGCCGCGCCCTTATCGATTCAGGCTGCCAAAATACACTCATCACTCGAGCCTGGGAAACCAGGCTACGTCTACGCATTCATCCTGAAGCTATTCGACTTCGAACCTTGAGCAACACAGATCAGTTTTGCATCCAAGAGTACGCATACGTCCGTCTATGTCACCAAGGGGACCCTCCTCATCTTATCATCAAAGCCTACGTTATTGACAGCCACATAGATCCCCTTCCTGTTCAGGCGTTCAACGGCCGCTGGCCTGAGTTTCAGCACTTCCACTTGGCAGACCCCCTCTTCTATCTCCCTCGCCCCATAGGAATGTTGATTGGCTCGGATGTGCTTCCTCATCTCATTCTTTCAGACACGTTGCGCCCGTCGTCTGAGCTCCCGGGAGCATTATTTACCACCTTAGGTTGGGTACTCTATGGGCCGTACGCTCGTCATCGCAAGGCGATCAAGCACGTTTCTTTTTCGGCCGATTCGCTCAGTAGTCACCCTCGCCGAATCCTGAGCACCCATCAGGCCCCCTGCCCGAACATTACTCATCCGTCTTATGCCATGTCATCGTCTGTTACATCTTTTCCATCGTCTTCTCAGCCTGACGCTTCCCGCTCTGTAGCTGCTTGCATTCCGTCTTGTGACAAGATTGAACTTTCCGATCCATCTCCCCCAGTCTTACCCTTTGCCATCATGAGTCCTTCTACCGTCCCTAATCTTCAAACTGTTCCTCCAAGCTCCACGCAACAGCCGGACCAGGAACTCAACAATATCATTCGGCGGTTTTGGGAACTCGATAGGGTGCCTGACGCGCTCCCGTTGACCCCTGCCGAGAGGGAGTGCGAGATGTTGTATTGCGCTGAGGTCACACGTGAATCCAATGGGAGATACACTGTCGGTTTACCCTTGTCATCTCATCAACTAGGTACCTCTGTAAATGTGGCAACTAGGCAGTTTATTCGATTGGAGCATCGTCTAAACAATAATCCCACTCTTCGTGTTGCTTATCATGAGTTCATGCGAGACTACCTCGAGAGTGGCCATATGGAGCTGGTTCCTGAATCCTCTGATTGTCCACGATATGAGCTATATTATATTCCTCATCATCCCGTACATCGGCCAGATGATCCTCCTTCTAAAATTCGAGTGGTTTTCGATGCCTCCTGTGCCTCCGCTAATGGCAAATCCCTCAACGATCATCTGCTTACCGGCCCGAAGCTGCAAGCGGACATTTCCACCCTTCTGCTTCGCTTTCGTCTACATCGCTTTGTCTTCACTGCTGATATTAGACAGATGTATCGACAAATTCGGATACTCCCTGAACGTATAGTCTGGCGCTTCTCCAAACAGGACCCCCTTCAATATTATCGCCTGAACACCGTCACCTATGGAGTCTCGTCTGCTCCTTATCTAGCCCTTAGGACCCTTCGGTAGCTGGCTTCGGATGACGGACCCAAGTTTCCTGCTGCTAGGAAGGTCTTGTTAGATGAAATTTATGTCGACGACATCTTGACAGGCTGTTCATCCGAAGCTGAAGCTCTTGAATTGCGTCAGCAAGTTCAGGACCTGCTCATGGTGGGCGGCTTTGAGTTGCGCAAGTGGGCTTCTAATCATCTTCCTTTGCTGGACGGTATTCCGTCGGAGCATCGCAGAGAATCCTCTTCCATAGATCCCATTCTTCTTGACCGTGAGTCTCAAGATTCTGGGACTTCGATGGAACCCTTCATCTGATCACTTCTTCTACTCTGTCCGCTTAAATTCGACAGCAGTCACCAAGCGGACTGTGCTGAGTCAGATGGCTAAAATCTTCGACCCATTGTTCTTTCGTCAGCTCTGTCTCCTCCATTTGGACTGGGACCAACCTGTCTCTAATGAGGCCCAACCCTCGTGGTTGCGGTTCCAGTCCCAACTTTCCACTTTGGCAGAACTCCAGATACCGCGATTCATCCCTGATACGTCTTCTTCTGCTCATCAGTTGGTTGGCTTCTGTGATGCCTCTGAATCAGGCCACGCTGCAGTCGTTTACCTTCGCACCTTGGTATCATCTGATCACTACCAGGTATATCTCCTAGCGGCAAAATCCAAGATTGCTCCTTGCAAGGCTATGACCCTGCCTCGTTTGGAATTATGCGGTGCTCATCTTCTCGCTAAACTCATGCATCACCTGTCCACTCGCGTGCTGCACCATCTCGGTGCTGAGAGCATGGCGTTTTGTGATTCCTCAGTGGCCTTGGCGAGGATCCGTGGAGAAAGTCACAAGTGGAAGATATTTGTTGGCAATCGGGTCACTGAAATACAGGATCTCATTCCTTCGGATTGCTGGAGACATGTGGAGTCTGACTGCGCTTCTCGAGGATTGATGCCTCCAGACATACATCATCACCCGCTGTGGTGGCGTGGTCCTCCTTGGTTGTCTCTCGACTCATCCTTATGGCCCCTTTCCTCTGTTGATTCATCTCAAACTGATCAGGTGGACGAGGAAGCCAAACCGATCTCTACTTTAATGCTTGCAGCCATCTCCAATGAACCCACCTTGATCGATCGCTTTTCCTCGTATCTTCGACTCAAGCGAGTCACCGCCTTTTGTCGACGATTCATCCGGAATGCTCGTGGTCCAGATCCCCTTCGATCAGGTTTTCTCTCCTCTGTTGAGCTTCAGGAGGCTGGAATCTGTTTGATACGGCTGGTTCAGCCTGTCCACTTCGCTGAAGGGCTAGCTGAACTTCAAAAACCTTCTTCTCGTCACCGCCTTGTCATGAAACTCCGCTTGTTTTGTGACGAGCATGACATTCTACGCGTTGGGGGTCGCCTTTCATCCTCTCTATTGCCATATAGACACAAACACCGGTCCTTCTGCCGAAAGGTAATCATCTCACTCATCTGATCATCGATGACGCCCATCTTCGTCTTCTGCACGCCGGTGCTCTGGCTACTCATTCGTTCGTTCGTCGACGATTTTGGATTTTGGACGGACGTAATGTGGTGCGTAATCGTTTGCGCAAGTGCAACCGATGCTTCTCTTGCAAACCTCGTCCTCTGATTCAACCAATGGGCAATCTTCCTCCTGAGCGAATATCCTCTGCTGCGGCTTTTCTCACCACTGGCGTGGACTATGCTGGCCCATTCTATATGACGAGTGCACGACTGCGTGGAGCCGTCAGCACCAAGGCATATTTGGTTGTCTTCATCTGTTTCACCACGAAAGCGGTTCACATAGAATTGGCGTCTGAGCTGTCCACCGCAGCCTTCATTGCTGCTTATCGTCGCTTCGTTGCACGCCGAGGTAATCCTTCTGTTATCTTTTCGGACAACGGGACCAACTTCGTTGGTGCGCATAACTATCTCCGTGATCTTGGCCGTTTGTTGTCTGCTCCACAACATCAGCAGAGATTTTGCGATGCAGCCTCGTCCTCCGCGACCGACTGGCGATTTATACCACCGTCTAGTCCCCACTTCGGCGGCCTGTGGGAAGCCGCTGTCAAATCAGCTAAGCATCATCTTACTCGCGTCATCGGCGAGCAAAGGCTCACTTACGAGGAGTTTCTTACGATCTGCACTCAGGTAGAAGCTGTCCTCATTTCACGTCCTCTGTATATTCCATCGTCTGATCCCTCTGACTTTGAGGCCGTTACCCCAGGACACTTTCTAGTTTTTCGATCGCTCACCGCCCCTGCTGATCACGACTTCAGTTCAGTATCTCTGAACCGTCTGTCACGTTAGCAGCTGGTCCAGCCATTTCAGCGGTACTTTTGGAAACGTTGGCGTCAGGAATACTTGCATACCCCACAGCAACGTCACAAGTGGTTGCAGCCATCTACCCCTATTCTTCCTGGCACTGTTGTTATCATTCGAGATGATAGTCTTCCTCCTCTGAAGTGGAGTATCGGTCGTATATCATCTGTTTTTCCTGGAGCTGACCCCACGACTCGTGTTGCTGAGGTTGCTACTCCTTCTGGGACAATTCGACAACCAGTGGTTAAATTGTGTCCCCTTTCAAGTCAGTAGGTGGCCCTTTCGTCTGTTCCCTCCTTTCTACTGATCGTGCTGAAGGGATTCTTCAGGGCGGACGGCATGTCCAGTCGGGAAATGTGTGTTGCCTAACGTTCGGTGGTTTGTCCCGCACCGAAAACCTAGCGGCTGGGGTTGAACTAAGGTAGTAAACAAAATTCGCCATCTTGACATTCATTCATCCTTCTGCGTACCGAGAGATCGTCGTGTAGCGAGATGTTTTGAGATTTACGTCGCGAAAACCGAGTCATCATCTAAATATCGTCTGATCATAGAAGTGATAACTGTTCGGAGTTCTTATTAGAATCATCGTCTGTTCGCATCGAGCCGAAGTACCATCTGATTAACAATCTTCTGATACGAAAGGTTGAGCAACTTAAGTGCAGTGCCCTTAGTTAAGCATTGAATTTCCACCACATCAGCAGCCACGACGCTAGTTCAGAGGAGATTTTCCCTTCTTTCCTTCCTCTATAACCCCTTCTCTGTCGCTGAAATTGTGGGTGATCACGGATTCTCGATTCAACAAGTAGAGGTAAGTGCACTCATTTAGTTGCTCATCTATCATTTGAAATCGGGGCCAGTGGTATTTCACTGGAACCGTTTAAGTACCCTTCGGATAGTTCTACATGTTTCTAATATTGCGGCTTTCTGGGCGGTGAGTTATTAATGAGTTGGTGCTCAATTTCAAGCGAACAACCAGTAATGACCGCGGGTATCTACGGTTATAGCCCTTCAGAGATAACCGCGAATAAACAAATTGCGCTTGAATACGGTTCAGGTCCAAAGTTGACGTAGGTTAGTGTTGTAATTAAAACAAATACATAACCAAATTTTATATTTGAATCGTCTCTCACAATGTGGTTCCAAGAGCTCTAAACGAAACAAATAATTATGTATAATATTATAATATGTACATATTTCATATTTGTTCCAGGTTCTGCTTCAACAAAGAAATTTCAGAGAATCATGTCAGGTGTTTTATTTGACTATTGCTTGATTCAAAATGACCATAACTTAAGACATACGTAAAAATCAAAGTTAAAACTACCAAAAATCATACGAAAATATTCACAATAGGTTCAATTTTGCGTTCGAATTCCATAATTCGAATGTAAATGTAGAAACTACGCAACATAATTGTGAACACTTCCATTCCTTTGAGGTATGATTTCTATTGTTTAAATTTTCGCTTTTTACATATGTGGTAAGTTACGTCCATTGTGAATCAAGCATTAGATATTCATTTAAACATATTGTATTATTCGCATATTTGATTTAACCTCACTTTTTCATGACCACAGTCTTAACCGGCTCCAAACTGAAGTTACGTACGGTTATCTGCGGTCCAAAACGATTACGTCGAAGGGCTAATTTACGACATCACATGAACATAACCTACAATTAACGACGTCGCTTGAATTCAGTTGGTCCTAGTTGGTCGTTGGTATATAATTGGTAATTACCAATGAGGACCAGGTTATTCGCTTGAAACCGGTTATATATTGTAATGTGATGGTTAGTGATACCTATTATTTTATGTTCATATATGAACAATTATAGGGGTAAAGCTGTTGTTCGCGTCCGTGATATTATTTCACACGTGCCTCCAGGGTAGTTCTAAATTAGCAGCACCAAAGAATACCAGACTGTCTACGGATCTCCTGGTAAACACATTGCCATATAAAAAATGCCGATACAATTAGCTCAGAATTCTTCTAAAAACCACTTAACAACCGGCCCTACACTGTGAGTTTGTCAAATGAACATTGAAGGTATGAGCCGCAGTAAAAGTGAGTACATTGGAGTACTTCTCAAGAACCATAGTGTAGACGTTGTTACAATTCTAGAGACACACAGCAGATGATGACCAATTAAACTCCAGAGGCAGAATTCCTGGTTTCAAACTTGTTGGAGCAATCAACCAACCCCAATATGGATACCCACTTATGCCAGAAACACAATTCAGAACATTTCTGCTGTTCACTCAATTGCTGAACAAAAAATATTTTTTTAGGGATTAGAGTTGAAAATGTGAACATAGCTAACATATATAAGCTTGGGCGCCCGCAGGGGTGGGGCCAGAGAGGGCTGTGGCATCCCTGAGATTTTGATTCCCTTCTTGTTTCTGAGCAAAACCTAATAATGATTTCGCCTGCGCCCTATCAAATCATTATTTGGCCCCCCCCTGAGAAAAAATTCTGCGGTCGCCCATGTATATAAGTCTCCAACCGTTAGATAGCCACATGACATGATCTCCGCTCTCCCACACCCAGCCATTCACAATGGTGATTTTAATTCTCACCACCACAGTTGGGGTTACAACGAGAACAACGAAGATGGAGACAAAGTGATCGACTGGGCGGCAAGTAATCACCTTTATCTTTTTTATGATGCCAAGCAGAAACCTATAGAGAAGTTATTGATCAATTTCCAAATTCTTAACATAGACCCATAATAACCACATTTAAAAAGCGAAATGGAATTTCTTCAAACAACAACTGGAAGATGATATACGACACATTCAACCAGAAGTTGAACACTATAAGAGATTTGTAGCCTTGGTTATCAGCGCAGCCAAAAAACATATACCTCGTGGTGTTAGAAAATTGTATATCCCTTGCTCGTACGATGAATTATGTGATCAATTCGAACAGACAGGTGACCCAGACTTAGGGCAACAGCTCTTGGAATCGTTAAACAACAGTAGAAGTCCAGATGGAGGGAAACTTTAGAGAGCCTGAATTTTACGCACAGTAGTCGTACTGCCTGGAATTTATTAAATAGATTGAATAGTGGATTTAAAAAACCAACGACTGAGCCAACGACACAAAGAGGATTTCCATCACCAGACTCCATAGGCAAACGAATTAAACAAATATCAAGACCTAAAATAATTAAAGAATATTAAAGAGAAGTGATCTATCAGCTCAATGAAATTCGTTATAATCAACAACAATTCCTTCCGATTATGTGTTCAAATCGCATGAAGAACTAAGTACAGCATTGTATCAAATAAAATTCCGGAAAGCAGCAGGAATTGATAATATATTTCCAGAGTTCATGAAGAATACTGGTCCAAAAGTTCGGGCATGGCTTCTTGAGTTCTATAACGACATATTTGATAAGCGTAAAGTTCCAAATTTTTTCAAGAAATGTAAAATTATAGCTATCGTTAAACCTGGTAAGGATCACACCATCCCAAGTTGTTACAGATCAATTGCTCTGCTGAGTGTATGCTACAGGATTCTGGAAAGAATTATATACAACCGACTTCTTCAAATAGTCCAAGAAAACATCCCAATAGAACAGGCTGGTTTTATGCCTGGGTTGTGAAAGATAGAACTTTAACAACATTTATCGAAAGAGAATTCTAGAAAAAACATAAAACAGCAGGGGCTTTCGTTGATTTAACTTGTGCTTATGATACCGTATGGAAAGAGGGTTTACTCATCAAACTTTATCCACTGGTATGGTACCATGCAGGACTTTTCTACAACTGATGAATGAACTACTTAATGACAGACTCTTCCAGGTGATGTTGAATAACAAAAAAAATAAAGGACCCCGCACACTTACTTAGGAAAAGCGGGTCCAGTGAATTTTCCCCATTCTTACATATTATATTTATATCAACCTTAAGAACAATATATCAGATTTTCACAAAGGTCTTACATCCGGTTTGTTCTAAAGGGCGTTCCAAAATTGCAGCGACGGAAAATTGAATCTTTAAATTTTGATGATGATTCTTCTATTTTTCAGAATTTCCTCATGATGCCTTGGGGTCTGAATAACAAGATATCACAGATATCCAAACATCGCCCACCACGTTAAGTTTCGTTATACAGGCTGTTCCATGAAGCTGTTTAAGTAACTGAATGTAACTTTGTGAGTGACTTTGAGACCACCCTGAGTGTTTCAAAATATGATACCATTAATGTATAAAAAACAGTTGCAAAATTATTCAGGTTTCAATTCGGATATCATACAATTTTTCTTTAAACCTTATCTGTAGTTGAGATTTCAGTCAATTATTTGATTTTTTATGAATTCTACTCTGTGACTTTTCAAAGTGAAGTTTTGTGGTATGGTTTGATCGGTTGGTTAGCTTTCTTTCTGTTGAGTAGTTTTCAGTTAGTTTTTTTTTAATCGGTGCGACCATTAGTTATAGAAAGTTAATGTGAAAAGACAGCAATGAATGCGCGAAATAGATATGCATGTTTCCTATGTAATCATGAGTTTCTATTTAATAACCTCAGACGAATAGATAGAGATGATGATGTCGATAAAAAAAATCTGGCTGTTTTGAAGCGTGAAGTATTAGAATTACCTGTAGTTGAAGTAACCCAATTAACGAGATTGGGCATTAATTGTTTGAAAGAGATAACTGAAGAAATCTACGACATAAATGATGATTCTACAGTACCAGATAAATTAAATACTTTGCGTCAAACTCCAAGTTGTGCTTGCTTTATTTGCAATGAAGACGGTGATGATATATGCAGGTTAACACTGAAGTGCAGAGTGAAAATTTTCATAGCACATGACATATATTAGTGAGAATGTTAGAATTTGCAGACACCACATGAATGAGGATCTTTTTATACATCGCTCTCACTTTGTTGGTTTACGATACACCAAAAATACATTAGAATGAACGGAATTCAAATCTCTACATTTCTACAAAAAATGCGCGAATGCCATGGAGAAGCCCTTAAATGGAGGTATCATGACGAGAAGGATTTTACTGATGAAGAATTCGAAGCCTTTTGTCCAATTACAAAAGACGAATTTCTTGATTATGTTAGACAGTGTTAGACAGATTCTGTTTAGACAGTGTTTGCCAGTTCTCGAAGATGAAACTAAATCAAGGCACATTTCTAAGAAAGATCTTCTCACTTTCTATGCAAAATGAAACAAGGATTTTCAGATGATTTCTTAAGGGCTATTTTTAATTATAAGAGTCGACAGTCTGTTAGCCTAGCAGTAGCAGATGTGAGAAAATCCTTAGTAGCCACATTTGTTCCTAATAATCTTGGATTTGGGGCCATCAGCAGAAAAACTTTTATTAACGAGCATGTAACCGAGTTTGCAAATAGTCTTTACAATCCTAATTCCGCTGAACCAAAAGTAATTTCTTATATTGACGGTACATACAGTTATATTCAAAAAAGTAGCAACTTTCAAGTACCCCTACCCAAAAAGGGCGGCATTTAATAAAACCTGCCTTAATTGTGGCTCCAGATGCTTACATTTTAGCTGTGCAGGATCCCTATTTTGCAGATGGAAAAAACAACGATGCTGCTATGTTACGGAACGAATTTATGCAGGATATAGAAGGTATTAGAGGATGGTTTGAAGATAATGATATTCTGATTGTTGACCGGGGTTATCGAGACGCTTTGCCTTTATTAGAGGAATTGGGAATTGCACACAAAATTCCACCATTGATACAAAGGGGTGCCCATCAGCTGTCCATCGAAGAAACAAATGAGTCGATATTAATTACAAAAACACGATGGATAGTTGAATTGCTTAATGGACATATAAAGACCATCTCTAACCCCCCGTCCTAGGTGAGCGATAGATCTGTGCGGTGAGGGCGATGCGATCGAAGAGTATTTTTCAAAACCCTTTAGCTAATGGAATTGTCTTACGTCAGCGACCTCGTGCGGAGCGCGCGACGAATGAGGATTTTGAGGCGGTTGGAGAGATCAAATTATTTGATATTGCACGCGTCAGTCGCGCGAACGGTGCCAGCGACTTGGGACTCTTGGGTGCATCAATTTGGGACAACGTGTTTTTAAAATGTCTGAAAACTTCACGGAAGTGTTAATAAGTGCTGTGAAGCTCAGCAGAATTCTTCAAATTCGCCCAATTGTGCACTTTCTAAATAAATTAGATTCACTGTCTTCTTTTTCCTTTTTTGCCTTCGGATAGTGGATAATTTCAGTAATATATTATCCAGCAATAATATTTTACGCAGATTAGTCCTCGACATATTGTTTTCGTTTGCATCATCAACTAGCAACTGACTGCACTGGAACGATGAAACGCTTCGCTTTCGACGCTTGTGCTACGTAGGACAAGGCAGCGCTCCCACCGTGCGCACCGTCCGCATCGCGCTTGCCGGACGCATCGCACGCTCTCTTTTGATCGCTCACCTAGGACGGAGCGTAAGTTTTTCGCTAATGTTGTTTCGCTTATACATGCCAACCACTTGAGTGATTTCTATAAAATTGCGGCTGCGGTGATCAACAGGTATTATAAATCCATAAGAATTGACGCCAATGCTCAAATTGCTGAACTTTATTTATAAAGATCTAGAAGAGTCAATTTGCTGCATCAATTTTTAGAAGAAGGGCACTTTCTACAACGTAGGGGCAGGTGAATAACCTTGAGCCATGAATACCCGCCGACTTTTCCCCATCTTTCGATGGACTACTTGAGAGATTTAACCATTGGAGTATATCAGCTGAAACTATCCCCCTCTTACATACAAGATGTGAGAAATGAAGAACATGAAATCAATTTAGAAATTGATGAAACTGACCATGACAATAATTTATTAAGATTCCGGATTTACTCTAAATTCAGAAATGCTACAAAGTATCAGTTATGGCTCCAATACGCGGAAAACCCTAATGAACCAATAACAGGTTATTATTGTACGTGTAAAGCTGGAGCCAGAACCCTGGGGACATGTTCTCATAAAACCAGCGTACTCTGGTTTCTTGGATATGCACGGCATATGGGAAATATTAAGTACCCCTCTACTCAACTCTTGAATTCTATCTTCAATGCAGGAGTGATTATTCCATGACTTTTTTTAGTAACTGTCCTAAATTATATAGTGGTCTAACAAATATAAAGCTATAATCTTCAGTCATTCAGCTGTTAAATATTTCAATTTTTAGTCAGTCGTGTTTATAACCCTATTATAAGATTGGAGTTAATAGATATTATATTTTGTGCTAATACATTTTTATGTGAATTGTTGATAATTATTATTTCAAGTAATGGTATATTGAACTAAAACTTGAATTATTTGGCAACAATCTTTTGATTATTTATACACGAGTGAAAATTTTCACAAAGGTCGATATACTTTTATGGTATAATATTTAAAAAAATATGCATCCTTAGAGTGCTCGAAGATACAACAACCTGGAATGATAATACTGTTTTTCTTTATCATAAACAGATAAACACCTTTGGACCGACCGTCAATACCTATCATGATAATTATACTGAATAAAAACCTATATTCCTCGACAGCAATCTCAACTACAGATAAGGTTTAAAGAAAAATTGTATGATATCCGAATTTAAACCTGAATAATTTTGCAACTGTTCTTTGTACATTAATGAAACTTCCTACAGAAGTGGACATACATCATGGTATCATATTTTGAAAAACTCAGGGTGGTCCCAAAGTCATTCACAAAGTTACATTCAGTTAATTATACAGCTTCATGGAACAGCCTGTATAACGAAACTTGACGAGGTGGGCGATGTTTGGATATCTGTGATATCTTATTATTCAGACCCCAAGGCATCATGAGGAAATTCTGAAAAATAGAAGAAATATCATCAAAATTTAAAGATTCAATTTTTCGTCGCTGCAATTTTGGAAAGCCCTTTAGAACAAACCGGATGTAAGACCTTCGTGAAAATCTGGTATATTGTTCTTAAGGTTGATATAAATATAATATGTAAAAATGGGGAAAATTCACTGGACCCGCTTTTCCTAAGTAAGTGTGCGGGTTCCTTTCGTGGTTTACAAAATGGACTTCCGCAAGGATCAGTGTTATCTCCTTTGTTGTTCAATATCTATACACATGACATCCCTACAACAATCTCCGGAAATTCATTTATGCAGATGATATCACTTTGGCAACACAAAATTTATCTTTCTCAACAGAGATAAATGTGCTCAGACATGACCTTGCAGTGTTGAATGTTTATTTCAAAAAATGATGCCTTCAACCAAATCCAAATAAAATTGAAATATCAACGTTTCACCTCAACAACAGACAGGCATATTTAGAACTAAATGTCCAATTTGAAGGCGTCAGACTCAAACACAATCCATATCCAGAATATCTAGGAGTAACACTCGATCGAACTTTGACTTTTAAACCGCACTTGCAAAAATTAGCATCTAAAATTAGAACCAGAAACCATATTATACAAAAACTGGTGAACTCATCTTGGGCGCAACAGCCGAAATTCTCAGAACTAGTGCGCTATCTTCAGTTCATTCCACTGCAGAATACCTCAATCGTAGACATACAACTCAACCACACGATGCGGCAAATATCGGGTCATCATACCTCAATCGTAGACATACAGCTCAACCACACGATGCGCCAAATATCGGGTACCACTAAACCTACACCAAATACATGGCTTCCAGATCTGTGCAATATCGTTCCCCCAAACACCAGAAGAATGACAGCATTAAAAGCGCAATTTGCAAAATGTCGAAACAATCCAACATTACCAATAAATGCTGATGTTGAAAAATTAATGAGGAATAGACAGAGATTGAAATCCAGACAACCATCAATAAAAACGGCAAGTCAATTAACGAACTTCACAAGCAAGCAGCACTGGACCGCTGAATGGGAGAGCAAAGAGATCAGGAACTCCTACCTCATCCAGGATCCAACAGCCAAACCAAATGGTTTCAATCTGCCTCGTAGACAGTGGTGTAATCTCAATAGAATTAGAACGGGACATGGAGTATGCAACAAAATTGAACCAATGGGGTATCATAGACAACCCCAAGAGTGACAAATGCGGAGCAGCCGAACAAACCATCCACCATCTAGCCATATAAAGTCCTCACACCCGTTTCGGGTATGTTGTTCGATTGTAAGAGATAGTTTTTATTTGTTATATATATATATATATATATATATATATATATATATATATGGCAAAAAATCTAATGGACATAACCCTCAAGGATGAAAAATAACCGTAGACACGTGTTTCGGGTTTTAGACCCTCATCAGTATTTACCATCTTTTCACCGTACTGATGAGGGCCTCAAGCCCGAAACACATGTCTACGGTTATTTTTCATCCTTGAGGGTTATGTCCATATATATATATATATATATATATATATATATATATATATATATATACAGGGTGAGTCGGGAGGAACGGACCAAACTTCAGGTGTGTATTCTATAGCTCGAAATAATATACAAAACTCATATGTTGTTATCCGATTTTCATTTGTTCTCAAACTATAGCGTCATTATAAAAAACAACATTTTCTATATTAAAATGGTTTCATTTATAGCATTATTTTAATAAATGCACGAAAATTCTGCCATTAACCTCGAAACACATTCGCCTGCGAAGGGCTCTCGATGCTTTTCTGATTGATTCGTGCTTTTCTTCAAAAAGCAATGCCGTATTTCTAATGCGTCGATTTAGAGCATCCCGAGTGTCAACTTTAACTTTGTATACCTCGTTCTTGAACCACCCCACAAACAATAGTTCAATGGTGTGAGGTTTGGAGATCTTGAAGGCCAACTAATACGACCACAGCGACCAATCCATAGTCCGAGAAACTCTTGATCTGAATATTGGTTGACCTTATTTAAATATTCTAATTACCCTATAGTTTGAAAACAAATGAGAATCGGATAACAACATATGAGTTTTTTGGAATTATTTCGACCTGCAGAATACACACCTGAAGTTTGGTCGGTTCCTCCCGACTCACCCTGTATATATATATATATATATATATATATATATATATATATATATATATATAATTAGAAGATTGATTAATAATGAGGGATTTGTAGAATACATGGCAAAAAATCTAATGGACATAACCCTCAAGGATGAAAAATATCCGTAGACACGTGTTTCGGGCTTTAGGCCCTCATCAGTATTTACCATCTTTTCACCGTACTGATGAGGGCCTAAAGCCCGAAACACGTGTCTACGGTTATATATATATATATATATATATATATATATATATGTAGAAAAAATTGAATTTGGCAAATATTTTCGATACATATATATAATATATATATATATATATATATATATATAAATGAAAATGGTATTCTTATTGACTGTTGATGAGATGAAGATTCAATATTTATCGGGAAATATCAGTCTGTTAGAGGTAAGTGATACACTTTTATATTATTCCAAGCTTTCGGTTATATTTATAACCTTTTTCAAGGATCTGTAAAAAATATATAAAATACAAAACGTTACAATAGGTCTAGAGAATCATTCCAACAATGAACATACATATATTGTGGTTTTTCCTCTTTGTTTTTCTGAATTACTAGTTTGCTTTTTTCCTTAATATCCGTAGTACGACGCAGTATCAGATTATAAGAATGGTAAGGTAGCATATGCAGTGTTCACCAGTTCTTGCTCTGGGATAACTCGTGTTGTCGGATTCGTGATTTGTGGTGAAGGTGCCATGTTGTATAGGATTTTATTGAGTAATCTACTAGGATAGCCATTTGTGAGAAGTAGATTTCTGAGATCCTGTATACTTTCAGTCAAGTGAGTTGGATGTGTTAACTTGGTTATCCTGTCTTTCAATCCTATTATTAGGTTTATCTTCATATTATAAGGGTGGGAAGACATATAATGAAGGTATCTACCAGAACTGTTAGGTTTTCTATACCATTCTGTTATTAATTTACCATCTGTTCTTTTAATTTTCATATCTAAAAAGGGTAGGGTATTTTCGTGTTCTTCTTCAGCTGTAAACTGTATGTAAGTGTTGTAGCTGTTGAAAATATTCAACACTGTATTTAAAGAACCTTCTGGTATCATGCAAACGATGTCATCTACGTATTTTTTTTAGAAAAGGAACTCGAAAAGGTAATTTTGGTATTTGTATATCTAGTAAGTCATCCATCACATATTGAGCCAGAATTGGTGGAAGTTTGGCTCCCATTGGAGTGCCTATAATTTGTTTATAAAATTTGTTTTCGAACGTGAAGTAAGTATTATCAAATATAAACAATACTAAATCTGTAAATTGTTTTTTTGGAATTTTGGTGTGTGGTGAAATTTCATTCCAGTGTTTTGTTATGCACTGTATTGCGAGTTCTGCAGTTATGTTGGTGAATAAAGATATTGCATCTAAACTAACCAGTACGTATCCAGGTGGATATTCAAAGTTGTTAATGAATTCCGAAAAAGAGAAAGAGTCTTGTACATAATAGTTGTTATGTCTGTTATAAGACGCGGTGAGTAAGTCAGTAGTGTATTGGGTGATTCTAATCGTAGGACAATCTATGGAAGAAATGATAGGTCTGAGAGATAGTTGGGGTTTATGGATTTTAGGTAAGCCATAGAACTTGGGGATTTTTGAATTGTATATAGTGTGTTTTTTGATCATACCTGAGTCATCTTGTATTGTCTTTTTCAAGTTTTAATTTATTAGCTTTTTGTTGTATTGTGTTGGTGGGATCCCTAGGTATTCTTTTGTAGTGGACTTCATCTGTCAACAGTTCCTTTGCTAAATTTTGATAATCTTCTTTCTTCATTAAAACAGTGACATTACCTTTATCAGACCTGGTGATTAGTAGATGGTTTTTGAAGAAACTTCTAGTTTTATTCAGTATCCTGTTGAAAAGATTTGACGTATTGTGACGTGTGTGTACATAGTTAGTGACTACATTAACTGCTCTGGCTGTAAGGATATTTCTTGTTGTATGTGGTGTTAATGAGACAATATTATCTATATCTGCCAACAGACTAGGTAAGTTAATATCTTTTATTGTGGGGGTTATATTGAATTTAGGACCTAGTGATAAAAGAGTGAGGATATCATTCGGTACTGCTATTCCTGAGATGTTCTTTAGCCATTTGTCTACTTTTGTGTACTTTCATGGGATGTGATTGTTCTCTTTCCAATTTTGTAAACTTTCTTATGTTGACCTCCTTAACAAGGTGATATTTTCTATTGTAAGACACCTTCATTTTGCTCTGAAAATTTAAAACGACCAATTCACCCACTATTGGTAGTAAAATATCTTTGATTGAGGATATTTCTTTTTCTATTTTAACAATGTTTTCTATAGTAATGGAAACCTCAAAATTCAGAAGATTGTTTTCCAATCTATCTATTTTATTCCTAATACTGCCTGTACTATCAGTTAATAGCTGGTATATTCCTTTGATGTTATTGATTAAGTGTTTCGGTTTTACGCCTACGGAACGGCATGTAAGTAAGAAGATTCTTCTATTATGTAAAGAAGCAAGTCGTGAATTAGCTCTAGCCCAACGTTTGAAGTGCTTCATGGCTGCCACTCCATGAGTATTTTTGATGTCGTTGTAAAATCCCATGCTGAATGTTTAAATTGAAAATGGTATTCTTATTGACTGTTGATGAGATGAAGATTCAATATTTATCGGGAAATATCAGTCTGTTAGAGGTAAGTGATACACTTTTTTATCATTTCCCGATAAATATTGAATCTTCATCTCATCAACAGTCAATAAGAATACCATTTTCAATTTAAACATTCAGTATGGGATTTTACAACGACATCAAAAATACTCATGGAGTGGCAGCCATAAAGCACTTCAAACGTTGGGCTAGAGCTAATTCACGACTTGCTTTCTTACATAATAGAAGAATCTTCTTACTTAGATGCCGTTCCGTTTTCAGTAGATTGAAAGACAAAGAGAAGAAAGAATATCAATCGAAAGTTGTTTATAGTATACCTTGTAGAAATTGTGAGAAAACATACATAGGATAGACATCTAATTGGATTCAAACTAGAATTACTTCACACAAAAATGACACAAGACGGTACATGAAAAATTGCTCACTAGCAATTCACTGCAACACAAATGACCATATTATGAATTATAGTGATACAAAAATTCTTCATAGAGAATCGAATTACAATAAGAGATTATTTCTTGAAATGATGTCTATCAACGCAACGAAAAATACAATAAACTCCAAACAAGACACGAATCATCTAAACAATATATACTGCTACCTGATAGAACTTTCTAAAATGAAACATGCCACCAATACAACCCACACTATAGAAAGAGAACCGTACATAGAATGAACTCTTGACGTTTTATCAGTGCCATACTCACTTCGAGTTGATATGAAAAACTACGAAAGAAAATTCTTATAATCTGATACTGCGTCGTACTACGGATATTAAGGAAAAAAGCAAACTAGTAATTCAGAAAAACAAAGAGGAAAAACCACAATATATGTATGTTCATTGTTGGAATGATTCTCTAGACCTATTGTAACGTTTTGTATTTTATATATTTTTTACAGATCCTTGAAAAAGGTTATAAATATAACCGAAAGCTTGGAATGATATAAAAGTGTATCACTTACCTCTAACAGACTGATATTTCCCGATAAATATTGAATCTTTATATATATATATATATATATAAATGGATTCGTAGTTAGTTATGACCTCCGGGTGAAGGAGTGGTGTGATTGAAATTTTTTTTGTCAATAGATTCAGAGGGGAAGAATATGGGGACCTGAAGAGGGGAAAAGATTTTTCTCGAAATTTTTTTTTCATATGAGACAGACCTTGCTACCTCCGCTTATACTTTGTATGGGTCGTGCGCTGTGTCCTCCTGCAACGATGCCAGATTTTCGGAGGACAGAAGGTAAATTAGTTCAGAATAATCATATATGGAATGTAGCTGTTCTTTCAACATATGTTTGGAAAGAAAAGTGCTTTACGCTGCTGATTCCGGAGCATCGAAATAAATGAAGAATCATCGTCTTGTGCCTGACAAAGGCTAAAGTAGAAAATATTAACATGAAAATTATGAAATTGTGTATTTGATGGTACACAATGAAACTAACAAAGAATATCAGGTACTTCGACATATCGAACTATCTTTCAATATTCCTGAAGCGGAACGAAAATGAATCGAAAATTCCATGATGGTGGCGCCAACGGTATAATCAATTCGATGAACGTATGCATCTCATGTTTCAAATAACAATCATCCTACATAAATCCTCTAGAAAACTGCAGATTATTGAAACAATCCATTTTTCAAAAGTCAGAATTCTAGTTTCACATGATGAATATGATGTTGGAAGATGTCCATTTCAGATCTGATAATTATGAAAAATCGCACAATACAATATGGAATTCTAGGCGCTCTATAAAATAAAAAAATAGTTATGATTATAATCCCTAAACGTTAAATCAGATGTTGTTCCATTTCCGTAAATGATAAGATGAACTGATTTGAGGAGGATCAAACGGTTTTCAGCACTGAAGTTCATGTAACGCAAACAGATCCTGAGCTATGAATATGTTTCACTTATGCTGCTTCCAACATAAAAACGTTGTATTGGAAACAGCATATAGTTTGTTTTGGTAATAACCAAGATGTAGATCTAAAAACTTCACAATGTCCTATACAGCTATTAGAAAAAAACCGATTTTTATTGATGCTGTTCTACAATCATAAGCTTTAGTGGTTTCTTAATTCATTACCCGCGAGTTTTGTAATTACAGATATTGAGTTTATCAATCTGAAACCAACTTACATTCGGCAGCGATATTTTTCTCTCGAGAACCCGGAATTCGCAGTGGTGAGAAGAAAGAGGGGTGTTTTCCGTCTGACAAATTCAACGAAAACAATTTTTACATTTGGGTTTTTTCTTTTGGATCCATGAACCATCATCATTTTGTGACTAGTGTTCGCTTCGAGAAGTTCGCTGTTCATTTGATCCGATATTTAAATTTTTTGGTTTTCTGCAATTTGAGTGTATTCATTGGTAAGTAAATTCTTTTAGTTATTGTTGTAAATCAAATATTTTGATATTTCATTTTAGTTACATATAATAATCGTATAATGAAGTTTAATATGTGTGTTGGCGCAGAATATAAAAAAAAAAGTTCTGAGATTTGTCTTGATTTTTGCAGTTGAATATTTTCTTATTTCATTTGGTTCTAGAAATATTTCAGGGGCCGTTCCACTTGGCGATCACAACGATCAAAATGCTCCTTTAGCCGTTCCACTTAACGACCGCGGTCTTTGTGAGCGCGGCAAAATCATCGCTCACTCCAAGCTCAAATCGACCCACATATTTCGATGTTCTGTGACGACCTATCTCAATAGATGCGTGAAAGTGAAAATGGACGTTCAGAATACAGTTTAGATATATATTTATCATAATAATTCTAACTGTTGTACACTTTAATTGAATTTATTGTTCAGAATGACTTCTACTTTTTTCAATCTTGTCATTTCTTTCATGACAGCCCAAAACACCCAATAATCCGTTCCACTTGAGTTAACATAATAGCGCTAGCAAGCAAGTGGAATGGGGAAAAGAGCGGTCGTGAGCGTGAGCGTTGTGATCGCCAAGTGGAACGCCCCCTCAAAAATCCGTGGAATAGGCAATCCGGCAATCCCAGCACTTTTCAAAATATTGGGTTCTAATTAACGTGTCTGAAATAGTTTGTGCTGTACAGGGTTGGCAAAATTGGTGATGTTTTCTGTGAAATTCACAATAACACAGTTGGAGCATTCTAATGAAATTTTAGTTTTGTTATTTAGAGAGTGAGTATAATTGAAAGAAACTACTCCTTCTAGTGTTCCTTTGGTCTAATTTTTGAGAAATTATGAAATATAGGAACAGATTTCTTACTAATTCATACCACCATATTTGAAAAGCTTATATTTGAACTAATTACATATTTCTTTAGTGAAACTGCATTCAAATCAGATCTCATTCAGAATTTTCATGTCTTATGATTTCAAAAACTGAAGTTCTTACCGTATACGAAATATACTTTTTCAGTAAAAACCATATGAAGCCGTTGGGGGTAATAGCAGCAAGGATTTCGTGGTGAGTTGGTGAGAAGTCTCAAAAGAACCCTCACCGATGAAACGGCGGAACTTTGTTCACCGACATGACAAGGGTCCAATTACAAAACAGCTGAAAGTCCCGTTATGAAGATTTCATCTAGTGAGTATTTGATTCAAGGTGTTGCCGCGATACTGTCAAACACAACCTTTGCAGTTATTCGAATATTTCTTCTCAATTTGTTGTCCAGAAATTTTTCAATGATTTTGACACCTATAAGAACGTAGTAATCATTCGTAGTAATCGCCGTTATATCTTTATCTTCTCATCAATTGAAATAAGTTGAAAAAATAAATTGAATAGTTGAACAAAATTGATAAACTTGCACAAGTTAGAAATTACTGTTCCTCAATCATTCATCGAAGGATGGAGGAGAGAAATGTACAATACTCCTATAATCTAATATTGTTTTTCAAATAATCGGACTTATTACGATCTTTCTAATAAAAAAAAAGAATCATTCCTTTCAAATGTGGTGAGAAAGAACAGTGGAATTACCGAGAAGGACTTCGAAATCTATGTGAAGGAATAGTTTCGACATGCCAGAGGAAGGAAAGGTAGATTGAAAACCCAACTACATAATTAATTCTCATACTTATATTGTATATTTTTCTGTTTCATTTTTTCCTTTTCTTGTATTCAAATGTATTCTATCTTGACTCCACTAATTATTATATTTTGTTCGAATGAATTTTTTCAGTATCCTCCTGCAATCATTGAATTAATTACCCATCAAAAATGGTATAATATTCATGTACGCAATGAGTATAAGAAAATATGTCTCAAATGCGATGAGAAATGGCTTCCTATTTGAAGATATCTTTTAGTATCACATCAAAATTCCTATGCGACGTCGGAAGGAAATAAAGAAAAATGGTCTCAAAATTAACTCGCATGAGCGTCACGAATGCGACAAGAAATGGAGTATCATTTGTGACCAGTTTTACGATCGCATATTCAACTACTCATTTTTCTGAAATGCGTACTTGATGTGGCGGACATTTGGATGCAAATGCGAGCGCTTGGGGAGGTAAACAGTACATCGCATAAGAGTTACATTTCCATCGCCGTGTTTGCTGGGATCTTTCAATATATAGTATGGACATATCTAGAACACTGATTTAGAATCTCCAAAATGTCCTGTATCTGCACTGAAGGCCTGTAGCCTGTAAAGGTTGGCAAAATTGGAATAGAGAAAAATTAATGGCATTTTATGGTCTTCTTTTTTAGAATAACTGATAATGCCATCAACTGCATTCTCCTAAGTTCTTTCGTTTTCGAGTTATAACTCGATTTCAATTTTGGCCTATAGGCCAAAATTGAAATTTGCGCAATTTAAACTTTGGTCATTATCTCCGATTCTGTTAGTGCTAGAATGAATTTAAAACCTCATAAAGACCCTTTTTTCATAGCAATTCAGTAGCTTTCATTGTTTTTTCCCAAGAGCAATTACATAAAGTTGTGTTTTTCTCAAGGAAACAATAGTTTATTATGTCTCAGAAAGAACCATCTTTGTTTTTCCGTTTGAAAACTATATGAAAAATTATATAGGGTGGGCCATTCAGCCCCATATTTTTCTGAGTATGCTCCAGAAAATGCTTTGACAGGTTATTTTTTGACAACAAATAGAAATTGGTTAGTATGAAAAGAATTGCAAAACCTTCACAAAGAGGTGTCACTCGAATTCAAAAGAGTTTTGAATCTGGCTGCCACCCCGATTAGGGGTATGGTCATAGACTCTTGACCTTGAAGTCAAAAGATATCGAAAAATTAACTCTTTTAAGTATTTTCTATAACTCACGCACGGGAATATTCGTCATTAGGTACTTTTTGGTTTTTACATGGGCCACCCTGTATAATGTATATCAGCACCTCAGAGGTAAAGTGTGTTAAGTCACATTTTTTCAGACACGAACTATCTACAATATTGGATTCACATTAGTAAATTCTAGCTAGTAGAACACATTTTTGACTCCCTAGGTATATCAAGTCGCCAAATAATGGCCGTACACATTCTTTGAAACAATAATCGAACTGAAAAATCTTTCTTTTGTCTAATTTTGATATTGTGACTTAACAGATTTTACCTCTGGGTTACTGATATATTTTTTAAACAGAAAAAACGGATAATACTTTCTCGGTCAAAATCAACTATTGTTTCCATAAGAAAAAACACAACTTTATGTTATAGCTCAGCAAGGAAACCTGGTTATTATAAATTTTATCGCCCCGTCACCGATTTTGAAAATATTTTGCACAGTGAATCTATAGGACTGATTCTACAGTCTCAATTACAGCTCTAGGGAGGCAGTAATTTTCGAGAAAAAAAATAAACGAAACTCATAAATATACTCCATTTACCTCGGATACGGCTCTGATATAGTCTTATATATAGTCTATATAGTTTTGTTTCAAGGTTAGGTTATGTGCAGCCAACTTCACAGAATTGGTAAGTGAAAAATGTAACGAACTCGTTTCCAGGAACAAAAAGGGCATTATAAGAAAACCAGCATACTGGTGGAACAACGAAAACAAGGAATTATGCAGAATATGCAACTTCGAAAAGAGAATAAACGTGAAACGCGGCACAAACGACAATGAATATAAAGAGGCAAAAAGAAACCTAAAGAAGGAGATCAGAAAGAGCAAACAAGAAAAATGGAAAAAGCTCATCGAAGATCTCGATAATGACATATGGAATCAGGGATATAAGATACTGAAAAAGAAGCTGGGACTTCAAACGAGAGAAACCTTGGACAAAGAAACCGAAAACAAAATAGTAAACGCACTCTTCCCAACCAAAGATGCCACAGGTACAGCAATTAGAATCTCAGATACAGAGCCATTCAGCAAGGAGGAACTACAGATAGCAATAAAAAGAATGAAGAAAAAGAAAGCGCCAGGACCAGATGGGATAACGGTCGAAATACTGAAAGCAGTTATGGAAGACCATGGAGAAAAAGTACTGGAAATGTACAACGGAATATGGAAGAGGACAGAGTTCCCCGATATCTGGAAAGAGGCAGAACTAATACTCATAAGGAAGCCAGGAAAAACGAACATGGAAGCAGGAAGCTTCAGGCCCACCTGCCTGCTGAATACAGCTGGTAAACTATACGAACAGCTGATCCTAGGGCGCCTACACGCAGAGATAGATGAAAGAAATTGCCTCTCAGATCACCAGCACGGATTTAGACAAAGAAGGTCGACAATACCAGCCATAGAAGAAGTGGTCAAATTTGTGAGATATGCAAAAAAGGGAACACACAGAACACAACAAAGAGTTCTAATCACAGCATTCGACATTAAGAATGCCTTCAATACAGCAGGCTGGAAAAAATACTAGAAGAAATGAAGAACATGGGAATAACATATGCAGAAAGTAATAAAAAGTTACTTCCAGGAAAGAACCTTTAAAACGCCATATGAGAAGAAGAAGCTAACATTTGGAGTCCCACAAGGCTCTGTTTTAGGCCCAACACTTTGGAACATCCACTACAAGGGAGTACTAGAGCTGACACAGGAAGAGAGAAGTATAAAAATGGTAGCATACGCAGATGATTTACTCTTGATTGTTACAGGAAATGCAGAAAAAGAAGTATGGAAAAAAAAGAAGAAACGGCCACAAAAATCGCACGGTGGCTTAGAAGTAGAGGACTGGAACTTGCACCAAACAAGTCAGAAGTCCTAGCAGCCACAGGCAGAATACCACGGAAATATACCACAATCAAAATCGAGGGTGTCGAGATAAGAATACAAGAGCAAATAAAGTATCTAGGAGTGATACTAGACAAATATTTAAACTTTATGAAACACATTGACTACGCGGTGGAACGAACAAGAGGAACAATAAACAGCCTAAGAATACTCATGCCCAGAGTAGACGTCCCCTCAACCAGGAAAAGGAGAGTTCTGGCAGCTGCAGCCATGCCAAAACTGCTATACGGAGCAGAGATCTGGGCAGGAAGCATGGCAAAAATTAAGACAGCCAGAGAAAAGCTTAGGAGTGCGCAGAGAGGGATTGTAGTCAGCTCAATAAGAGCATACAGAAACATATCGGGGATAGCAGCACTCATCATCACAGGAATGATCCCCGCAGACCTATTAGCTGAAGAAAGGATGGAGATCTACCGAGACGAAATAAGCAAAAAAGAAACCAGAGAAAAAACAAAAAGAAAATGGATGGAAGAGATAAGAAGACACAGGGGAGCAAAATGGACGAAAGAGCTCATTAAAAATCCCCTGATATGGATGGACCGAAAACACGGCAACCTGGAATACGAGACGGTCCAATTTCTCAGTGGAAACGGCTGCTTTGGCACGTACAAAAAAAAAATCGGAAAGAGCGTAAAGGCTAAATGTTGGAACTGCGACGCATTAGACAAACCAAACCACATCCTGTGGTGCATGAAATGGAAAGAGTCAAGGGAAAAACTGGCAGAAGAAACAGAAGGCAACCCAAACTTCCAATACAACAAACATAACATAGTAGACAAGATGCTAGAGAACGAAGAAAAATGGAACAAGATAACGGAATGGATTGTCATAGTGATAAAAGAGAAAGCCCAAGAAGAGAGAGAAAGAGAGGAAAACGATACACTCGACTAAAAGACAGGAAGACAGTTACCTGGACCAGAAGAACCACGCACCAAGTTAGCTGCCAAGGACTACTGAAAGGTAACATACATTTTTTCCAGAACAACACATGAATGAGCATCTTCTTTGAAACTTCTAAATCATCAGTTGAGTACAGACCGCTTAGAAATCTAAGCCTCCAGTAAGCTTCCATATCTTATACCCACCAATATAAAAGCCTCAGGGCATGACCATCTATCTCCTCTACGGCTCCGCCGAAGACTTTTCAAGAACCTCCTACCCAGAAAAGCACCGCAATTCCGGTCTATACCTACAAACATCTATCTAAACCCGCATCTAGTCTTTCCTCTAGCACCTTAATGGCGGAAGACTACCATCGCTACCTTCCGTACGCCTAAATTCAATTCACTTCTATATCCGAAGGTATTGGAGCCGCTCCTTTGACATATCGATTTGTCATAGTTAAATTTAATTTTGTTATAGCTCAAACTCATTGTCTTCATCAATACAATTTCTGTATTCATACCAGCTTTCACAACACTTGAATTCAACACCAGATCAACTATGAACGGATTCAGTCCGGACAATTGAAGCTCCCTTTTTTCACCCACAATTTTCCCAATGTCCAAACACTTAGGCCCTGGTCCTAGCAACCTCAAATTAGTAGGGCGCTAGAGAATTGCCGAAGCCCGAGCTAGTAAGCAAAAAGACTCCGAGATATGAGATGTACTTCCGGCATCTGAATCGAACATTCGACCTACGTACTCAATACCTCTCGACTTCACATACGAAGCAACAGGGTGGAATCTGACAGCCCTTTACCAGATGCCCCCCCTTCGGAGCAGTTTATGCATCTTTCACAACACTTGAATCCAACACCAGATCAATTATGAACGGATTCAGCCCGGACAACTGAAGCTCCCTCTTCAACTACAATTTTCCCTCGTAATTTCCAAACACTAAGGCCCTGGTCCTAGCAACCTCAACTATTAACGGATTCAGTCCGGACAATTGAAGCTCCCTTTTTTCACCCACAGTTTTTCCAATGTCCAAACACTAAGGCCCTGGTCCTAGCAACCTCAAATTAGTAGGGCGCTAGAGAATTGCCGGAGCCCGAGCTAGTAAGCAAAAGACTCCGGGATATGAGATGTACCTCCGGCATCTGAATCGAATATTCGACTTACGTACTCAATACCCCTCGACTTCACATACGAAGCAACAGGGTGGAATCTGACAGCTCTTTACCAGATGCCCCCCCCCCTCGGGGCAGTTTATGCATCTTTCACAACACTTGAATCCAACACCAGATCAATTATGAACGGATTCAGCCCGGACAACTGAAGCTCCCTCTGCAACTACAATTTTCCCTCGTAATTTCCAAACACTAAGGCCCTGGTCCTAGCAACCTCAACTATTAACGGATTCAGTCCGGACAATTGAAGCTCCCTTTTTTCACCCACAGTTTTTCCAATGTCCAAACACTAAGGCCCTGGTCCTAGCAACCTCAAATTAGTAGAGCGCTAGAGAATTGCCGGAGCCCGAGCTAGTAAGCAAAAGACTCCGGGATATGAGATGTACCTCCGGCATCTGAATCGAATATTCGACCTACGTACTCAATACCCCTCGACTTCACATACGAAGCAACAGGGTGGAATCTGACAGCCCTTTACCAGGTACCCCCCTCGGTACAGTTTATGCATCTTCCTTCTCGTATTAAGTCCGCTGCACACGACAAGTCTGTTCCAGGTCATCTCTCCTCAATATGAGATACCATTGGCCCCACATTCACTCCACCCTCATCTAGTACCTCTTCTAGCACCGTAGGGGTAGGTGATTACTGTCGCTATCTTCCCTACGATTCAACGGGCCCCACCACTCTCAAACTTCTCTGTAAGTCTTTTCATTTCTCTTCAAGTCTAGTCTCTCTGGAACTACGTCCTCCAAACAGTCTCTCACCCACGAAAACGGCTAGCCCGAGGAACACCCATACTCTTACAAGAAGCCTGAGAAAAAAAATAATCGTCCTCAAATGCGACAAATCACCACCCAAACCCCCCCTTTACTCCCACACATTCCAGGGCACGATCCTGAGAGGCCTTAGGCTAGGAGTCGCTGAAAGGTTCTCAGAGATCGAGCTAGCAAGCAAAAGACTACGAGTGACAAGGCAAGGAGGGAGCGGCGTGGTCTTCCATGGTCCTATTGGCCCCCCGAGTCCACCGACATGGGGTAGACCTTGGAATCTTTGGATGGGACGACCCAATGAGTACTATTAGCACTCTGCTAACACCGATCTCCCTTGCCTCTATTCTCGAACAAGTCAGGGGCGTAGTTCTCCTCCCGAACTCGTAGAATGAGGGACGAGAACATACCCAAGACCTCCCAGAGGATCTACTCATGGACCTTAGTTCCGTAACCAGAGGTGTGGGAAAACACGGAACTTGAACAGCCCTAGCGACTCGGTTCCTCCTTACTACGATAACCGAGCGCCGAGGACTTCCCGCCTAACGCAAGCTCTGACCCCTAATCCAAACCTCCCCAGGGCAGGAGTGAGCCGAACATATGCTGAAATCACATAACCTGTGGGACAGCGGTTCACAAAAGAGAAATTTCACTTGTCTGGAATCGGTGTCCTTGGGATTTCAGACCTGTGACTGAGGAGGGGTTTTTAGCGGGTGAAAGGCTCGCACTAACGCCGACACATTGCACTGGTCGTGTCGAAGCGATTCAGACTGGTCGCACCTCGAGGGCGACTCGGAACAACGCAGCGAAACCAAGTCTGGCGGAGAATCTCGATCCTCCGCTTGGCTTGACTCTGCTGTGCTGGACTGTCCTTGACGTGCGACAAGCCTGGGCTGTAAGCTTTTCCCCTTTCCCTGACCACAAAAAAAAGGTTCATTTTCCCTACCTCAAGATCACAAAAAAAAATACAAAAAAAAATTCAAAAAAATACAAGTGGGCAGGAAACTTTATAATTACCGGAAACCTTTTAGGAAAAAAACATACTTCTAGCACTAACGGAACCGGAGATAATGACCAAAGTTGAAATAGCCCAAATTTCAATTTTGGCCTATAACTAGAAAACAGAAGAAGATAGAAGAATGCAGTTGATGTCATCATCCGTTTCTCTAAGGCCGGGTCCAGACGGCTGTAATGCAACGAGTATTTCAGATTGCACCGTCTGGACGGCTCACGAATACTCGGCGAATCTTCAACGCGAATACTTGTTCGCCGGCTGTTCCACTCGATTTCTACAAACATGCCTATAAGAAATGTTGCAGGGTTGGCATGGAATTTTCGCACTTTATAAAACTCAGTGGATTTTTTCAACTTGATAAAACCCACTATTATTGGGTTTTTTTGGGCTTTCACAAAAATGGCGAATTTTCGGTTGAACCAACACATATACACAATATATTCATTTGTGAATGTTCTTCAAGATCGTTTTGTCATAGTTTATTTAAAAATTTTGAATAAATATTATTTAAATGAGTATGATCTCTTTCCGAGTCTCTTTCACTATCGTGATTGATAAATAGAATGCGGTATTTTTCGTTTCCGACGGACAACGGGCATTTTTGTACAGGAAAGTTCAAAATAAATAAGATGAAACAATTCTAATAACTCTATTAAGAAACCAGAGGAAAACCAGCTGAACCTCGAACTACCTTCCAGAAGCAAACTTCCCGTTTTTTTTTTCAACTAGAGCGATTGACGACTTGTTTTAATTTTCGTCATATTGGGCCCAAACTTTGTGAAGAATGTGAAATTTTTTTCACAGCTCCGATACAGTTCTTTCAGTTCTGCATAATTAATTAAACTGTGTCAAATCTGATGAAAAACTGAATATCCCCGAAAAAACCCATCAACACCCGAAAAAATCCAACAAAAAACATGGAACCCTGGAAACATGCGATAGCAGGTGCTGCGTTTATTTTCACGACTTTAAAATGAGTGAAGACCGGAAAAAAAGGTCGATGATGGAAAACGAATTTGTATGAAAGAAGATCTTCATTATTATTTATTATTGGAATTGAAATCCCAAGAAACGAGTAGACAATATGAAAACTTTACCGGGATCCTGAATGTCGCCCACGGATTTTGAATATATATTTCGAAATGAAAATGAAATAGAAATCTTTGTCCACGCATCATTTTGAATTTCATCTCGTGGTAATTCTGTGGTAGTCCTGCCCATAAAATTCAATTAACTCGAGAGATTGTTCGTCACTCCACAACAAACGCGCGAATAGCCGTCCAAACGAGAACTGCGAGCGCCTTTTAGATCGCGACAAAAACCGACACCCTGATGGATAGCCAAGAACGGTCTGACGAACGTTACAGTAATGTTCGGGGTGCCGTCCAAACGGAGAATTAGCATTACGTTACGCGTTGCATTACAGCCGTCTGGACCCGGCTTAAAAGAGACGACCGTAATGTGCCATTGATTTTCCTCTATCTTTTTCGGTTAAAAAGTTATAGTTCAGGTATAACCTATTTTGCCCACAATGTACAATCATTCACAAAAGTCCTTGTATGAGAAGCGACTCTTTTATTTGATATATGAGACAATCGTCCTAAACTATTTCGACTCAACCGACATTTTTCACCTCAAAATTTTCGTCTGAATCAGTTTTGGCGTAGAATAGGAATAATTTGCACAGGTAACTTCTGTTTCGGTATTTCGATTACATACGAACGCAAGCTCAGGTGACGAGTTGCTGGGGCTCGGGGAAAGGAACAAAATTCAATTAAGAATTCTCATGTGAAATAAATTGTTTGTGTTAATTCAGTATGGATTAAAATGAATAAATAAATAAGATGAAACTCATCACAGTAGTGAGTAATTAACTTTTTCTTTCCGTCCTACCAACATTCAATGTTGTAGATTTCTTTATTCTATGGTATCTTGTTTTATACTTTGAGACACACTTCTAGTTTTATTCCTGAGCTATGTAACTGTTTTCATTTCATGAAATGTTGAAGCATATTTGTTTTCAGGAAAAATGTATCTTTTTTTTTTCTGTCAAAGAGGTGAACGTTGAGAATGAGCCGTTCCATTTTGATAGTGGTGAGTAATTAACTTTGATTTCTCATCTACCCAACATTCATTTATGCGTTTTTTCCATTCAAGGAATTTCCTTCATTATGATTTAAACTTGAAAACTAAATCAAACTAGAATAAGAAGGAAATTTAAAACAGGAAAATTATACAAAAAGTGCGTTTCAAAGTTTCGAACACCATTAAAAAGTATTTCTCACAAAAAACAGTTCCGATCAAATAAAGAAACCTATACATAATTTAATGTTGGCAAAGATGAAAATTCAAAGTTAATTACTCACCACTTTGAAGACTTTCATTTTATTGAAACTACTCATCTCCAACATTCACTCCTCTTATGGAGCCCACAGACTTCGTGCCGATTCGCCGATTTGAATCGCCGATTTGGATCGCCGATTCTGATCGGCGATCAAATCGGCGAATCGGCACGAAGTCTGTGGGCTCCATAAGGATTGTGGGGAAATCAATGTGGAAAACTTCAAATCTTCGTAAGATCTTCCTGTGGAGAGGTAACGCAAGGTCACGGTAAGCCTCTCCCTCTCATGTGGGGATATTGCCTCTCTTAAATGACTATCTTGTCAAGTAATGAATGGTTTTACTAAATTCAATAATACGAAATATGTTTCTTCGTCCATTCTCAAGTAATTGAAAAAAAATTTTGGTTCCAACTTCATTTCATTTAATAAATTAATATGAGAATATTTTTCTTGTTTCAGAAGCCATTCTTTCACCCATATCGATCTTTTTTTTTTATTTTCGTTCAACACAACAATAGCAGCCGCCACTGCTAAAAGATGTTTCCTCTCCATTACGTACTCACCGAAGAACGACTGAAAAATAACTGCCAGGATTTCCCGAAGTGTGTGAGCAAAACGGTACGGCGATCCAAATCGGCGATTCGAATCGACGATTCAAATCGGCGAATCGGCACGAAGTCTGTGGGCTCCATTATGGAACAAATTCTACAGAAGAAAAGATTACCTTTGATTAAAACTAGGCTTTATCTTCATGAAATAAAGAAATGCTTCAAAGCTATGGAACAGAACGAGAGGTGTCTCAAAGTTTCAAGTATTTCAAATCGAGATACTTTTTACAGAAAAAAACACATTCTCACATTCTATTGAATTGGGGAACATGTAACTGAATGTTGAAAAGATGAAGAACATTGATGGGATTAATCATAATTAAACCATTTTAGCTAAAACAAATATTATACGTTATATTAAATAGAAGAGAGAAAGAAAACACACTTATTAAAATAATTATATTCTCTGACGATCGATTTCGGCTCTAAGCCATCATCAGGTCAGCTGAAAATGATAGTCAAATTATAAAATATGATGACAAAAACAAGTACAGATTAAAATTTCCTTTACATAACAATTTCTAGTACAACAATAAAAGTGAACAAGCGTGACAGGCTTTTTTATTATCTACTCACCGTCAAAGGAATATGCACTTTTAGTTATCATAAATTTTAGTTTTCTTTCAAAGGATTTGTATTCAAGTTATATTTGATGTTATGATTTGGACGTATTCGTTTTCGGGTGGTCAGTGTGTCAGTGTCGACATTTATTATTCGAGTTATCTGTCTTGCGTGGGAATATCTGCGTCAGCTGTCAGTCATCTTCGGAACAATTAACACGAGTACAGGGGTCAACAGAAAATTAAAATCACGTTGTTAGAGGACGAATCGACTAATCTATTTAAGTCGATTCGTCCTCTAACAACGAGATTTTAATTTTCTGTTGACCCCTGTACTCGTGTTAATTGTTCCGAAGATGACTGACAGCTGACGCAGATATTCCCACGCAAGACAGATAACTCGAATAATAAATGTCGACACTGACCACCCGAAAACGAATACGTCCAAATCATAACATCAAATATAACTTGAATACAAATCCTTTGAAAGAAAACTAAAATTTATGATAACTAAAAGTGCATATTCCTTTGACGGTGAGTAGATAATAAAAAAGCCTGTCACGCTTGTTCACTTTTATTGTTGTACTAGAAATTGTTATGTAAAGGAAATATTAATCTGTACTTGTTTTTGTCATCATATTTTATAATTTGACTATCATTTTCAGCTGACCTGATGATGGCTTAGAGCCGAAATCGATCGTCAGAGAATATAATTATTTTAATAAGTGTGTTTTCTTTCTCTCTTCTATTTGATATCAAACACACTCATGGAGTCTTTTATTCACGTTATATTAAGTTTTAAATACCATTAGATAACCTTCAGTTTTATATTCCTTCAATGCACGGTTGGAAAATTTTCGATGCTTCCGCCCTCGCAAAAATTTGGCTTCGTCCCATTCCTGGACATCTTTATTGATATTCAATGAAGAATATTATACCTCTGAAGAACAATAATGCTTTCGGAGTATAATATGAAAGTCCATGTTTTTGTTAGTTTGTTTATTAGTCTTCACAGAAATTCGGGAAGCAAATGTCTGGTTTGATTGTGGAATTCATTCCAATATACTCAACGAAAAATATAGAAAATATAGAATTTTCATGAACAAGTTGTTATACGAACCATTTGATTCATGGCTTTTACGGACGACGCTGGATGAACTACAAGAGATAGTGGAACTCGAAAGGGACATTTTTTGTAGTGTAAGAAAATTCATACATAAAAGTCCGCGACTACATATGTCTAACTCTCATCGAGTATAGCCCTCAATAACCAATTTTAACATTTTCAATTCAATCCGAAACAATGTTTAATTTGAAAGGAACTTTTGACTGACATGAAATGAATTAAAATAAAAATAAATATGACTGTTATCATTCGTGATAAAAAATGCTTTTTAAAGCATAGTTTTCTGAAGAATATTTCCCGAGATATGACGAGAGAATGAAATACAAATTTAGGCAAGAAATAAAATTTACGATCTATTGTAACGAAGCGTTCTAATGGAGCTCACAGACTTCGTGCCGATTCGCCGATTTGAATCGCCGATTTGGATCGCCGATTCGAATCGGCGATTCAAATCGGCGAATCGGCACGAAGTCTATGGGCTCCATAAGGATTGTGGGCAAAGATTATAAAGTACACTGTATAATCTTTGATTGTGGGGAAATCAATGTGGAAAACTTCAAATCTTCGAAGATCTTCCTGTGGAGAGGTAACGCAAGGTCACGGTAAGCCTCTCATGTGGGGATATTGCCTCTCTTAAATGACTATCTTGTTTAGTAATGAATGGTTTTACTAAATTCAATAATACGAAATATGTTTCTTCGTCCATTCTCAAGTAATTGAAAAAATCTTTTGGTTCCAACTTCATTTCATTTAATAAACTAATATGAGAAGATTTTTCTCGTTTCAGAAGCCATTCTTTCATCCAAACGCTCCTAACGCTTTGTCGCGTGCCTTTACTTCGAGATGTTTGAAGAGAGCACAATCGGCCTACGACGAGCTACGATTTACATTTTTAATAGGATCGTTAGATAAGTTACCCGAATCGGGGCAATAAGGAATTTTTTTCAGGAAGTTAGCTTAGCTCGAATCATTTGATAACTTGATTTTGTTTCAAGTTTTCTTCATCATGGGGGTTTGAGATTTTTTGATGTTGATAATAATTGTAATTATTTTCTGATTAAATTTTTTATATTGAGATTTTTTTGATTTTCTGTTCTCACGTTCATCTGATGCACAAAATCTGCAAGTTAAAGCATCTAATGGAAAGTAGCATAATATAGTGTACAGGGTGATTGTTTTTATTTTATTCAATAGCTATTTCAGTTAATATTGGTCTGTTCTGTTCTTATTTTGTATATATGTATATATGTTTATTCCCCCTTAAATTCATTATCTTAATTGTCACGATGCAATTGTTATGCTTGGATGGTGGTCTCGATATTGAGCTTTGTTTCAACTTTGTCTTGCTGTCATGCGCTAGAAGTCGATATGGCTTACTGAGGCCAGTTAAAAGGAAGAAGACAAGGGCCACCCCCTTCCACACTAAGGGCGGACCAGAGACTCTCTCTAGCACTCCAACAACGAGACGAGTCCTCTGACCACCAGTATCATATACCATCCAGCAGAGTCAGTTCCTATAATACATAGTACCACGATTTTGCCACGTTGTCCTACCGGTAATGGTAAGTCTATATCATACTTATAGTGTTTGTCAGCGTATACTAAGTCTTGTGATTCCTGGTACAAACTGTTTCGATTGTGAATTTCATTGAATACCATCACGAACTAGCGAATCCGATGATTTTACACTCTTTCCTTTAATAGCAATTAAATCATGGTCCTTCGAGCCGGATTCTGCTAGGAAGTTTTACTTTGTTATTCATATCTTTCTATTCAAATTGAGATATTTTGTCTGGGAATACCAATTCTGAAGTAACAGTGTTGAAATATTTGCTTTGTCTAGTCTTCTATTTAGGTATTTCAGTTGTATCGTGATATATCTCTCTTTCTCTTTTTTTTTTCATATAGCTGACTCTAATTATTGCTCATAATATATATATATATATTAGACTGTTTCAAATAAATCGACATTTTTTGTTTTCACGAAACCCCCCCCTAATTATCTTCAGGGTATCGAAAAGAGACCTCTATGAAAATATCAGCTTCAAATGATAATATTTAGAGGTCGCTCATCAATTATTTCTATTTTCTCTACTAATAGCAGGGAAAAAATTCCTTTTTTCAATAAAAAATTCCTAGAGCAGAAACCAATAGACGGATTTTATTGTGTAATACATTTTCGTGTAGACAATCAGATACTCTACAAAAATGACTGTTACGGTATTTCGGTAAAACGGCCCCTTCAAAAGTTATTCGATTCGATGCTAATATTGAGGTATTTTTGAAGAAAAAAATTATTCCAAAAAATCGATTCTGTTTGTTTTCACGAAACTCTATTTCTAATTATGTTCAGGGTATCGAAAAATGGCGTCTGTGAAGATATTAGCTTCGAATATTAATATTTGGAAGTCGCTCAGCGATGACTTCTATTTCCGCTGTTGATAGCAGGAAAAACTTTTCTTCTTTCATTAAAAATAATTTTCTTCACAAACCAATTGACGGATTCCATTGTTTGATACATTTTCGTGTAGGGAACTACATGCTCTACGAAAATATCTCATACGATATTGCGATAAAACCGCTCGTTCAAAAGATATTCGAACTTTTTCTTCAAAAATCCCTCTATATTAATACCTTATATTGAGGTAGTTTGGAAAAAAACGTTCAAATGAGTGGTTTTATCGAGATATCGTATTGAACATTTTCGTAGAGTATCTAGTTCTCTACACCAAAATGTATCATACAGTGGAATCCGTCTATTGGTCCGTGAACAAAAAATTTTTTAATGAAAAAAGAATTTTTTTCCTGCCATCAGCAGCGAAAATAGAAACTATCGATGAGCGACCTCTAGATATTAATATTCAAAGCTAATATTTTCACAGACGGCTTTTGTCGATGCCCTGAAGATGATAAGAAGGCGGTTTGCGTGAAAACAAGTAAAGTCGATTTTTTTTTATAATTTTTTTCTTCAAAAATACCTCAATATTAGCATCGAATCGAATAACTTTTGAAGCGGCTGTTTTATGGAAATATCGTAAGGGACATATTTGTAGAGTATCTGATTGCCTACACGAAAATGTATCACACAAAGAAATCCGCCTATTGGTTTGTGTTCTAGGAATTTTTTATTGGAAAAAGATATTTTTCCCTGCTATTAGTAGGCAAAATAGAAATAATTGATGAGCGACCTCTAAATGTTATTATTTGGAGCTGATATTTTCACAAAGGTCTTTTTTCGATACCCTGGAGATAATTAGGAGGGGGTTTTGTGAAAACAAAAAAAGTCGATTTTTTTGAATCAGTGTAATATATATACATATCAGAACGACTCAATTCTCTAAAGGATATCTTACATCGATTTAAGTACCCCTCTCACCGATCTGCTCCATTCTGCGTGCTTATCACCTTGGAGCAACTTCGCGCGCTCGGGAATTTCCAGTATTTCTCTTCTGAAATTCCATCCATTGAGCCGATTTAAGTTTATGATCATATAGTGGTGTGTACCGCTCGAAAGACTTTGCTTTAGTTTTTATTTTCTCCTTTTTTTTCCATTAGTTCTTTCAATTTATTTAATAGGCACCTTCAATATGCCTCTCACAATGGAAGAAAAAATCGCTCGCGCTGATGCCCTTAGAGAAATAACTATAAACCAATTAGTGCTGATCGAAACATGCGCGATAAATGCCCAACGGGAAGAAAATAATATTACCAAATTCGCGATGGCTTTCAAGGGCCTTAAGAAGTTGCAAAAGGACTTTGAAAAACATCATTTGTCAATTGTGGTCGCTTTAGCCGGGGACTCCGAGAAATTAAATGCTCAGTCCGAAATCATGAACGATTTCTGTGCTAGATGTCTGGAACTAGAAACAATTCATCATACACTCATAGCTGAAAAGCAGATAGATCAACGTTCCAGAATTAACACAACCACGTTTCAAAATACAACATTCAGTAATACAAACGATTGTATCCGCTTACCGCGTATTGAACTGCAAGAATTTTCGGGCAACATCCAGGAATTTCCGTCTTTTATTGAACTCTTCGACACCCTGGTACATAACAACGGTAAACTTTCAGACATCGAAAAATTTACCTACCTGATTTCGAAAGTACGTGGTCCTCCTCATGCTTTAATTAGAAATTTACCAATTGTGTCGGCAAACTATTCCATCGCGTACAATTCTTTAAAAGATAGGTACGACAATAAAAGGCTCAGAGCGGTAAATTCCTGGAAGGAATTAGAAGGCTGTCCCAAGATGCAAAGGGGCGATTGTAAATCTTTGCGCCATTTATTGGATACCTTCTCGGAAAATTTAGAAGTTCTAAGAACTATGCGGTACGATGTTGACGGTTGGTGTTTCATTTTGTCAAATATGCTGCTGGATCGTTTGGACCCGAATACAAGGCGAGAGTTTGAGAAAAATCATGCGTCGAACGAAATGCCGAAATATACGGAAGTAAGAGATTTCATTTCAACCCAGTGCAAAGCATTAGAAACATTTTCATTATGCACAAGGTCTTCTAGCGAAACAAATAGAACCCAAAGGGATGCACCTAGAACAACCCAACGCAACACATTGCTCGCGAAAACAAAACGCGTCGTAGATAAATCTCCCAAAGTCACCCGATGCAATTTTTGCGAAGGTGAACATCTCATACAAAATTGTTCGGATTTTTTGAATGAAAATGCATCAGAACGTTTCCAAGTTACAAAACAGAAAAAATTATGTGTAAATTGTTTATCCGATAAACATAGTACCCTCAACTGCGTTTCTAAATACCGCTGTAGACAATGCAAAAGGACGCATCACACGTTATTGCATTTCACGGAGAATTCAGAACCGTCAGAAAATGATACTCCACAAGTTAATACAAATCCAACGGTTGCTATGTTTACGAAAGGTGAACACGAGGTACTGTTGTCTACAGCTCTAGTGGGCGTTCGCGATGCTTTCGGCAATATTCAAACCGCGAGAGCTGTTTTAGATTCAGGTTCGCAATCATGTTTTGTAACAAAAGGGTTTGCTAATAAATTAGGCCTCAAGAAAATTAATATAGCTGCGACTCTTCACGGCCTCGACAGAATGCATATGCCGGCTAAATCGGGTATACATTGCGTGATCTCCGGCGAAGATTCCGCAGAATTTCAAGCAGATTTCATAATCCTAGAACAGATTTGTGACCCATTGCCTATCACCGGATTCGATCTAAACAAAATTCCATATGTGCGTAACTTAAAATTAGCTGATCCGAACTTCAACAAGAGCGATAAAGTGGACATGTTTTAGGCGCCGAAATATATCCTCTCATCCTTAGAGAGGGAAAAATCGTGCTAAATGAAAATTCGCCGGTTTGTATACATACTGCATTCGGTTGGGTCGTTATGGGAAAACTCTCCTCTCTTCAAAAAGTTCAATACAACGCGCCACGTCCGATTAAGACCTTTTTCGCGAAATATACAACGAATGATCAACTGAACGATACACTACGACTATTTTGGAAAACCGAAGAAGTTCCAGACGTGAGTGTAAAAAATCCTGAGGACGAATTTTGTGAGAGTCATTTCATTCGAAACATTAAACACGACGAACGTATCGGTTTTACGGTCTCTCTACCTTTTAAAATAAACGCTCCCGATTTCGGAGATACACGTTCTCTAGCAATGCGGCGATATTTGTCATTAGAAAGACGATTAATGCAAAATCCACAGAGTCGGATTGCCTATACAGATGTAATCAACGAATATCTGAGTAAGGGTCATATGACGAGGGTGGAACCTCCCGCACTTGCTGAACTGAACGGTTTTTTCTATATACCGCATCATGCCGTCCTAAAGACCGATTCCACATCGACACCGCTTAGGGTAGTCATGGACGCGAGCAGTCACTCTCCTGACAAGGTTTCGCTCAATCAGGCGCTGTACAGCGGTCCTAAATTACAACGCGATCTAGTTGAAATTCTAATAAACTTTAGACTCCATAAACATGTAATGCTCACGGATATCAAACAAATGTTCAGAATGATACAAGTAGATCCCAATCAAAGAAAATATCAACGGATTCTGTGGCGTCCCAATTCAGATGGGCCGATCGTGGATTACCAATTGAACGTCCTCGTCTTTGGCATTACGTCATCCCCGTTTCTAGCTATCCGGACGCTTTTGTATCTTGCCGATAAATATCGTGATTTTCCGTTAGCATCACAAATTTTACGAACGCAAACATTCGTTGATGATATCACTTTCGGTAGCGATGATCTTGATTCGATTAAAGGCATGCGTGATCAACTTGTCGAACTACTAAGTAAAGGTAAATTCGAACTCAGAAAGTGGGCATCCAATACAGAATCACTTTTGGAAGGATTGCCTAAAGAAAATGTACAGAATATTGACTTTTCTTTCGATTCCGAAAACAATGCTTCCTTGAAAATTCTAGGTTTGAAGTGGTCGCCAGTTAAAGATAATTTTTTCTTCACATTCAAATATCTCGAATCTAACTGTACTAAAAGAACAATGCTCTCGGAATTGGCGCGCACCTTCGATCCGTTGGGAATCTTGACGCCCATCACCTTTTTCACTAAAGTACTGATTCAACGGTTGTGGACCTTAGGTTTGGGCTGGGATGAAATACCGCCGAAAGATGTTGTTGATAAGTGGTTACATTTTAAGAGAGATCTCACAGTGCTTTCTTCTTTCGCGCTGCCACGGCATTTCGATCTTCGTAATATGGATTCATGTCATCTTATTGGATTCTGTGATGCTTCAGTCGAGGGAACATGTGCGGTCACGTATTTAAGAATCAAATACAAAGATTCGGTGGTGAAATGTCATTTCTTGTTCGCGAAATCGAAAGTCGCCCCATTACAATCGGTTTCTTTACCCAGACTGGAATTGGAGGCTGCAGTTCTTCTATCAAAATTGATTAGATATGTAGAAAAGGTACTCATAGACAAGATATGTTTAATAGACATTCACGCCTTCAGCGACAGTTCCGTGGCTCTTTCCTGGATTAAAAACTCACCACATTTATGGAAAACATATGTCGCGAATAGAGTAGCTTTTATTCAAGAAAGAGTACCGCCTAACAAATGGCATCATGTATCCTCCAGAGAAAACGCAGCGGATTGCGGTTCCAGAGGCATTTTTCCTTCTGAATTGCTGTCACACTCTTTATGGTGGACTGGACCTCGGTTCCTTTTAGAAGAACCAACATCCTGGGTCAAGAAAGTTCCTGAGCACGATCCAGATACGATTGAAACTGAGCGACGAAAAATAACGTTAAACGTGCAAGTGTCACAACCGAATATTTTGGATACGTTTATTGACAAATATTCAACCCTAAATAAAATTAAACGTGTTCTTGCTTACATTATCCGTTTCAAGAATGGATGCATGAAACGCCAACGTGTCATCCGTGAATCGGTCGACTGCCTCACAGAGGAGGAGTTGCACAGCGCCCTTCTTTTGATCATAAGGCACGAGCAACAGAAGTATTTCGGTGATGAAATATTATGTTTAAAAAATAACGAGAGATTACCTAAATCGTTAAGAGTTTTGAACCCCTTTATGGAGAACGACGTATTGAGGGTAGGTGGTAGACTACGTAACGCGGATATGTTGTACAACGAAAAGTTTCCGATACTTATACCAAGAAAGTCAGTCTTGGCCACGTTACTCATCACCGAAATACATGTTAAGAATATGCATGCTGGAATCGAAACGACACTATCCTTACTAAAGAGAAATTATTGGATACTCGGGGCCAAAGGATTAACCAGACGAATCGTTAATAAGTGCATTCCGTGTTGGAAAATCCATCCCACAAATTTTCTCCCGTCAATGGGCAATCTTCCAGATTTTCGGGTAAAACAAGCACGACCCTTCGTTAACACTGGAGTCGACTTAGCCGGTCCTTTCACAATCAAAATGGGTAAAATTCGGACCAACAAGACATTTAAAGCGTGGATATGTTTATTTGTATGTTGCGCAACAAAAGCGATTCATATAGAATTAATATCCGAACTCTCTTCAGAGGCTTTTCTTGCGGGTTTCAGACGGTTCATTGGTAGGCGCGGACTTTGTAAAAATGTCTATTCGGATTGCGGAACTAATTTCACGGGTTCTGATAAATATCTAAAGAACATCTACGCTAATGTGGCAGAAACAGAAGCCATCCGTTGGCATTTCAACCCGCCTGCAGCGCCACACATGGGAGGTCTCTGGGAAGCAAACATTAAGGTGGTGAAAACACATCTTAAAAGAGTTACGGGATCACAAATATTGACGTATGAAGAAATGAACACGGTGCTGGTCCAGATAGAAGCAGTTCTGAATTCAAGACCGTTAACTCCCATGAGTTCTGACCCGAACGATTTGTCGGTTTTGACACCCGCGCATTTTTTGGTGTCAGAACCACTGACAACCATCCCAGATCCAGATATGTCTGACGTACCCATGAACCGCTTAACCCGTTGGCAGCTGCTAGTACGTATGCGCACAGATTCTTGGAAGCGATGGAAAACGGAATATTTACATACACTCACTCAGAGAGCCAAATGGCACCTTCCGAATAAAGCGGCTCCTAAATTAGGCGATATGGTTTTAGTCAAGTCGGATAACGAGCCACCCCTAGAATGGACCTTAGGAAGGATCAGCCAGTTGAATTACGACACAGATGGTATCGCACGGGTTGCTTCAGTCACCACTATGAAAGGGGTAATACGTAGACCATTGGTCAAACTTTGCCCCCTGCCCACGAATTGAGCGATTGAAGAATATCTTCCTTTCTTCAAGGGGGGGAGGATGTTCTGTTCTTATTTTGTATATATGTATATATGTTTATTCCCCCTTAAATTCATTATCTTAATTGTCACGATGCAATTGTTATGCTTGGATGGTGGTCTCGATATTGAGCTTTGTTTCAACTTTGTCTTGCTGTCATGCGCTAGAAGTCGATATGGCTTACTGAGGCCAGTTAAAAGGAAGAAGACAAGGGCCACCCCCTTCCACACTAAGGGCGGACCAGAGACTCTCTCTAGCACTCCAACAACGAGACGAGTCCTCTGACCACCAGTATCATATACCATCCAGCAGAGTCAGTTCCTATAATACACAGTACCACGATTTTGCCACGTTGTCCTACCGGTAATGGTAAGTCTATATCATACTTATAGTGTTTGTCAGCGTATACTAAGTCTTGTGATTCCTGGTACAAACTGTTTCGATTGTGAATTTCATTGAATACCATCACGAACTAGCGAATCCGATGATTTTACACTCTTTCATTTAATAGCAATTAAAACATGGTCGTACAAAAAAGTTTAAATGAGCTAAATTGAGGTATTTTTCATGGAATTCAGAATTCAGTACTAGAAATGCAGTTATCGTTAACCTAAAAATTTGTTCTAAACTATTGTTTTTTAAATGGTACAGTACGTGATCAGGCATTCAAAGTTTTGTGAATTCCACCTTGAAAGTGGTTTCCGTCTATGATCACTTGAAATGAAAAAGGTCCCTCTGATTTGGGTCAATTTCTGTTTCGCCTTCGTAAATTTATTGAAAGAGCTAATCGGATCTAACAATTCATGGATTCTTTTCAATTTTGAGATGTATAGGATAGGAGAACGACTGTGAAATGTTTCCTGAAACATGTGGTATCTAAACAATAGATTGGATACACAGTTACACAGACCCTTGGGAGAACTGTTTACGCCTTTATTGGCAAGCTCATTGTTGTAATAATAACCCGAGGAGTCTAACACATTTAGCCACTTTCTCCAACGGTCTTGCTCGCTTTTGTAAAACGGAACCTTTCTTGAATTATTACTCAGTCTTCACCCTTAATCACCTAAAACCCAGCCAATCATAGATGACTCCTTTCCTTCTATCACCAATATGATTTTAGTATAAATTTTTCTGTATCCACGGTTGTTAGTAGTATTATCAGAGCATTCAACATATACAGTGTAAGAAATCTCTCTGCGTGCAAGGTACTTTTCCTGGTTTGAATGGTGCATCCTGATGTCGAGTGAATGACTCCTGTACCATTCAATGTTGTTTCCTCCCGTTTCCTACTGCAGATTACAGCAATTCGACGGGGAGTATTGGTTACAAAAAGCCAAGTGTTATCCTTGCGCAGTTCTCTCCATTCCATGTCTTCTATGTGGAGACGGATTCGTCTGCAAGACGACTTTTCTGTGCGATTATAAATTTCGTCTATTAGGCAGATCGGGTCCCGTTCCATATCTCGAATCATGGAGGGGTTGTAGATATACTTGTTTTGGCTTATCCGAATGGCTTCTTTGAACTGTTCGCTGCTCAATTCGAAGTACTTCTGTACATTATACTCCATTGCTAGGTAGGGGTGTTTTATGTGGATCCCGATGAACGTACTGTTGGCAATTTTTCGGGGGACGGCTGTTGGCTGAATGACGTCAAATTTCTGGTTGTAGATAATATGGAAAAATACTTGAATTTTTATATTCTCGTCGGAGTGGGACATCTCCATAGCCACCAGTGGATGTTCCAGAATGGTCAGATGGGATGGTAGCTTCGCCGTTGCCTTGTGTATTTCTTTTCGTATTTCGTCATTGCTCAACATTTCCGTGATGGTGCCTCTGTGAAACTGGGCGTCAATCAATTTGCTGTATTTACTTTGAACTTCTTGTAAGTAATTTTGGGCGAGCTGTGACATGGTTATCGTGTGGATATTTAGACTGTGGTGATCAGTGGAGCGGAACCACGCACCCATTTCATTCACTATTTTCAGCCCTTGATTGAATTTCTTCCGAAAACTTTCGAGTTGCAGATTTATTCTCTTTTCGGTTTCCTCTATAGTGGCCACGCTCGAAATCATCAGCTTTGATTGCTGATTCGTCGTGTAGATCAGTCTTTGTTGATTTTTGTCCAAAGTGTCTATGTCCCTGTATACTTCGTCGTTAACCCCGAACACTGACGTCATGAACTGGCCAAATAGACCTCGTCTCTGTCGGGAGAAGTTTTCTAAGCTGTCCATGGCCATAGTATTTTCCCTTTGCATCCCTAGAAGATGATGAGTGAATTCAGAGCAATGCGTGTTTTCTGACATGCCTTTTGCCGCTGCGCAGAATTGTTTGAATTCTCCTACTGTGTGATTCACGTTTTGCCGATCCTGTTCCAGTTGGGAGCGTGGCAATGTTAACTCGATCCTGAATTTACCGCCATTAGTGTAGCCATGGCCTAAGTGTTCGACGTATAATCCGGGTTTTAGCGACGCTATGGTGTAGTTTGCTCGTGCCACTGCTAAATTACTACAGAGTAATAGTGTCGTGAGGAGACTAACAATTCTTGTGGGGCCTCTGCTTTCCTCCTTCTTGTGTGATGCTCTTTGGCAGTTTTCTTCATCACGAACGGGTAGTTTGCACAGTTTGGTGATTGGTCTTTTGAACTCCCTTTTGTCCGCCGTTGTTATTGTTACTACTCGTACCAGTCCATCATTTCCGGGATGACACTCTGTGATTCTCGCCAACGGCCACCTATTGGGGTTGATCTCATCCTGTTTTAGTTGCACGATGTCCCCATTTGTTAGGTTGTTTTCTATATTTTTCCACTTGGTACGTTGCTGTAGGCGAGATAGATACTCGCTGGACCATTTTCTCCAGAAGTCGTGTTTGATTTTTTGAATTGTCTTCCATCTATTACCAATAGCTATCTTCCAATATCTATACCAATAGCTATATGGAAGACTATCTTCTTCGAGTGTACGAGGTGTTGGCAGAGAGAGCAGGGGTTTTCCGATGAGAAAGTGACCTGGCGTTAGTATTTCACATTCTAATGATTGTCCATCGATTGGAATGAGGGGTCTGGAATTCAGGCAGGCTTCTATCTGATAGAGCACCGTAGTAATTTCTTCGAATGTGAGTGACTGATCTCCTATGATTCTCTTGAGGTGGAATTTTATAGATTTTACTCCAGCTTCCCATAATCCCCCGTGGTGCGGACTCAGGGGTGGGATGAAGTGTCAGTTGATGTATTCTCTCGATAAAGTCTGTTGAATATCTTGTTCGGGAATTTCTTGGCGGAATAGTTTTTGGAGCTTGTTCTTTGCCCCAACAAACGTGGTACCATTATCACTGTACAAATTTCTACACAAACCTCGTCTAGCTGTGAATCTTCTGAATGCAGCTATAAATGCGTCTGTTGTCAGATCGCTAACTGCTTCAATATGAATGGCTTTAGTGGTCAAGCAGATGAACTTGGCGATATATCCTTTGTAGCACCTACTTCCTCTTCCTTCAGACATACGAATTGCTATGGGTCCAGCATAGTCCACCCCAGTGTGCGTGAAAGGGTTGGAAGGAGTGACTCTCGGCTCTGGAAGTGATCCCATTAGTTGAGTGTGACTCTGTGCTCGTTGTCTTAATCAGGCGTGACATTCTCTAATTATCTTCCTTATTTTAACTTTTCCTCTTGGAATCCAGTACTGCTGTCTGATATATGCGAGGGTAAGTTGTACTCCGCCATGAAGAGTGGCATGATGGGCACTCCTGATCATTTTTTCTACCGCTGGACTGCTTTGGGGTAGGATGATAGGGTGTTTTTCATCGTATGACAATGCTGAATTTTGTAGACGTCCGCCGACACGTATCAGGTTCTTGTTGTCGGTGAAGGGATCAAGACTTAAGAGGTTGCTCTTTTTGTTTAGGGGTCGATTGTTTTCCAGGTCTCTTAGTTCTTGTGAGTACTCCTTGCGTTGCATTCTTCTGACGAGCATTTGTGTGGCTTGTAGTAACTCGTCTTGTGTCAAAAATTTTGCGTCGTTATGCTTGTTCTGGCACATGGCGCTGAACCGTAGGCAGTAGGCTGTTACCCTGATAGTTTTTTGCCATGACTCGAATTTCTCCAATAGGATGTCCAGAGTATTTCCCTAGTTGGTTCTTTCTCAGTGATGGAGGTAGTCATGATATTCATGCTGTTGAAAGTGATGACCTGATCAGAGGCGGAGGTGGGTATGGGTTCTCTAATATTGGCGGGATTCTGTCGTAGCTGATCTGGACCATTCCACCATAAGCTGTTGTTGATAAGTTTCGGAGCCGTTGTTCCCCGTGTAATCAAATCTGCGGGATTATCGGCTGATCGCACGTGATACCATTTTGCATAGCACATCAGTTGTTTAATTTCTCGAACTTTGTTTTCGACAAACGTTGGTAACCTTGTTGAGTCGACAGTTATCCAAGTTAATGCGATCGTCGAGTCGGAATATGCGTAAACAGGAACTTCTTGAATGTCCAGAGCCATAATTGTTCTGTGAACGAGCTTCGCTAGTAGGGCGGCTCCACACAACTCCAGCTTTGGGAGGGTTTTCTTGTTTTTTATAGGGGCTACCTTTGATTTGGATACTAAAAGGTTGACGTGGACCTGCCCTTTGTCGTCGATCGTTCTTGTGTAGAGCACTGCGCCGCATGCTTTCACGGAAGCGTCGCAGAAGGCATGGATTTCTATCTTGAAATTCTTTTTATATTGGATCCACCTTGGTATGTATATTTCTCGCAGTGTTGGAAGCTCTTGACTTAACTTTATCCATTCTTTTCGAATAACTTCCGGAAGAGTAGCGTCCCAGTCATGACCAGTTTTCCAAATTTCTTGCATTAATAATTTCGCTCTTATAATTATTGGTGAAAGCATACCGAGTGGATCGAACACTGATGCAATTTGGGACAGCATTTGTCTCTTCGTGGTTGCTTGGACCGCCGGTGATTTGATATTATATCGTAGATCGTCGCTGCTCGTGTTCCATACAATTCCTAATGTTTTCGTATCATCTTGCGGACCTTTATCTCCCAGGATGATTTCATTAGTACCTTCTTGTGGATATTGACTCATCTTCCACTTTCGGATATTGAACTTCCCTTTTCTCATTAGTTCGATGATCTCTGCCCTTAGTTGTTCTGCCTCCTGTATATCTTCCGCTCCTGTCAGCAAGTCATCGACGTAAAAATCTCTTTTTGTGATTTGAGCGGCGCGTGGGTAGTTTTTCTCTTCGTCTGTTGCCAATTGATGTAAAGTTCGGATTGCCAGGTATGCGGCTGGAGCAGTACCGTAGGTTACTGTTGTCAGTTTATATTCCTGTATCGGCTCGTCCTTTGAGAATCTCCATACTATATTTTGGAATTGTTGATCTTCCCTAGACATTCTGATCTGCCTATACATTTTTTCTATATCGGCATTAAGAGCGACTCGGTACTTTCTCCATCGTATGAGAATGTCAGTGAGATCTTGTTGTAGCTTGAGCCCTGTGTGAAGAATGTCGTTGAGACTGAAACCTGTACTTGTTTTTGCAGAGCCATCGAATACCACTCTTGTAGCTGTAGTAGTGCTGTCTGTTTTTATGACGCACTGATGGGGTAAAAAGACTTGAATGCTATCACGTGGTTCTGCTTCTGCTGTTTTCATGTGACCCAATTTTATATAGGTACGTATGAATTCTTTGTAGTCTTGTTCCATTATTGGGTTTGCTTCGAATTTTCTCTCAAGTTGCAGAAGTCGAGCTATGGCCTGCTTTTTGGATACTCTCAAATTTGTCGCATCCTTCTTGAAAGGGAGCTTGACTGTATATGATCCGTCTTGATTTCGCGTGTGGGTTCTTTGGTAATGGCTCTCACAGTGTTGATCTTCGGGTTGCACATGTCTTTCGTCGGCGGCTTCTTCTAATTCCCAAAATCTTGACAATGACTCCTCTTCATTGATTCTGATTGTAAGACTGGTTATTTGGAGTGATGGACTTGTATTTTCAACATTTCCGTATAGTAGCCATCCTATTTCGCTATTTTGGGCTGTTATACCGGTGTTTAATCTTCTTATGCCATCCTTGATAATGTCTTTGTAGATGTCAACTCCCAAAAGCATGTCAATCTGTCCGGGGTTGGTAAAGTACGGATCTGCAAATAGTATATCCTTCCATTCCGTAATGACATCGGTGTGTATTTTTTCCTTGGGAATTGTATTGGAAATTCGCGGAATTATGTGTAGCGCAGCGTTTATTCTGAATGAACTATCGAACCTTGGCCTGAGTTCGCCGTATACCATATGCTGCGATGACCCTGATTTCGCTTGACCTATGCCAATGATTTGCGCTTCGTGCTTGTGTTTCTGTAACTGGAGTAGCTGCACGACCTTTGTCGTTATGAACAATGCCTCGGATCCTGGGTCAATGAGACATCTTATTGTTTGGAATGTCCCATTCTTGGTTTTAATCCTGACGTAAGCGGTAGCAAGTAATGCGAGAGGATTGTTTTGTTTTTTCGGCGCTCCCATGCTTTCTGTGGCGATATACGCGTTATTTCCATTAATCGTCATGACGGTTTCATTTTGTTGTCTTCTTCCGACTGATGATTGGTCCTGTCCGTTGCTACTGATTATTCCTTGCGCTGGATGCTGATAGTTTGATGTTGATGACCGGTTGCTCTGGCTTGGGCGGAAAGGGGTTGCTGCGGTTCTCAAAGTCGATGGCTCTCCCGTGCTATTTGCTGTACGAGATGGGCTTCCTGTTGGGTGCAGGTGCAGTGTTGTGTGATGCGCCTTCTTGCACTTGAAACAGGTTAGTTTGCATGGACAGGAATTTTTTCGGTGAGATCCTAGGCAATTGTAGCATCTTTTAGTTTGGATGATATAATCGATCCTTTCCTTAACAGTCATTGCCAGATAGTTTTGGCATGTTCGTAAGGCATGATCTGCGTGGCAAAGTGGACATTTTACTGTTTGCATACGAGTGGTGTTACTAGTCCACGTGTTCTTTGCTTCAGGAGAAGTGGTGTTTTCTGTTGGGTTCCCATTTTTTCGTGTTTGGTTTTCCTCCCTATAATGCTTGGAAACGGCGCTCCAGGAATGAAAGGATATCCTCTAATTCTTCTTTGGATCCTTCAGGGATGTTTCATATATACGGCGGGATTCTGGGTCCATTTTGGATTCTAATAGGTGAGTTATTATAGGACCCCATTCTTGAACCCTGATATTCATGTTGCTGATTGCGTTCAGATTTTCTTTTGTCACATCGTGAAGTAATCTTAGCCCATGTGCGGATTCTTGATGAAGGGTGGGTTGAAGTAATATGGCGTCTATGCATTTTCGGAACAAAATTCTTTCGTTTTCATACCGTTCCTGAATAATCTTCCAAGTCCCCGGATAATTGGCCGCGGTGTTGGAGAGATGCTGAATAAGCTTGCCAGCTTCACCGTGTACGTTGGATTTCAGGAATTGGATCTTCTCGGCATCACCTATTGTATTGTTGTTGTGGATGAGTTCCAGAAATATATCTCTGAACGCTGGCCAGGCTTCGTAGTTTCCGTGAAATTTTGGAATGGAAACGCTTGGCAACGCTGGATGGTTGGGCCGCCCTTGGGTTGGATATCTGTCAGCGCGTTCGTCGTCCTCATATTTCTTCATAAGCGTTATGTAGTCGTCCTGGACCGTTGCAAAATTTTCGTCCAAGTTATCTTCTGGATTGGTTATAGTTGGTGTCAGCTTCATTTGATAGTATGTCTCGTAGATGACTTTCCATATGTCTTGGATGGCTTCTTTTTGGAAGTGGTAGGTTTTCTGATTGTTCTCGTATTGTTTCCAAATATCGGCCAGGTAACGTTGAAATTCAGTAATTTTCATCTCATGTTTGTTTCGGATCTCGGTGGCACTCTCTGCTCCTGAACGATATTTGTTGAGATTCTCCATGGCATCGTCTCGGATCCTGAGGCCTGTTCGTAAAATTTCTTCACGTGGTATTCGTGGGTGTCGGGTAAGTTTTGCATCAGTTGATCGTGATTTGCCACGAATGTGCTCCATAATTGCTCTATCTCGTCTGATTTCTTTTGCAAGTACTCATGTGTTTTTCTTTTCTTGTCATCCTTCTTCATGTTGGAAAAGATTTTCTCAATCTGCTCCGGGATCTCTAATTGTTGACGTAGGATTTCTTCCATCTCTGTTGGCTTTAAGATTGCGGATGAGTCTTCTTTTTTTTTTTGTAGAAGTAGATGCGGCCTCGAAGTTTTTTTTTCTTCTCGGTACTGCTGGCTTGGTGGGCTTCGGGTATCCTCTTCACTGAAGGACCTCGTGCCTTGAATGGCTGGTTGCGTCGGGTATCCTCTTCAGGGAAGGACCTTGTGGCTCGAATGGCTGGTTGCGTCGGGTATCCTCTTCAGGGACGGACCTTGTGGCTCGAATGGCTGGTTGCGTCGGGTATCCTCTTCAGGGACGGACCTTGTGGCTCGAATGGCTGGTTGCGTCAGGTATCCTCTTCAGGGACGGACCTTGTGGCTCGAGTGGCTGTTTGCGTCGGGTATCCTCTTCAGGGAAGGACCTTGTGGCTCGAATGGCTGGTTGCGTCGGGTATCCTCTTCAGGGAAGGACCTTGTGGCTCGAATGGCTGGTTGCGTCGGGTATCCTCTTCAGGGAAGGACCTTGTGGCTCGAATGGCTGATTGCGTCGGGTATCTCCTTGGAGGCTCGAAGGACCATGTATCTTTTGAGAGTTTATCTCAAAAGATGTTTCTGCTTTCTTCACTGGGTCGTAAATCCAATGAAGTAGCAGTGCAGAATTCAGTAGTTTGTAAGGCTACTGAATTCAGGGTTGGTTAATTGTAGAGGGTCGTAAATCGACTACAATTAGAATTAAACACGCGGTGGTGTTTTTCAAATATTTATTTCGGAGTACAGAGTTGAAGCTGAACTTGAATTCGAACTTAATCTTTGAGAGAATAACTGCCGGTATATAGAGAGGAAATATTTGCTGACCAAGTTTTTTCATCATCGTCATATGACCAGAAGATTGCGGCAATTCGCTACTACGAGGTCATGACGAAATGATGATTGATTGAGAAACTAGGTCGTCCGTGGAAATTCCATGTTAGTGGGTCAACCATGTTTGATGCAATTAAACACTCATCAAAATCAATCATTCAAACTTCCATATTGCTCATACAGAATTTATTATGGAAAAAGTTGAAGAGATTTTGAGAACCAATATCTTACAGAATACTTAATGCATTCCTCTGTTCATTAAATAATAATCACCTGTCATGAATCAATGCTGCGTTTCTAGGAAGTTGAACACCAAATAAAATACTCACTGGACTTTTTTGCGATCTGTTCAACGCACTTGAATTTTAAGTAAACATGTAGAATTATTTTTCAACTTCTATCTGGCGATTTTTTCTGAGAAAAATGGTTAATTCCAAAGTAGGGACAGAAAAATTTTCTTTTTAAACAAAAATTCACAAATCCAGCGATAAAACTCGTCTAAATTGTTTTTATGAATTGTTCGATAAAATTGGATTCATCATCGAATTCGATCAATATGAATCATATCAACAGGTCACTATTGGAATAAATCTGCAGCATATTTCAAAACTGATGTTCGAACATAATCAATATAGATGAAGTTTCAATACGTTCAAGTCAAGTTTGGACTTGGCATTTCTCACATTTGCGGGTAACAAACGGGTTCAAATAAATTGGGAACAGTGAATATTCAAAATTTTTTCATTTTGATGAGGTCTATGACCTGTCTATACAGAGCATTACATCTGAAGACACTGTATGTATTCAGATTGATTAGAGAAAACGATTGTATTTCCTTCAATAATTCGATTTTATTATACAAATGTTGATATTTTACATCTATATCGGGGACAAGCTATATTCACCGTATAGATCCCTAAAAAGCTTTCATTCTCTCTCAATTATGCGTGGATGGTACAAAATGAACAAGTTGGACGATGAAAAACGAGCATATATGAATTCCCTCATAGGATGAAGTTAAAGCTTGTCTTCCTAATGCATCACATCATTCCTCTTGAAAAAGCGATAAAATAACCTTTGAGATATGCCACCTGTCGACATCTGCTCTGTACCAATACACATTGATGCCATTTACGGAGGAGGAGACGTCTTTCGAGTCTCTCAGAGTTATTCATCCATATATGGTATAGCACACTAGCGCCCGTGATATATACCCGAACTAAAAGATTGTTCAAAACATAAACAGGGTGCCTTGTGACCTCAAATCGATTTTTTGATATGTTGATCCTTGAGTCATCCTGATTCCAACAAGCTAATAAACAAGGCGATACGTTGTCACCTCCGAAATCGGAAAAATGGTTAAGACGAATAATATACAATATTCCAGATAACGTAGAATTGAATATTAATGATAATCAACCTGATCCGGACATCTCTTTAACACAAGAAAATACACAGAAACAATACTCAATTATACCATATGAAGAACATCTCACAAAGAGAATCAAAAGCCTAATTCCTATTGATAAATTCAAAATAGCAACGAAAAATGTGAAAACCATAAGATCAATTTTTACAAGAGTAAAAGATTCGATCAATGATTTGAATAAATCTGATGTGGTCTATAAAATTGATTGTATTGATTGTGATAAATGCTACATTGGACAAACTAAGACGAAACTAAAACAGAAAATCGCTCTTCATAAGAGTAACATAAGAACATACAAAGATACATGTGCATTATCAATACATGCTAATTCTGAAAATCACCAACCTGATCTGAATAATGTGAAAATATTAGACGTTGAAAAAAATGACAAGAAAAGAACATTTATTGAGATGTTCAGAATATGGCAACATGATAATTCTATGATTTAGATCGGTAAAGGAAAACACACTAATATTCAGAAGTTTTTATTCTTCTATGCTCTCGGCGATCGATTTCGGCTTACTAGCCATCATCAGGCCAGCTGAAATACGTTATTATTACCTACACAGTCATACATTATTGAAAAATAAAAACAATTAGGGGGGTATTTAATCCATAGCTTGAGAAGCAAGTGAAATCAAGGAGAAGGTGAGTGACCTCGAATGCATCAATCAGGACTTACCGTCAATTCATGAAAAAACATTGTAAAAGGTCATCGATTATCGGAATTTATAAAAGGTTGTTGGATGCTGAATATATTCCTTGAAGAAGAACGTATTTTAAACAGCAAACTCAAAAACTCCCCAAAGGAACATGTGATCTGCGATGTGAGGTTAAATTGTTAAATGACAGGACAGGACACAGAATCAGGTACAGGTAAGTTGTCACAGATAAACGTGAGAATGATCTTTCGATGGTGTGATAAATTCTCATAAGTCTTTAAATAAATGTCTCCCAGTGAACTCCGAAATATCATTTAAAAGGTGGCTAATATCCTTGTTTTTAAGGATCTCATACTGTTCCAGGAGAACCAACTTTTTATAGTCATTTCCTTTTTGTATTAGCGTCAGATTTTCAATTGTGGTCTTGTGTTTACTTTCGATTAAATGAGTACCTAACGCAGATTTAGGTCTATTGTTTATATGTTCTTTAAATCTCAATTTGGCGGCGCGTGTTGTCATGCCTATGTAAAAGGCTGGGCATTCTTCACATGTTATCTTGTAAATACCGCTGCAACATTCCTGGCTAATTTTAGATTTATTGTTTACTAAAATGTTTTCTAAGGTTGGATGTCGTTTATTGGCAATTTAATAATTTTGTTTCCTTAAAATGGAACTGATTCTATCATTAAATCCTTCGAAGAATGGGATGGAGATGTAATTTGGCTTGTCGCAAATGTGGGGGTAAATTTTCTTGAGTAGCATTTTCATTTTAATCGATCTTAAGATTTTGTCAATCTCTAGGATAGTCATTACATTCAGCGATTTTATAAATAGTTTTCAATTCTCTGTTAAAGTCTACTGTAGATAGAGGAATGTTCAGAAGTCTATAAAATAAAAACATAAAAGCGGAATTTTTAATGGGGGGTGAGTGATATGATTTATAAGGGATAATAACATCTGTTTGGGTGGGTTTTCGGTAAATGTCGTATGTAAACGTATTATGTTCAGTTAGGGTAATTTTTAGATCCAAGAAATTTAATGAATTATTATGCGCTTTCTCTAAAGTGAATTTTATTTTGAATTTTATATTTAAGGTATCAAAGAAAATTCTCAATTCTTCTTCAGTCCCTGCCCAGATACAAAAAACATCATCGACATATCTTTTCCAAAGCATTATATATTTAGCTAAAGGTATAAGCATAATCAATTTTTCCACATAGTCAAGGTATATTTCTGACATTGGACCACTAAATGGAGAACCCATTGGTAAACCGTCTCTCATCATATATATTATATTATGAAAGATGAAAAAATTTTGCTCAGTAGCAATTCGGGCAAGGGACATAATATTTTCTATATCTGTTGTGTCCAGCTCAAATTCACCGTTGGTCTCAAGATATTCTTTTAGGCGCTCATTCAGTAGCAGAAGTGTATCCTCAACTGGTATATTATTATATAAATTTAGTATATCAAATGAAATCAGAAGGTATTGTTTATGAGGGTCTAGGTTGAGAGACTTCAAATCTTTTATAAGTTCTAATGAAATTTTAATAGAAAATTGGGATTTGATCTTAAAAATTCTGCCAATCAATCTATTCAGGAATTTGGAAATCTTATGAGTGGGTGATCCGATTGCCGAAGTGATGGGTCTTATACTTTTTTCAGGTTTGTGTAGTTTTATTAAGCTGTAAAGTCTAGGTATTTGTGGATTTCTTTCTTGAATATTGAATATTGTTTCACCAAATTTGTGCAAGGTTGGGAGTGAAATTTTTATGGTGTTATTAACTTTGTTTGAGAATTTTAATAGGGGGTTATTTTTAATTTCTGAGATGTTATTATCATTGAAAAATGTAAGGGTTTTTTCTGTATATAAATCGTTCTTTAAAATTACCAAACCCGCGTTTTTATCGGCTTTTGTTATAGTCAGATTGTTAGTCGACAACTTTTCGTGTATACTTTTTATGCCCTTGTGTAATTTTTTATTGATGTCTAATTGTTCTCGGTCACTGACCCTCACCTGTTTATCTTTGTAGCATCTTAACGTATGAAGAATTTCGTCAGTTATAATGTCGAAGTCTGGATTCTTCCTAATTTGTACTTCAATATCAATAGCCATTTCATGTATGTTGAAAGATTTAGGGATAGGAGCGAATTTATGTCCAAGACTCAGTACCATCTCTTCTTCTTCATTGAAGCTGACATCATTAAGATTGGTGAATTTATCATGAAAATGGTGTATTTCATTCGATTGGATAGATTTATATGAAACAGTGTGACCTTCATTTGTCTGCTGTCGTGTGCGTTCTTTTTGGTTTATCAAAAACACCAACTTTTGCTTTCTTTTTCGATCAGCATTCCAGTTTCTCCTTAAACACCTACATACTGTAGAATATAACATACTGATTGATAGTTTAGAAGAGAATATAGTTTACGATAACTGGAATGCTGATCGAAAAAGAAAGTAAAAGTTGGTGTTTTTGATAAACCAAAAAGAACGCACACGACAGCAGACAAATGAAGGTCACACTGTTTCATATAAATCTATCCAATCGAATGAAATACACCATTTTCATGATAAATTCACCAATCTTAGTGATGTCAGCTTCAATGAAGAAGAAGAGATGGTACTGAGTCTTGGACATAAATTCGCTCCTATCCCTAAATCTTTCAACATACATGAAATGGCTATTGATATTGAAGTACAAATTAGGAAGAATCCAGACTTCGACATTATAACTGGTCCATTTAGTGGTCCAATGTCAGAAATATACCCTGACTATGTGGAAAAATTGATTATGCTTATACCTTTAGCTAAATATATAATGCTTTGGAAAAGATATGTCGATGATGTTTTTTGTATCTGGGCAGGGACTGAAGAAGAATTGAGAATTTTCTTTGATACCTTAAATATAAAATTCAAAATAAAATTCACTTTAGAGAAAGCGCATAATAATTCATTAAATTTCTTGGATCTAAAAATTACCCTAACTGAACATAATACGTTTACATACGACATTTACCGAAAACCCACCCAAACAGATGTTATCATCCCTTATAAATCATATCACTCACCCCCCATTAAAAATTCCGCTTTTATGTTTTTATTTTATAGACTTCTGAACATTCCTCTATCTACAGTAGACTTTAACAGAGAATTGAAAACTATTTATAAAATCGCTGAATCTAATGACTATCCTAGAGATTATGTTGACAAAATCTTAAGATCGATTAAAAAGAAAATGCTACTCAAGAAAATTTACCCCCACATTTGCGACAAGCCAAATTACATCTCCATCCCATTCTTCGAAGGATTTAATGATAGAATCAGTTCCATTTTAAGGAAACAAAATTATTTAATTGCCAATAAACGACATCCAACCTTAGAAAACATTTTAGTAAACAATAAATCTAAAATTAGCCAGGAATGTTGCAGCGGTATTTACAAGATAACATGTGAAGAATGCCCAGCCTTTTACATAGGCATGACAACACGCGCCGCCAAATTGAGATTTAAAGAACATATAAACAATAGACCTAAATCTGCGTTAGGTACTCATTTAATCGAAAGTAAACACAAGACCACAATTGAAAATCTGACGCTAATACAAAAAGAAAATGACTATAAAAAGTTGGTTCTCCTGGAACAGTATGAGATCCTTAAAAACAAGGATATTAGCCACCTTTTAAATGATATTTCGGAGTTCACTGGGAGACATTTATTTAAAGACTTATGAGAATTTATCACACCATCGAAAGATCATTCTCACGTTTATCTGTGACAACTTACCTGTACCTGATTCTGTGTCCTGTCCTGTCATTTAACAATTTAACCTCACATCGCAGATCACATGTTCCTTTGGGGAGTTTTTGAGTTTGCTGTTTAAAATACGTTCTTCTTCAAGGAATATATTCAGCATCCAACAACCTTTTATAAATTCCGATAATCGATGACCTTTTACAATGTTTTTTCATGAATTGACGGTAAGTCCTGATTGATGCATTCGAGGTCACTCACCTTCTCCTTGATTTCACTTGCTTCTCAAGCTATGGATTAAATACCCCCCTAATTGTTTTTATTTTTCAATAATGTATGACTGTGTAAGTAATAATAATGTATTTCAGCTGGCCTGATGATGGCTAGTAAGCCGAAATCGATCGCCGAGAGCATAGAAGAATAAAAACTTCTGAATATTAGTGTGTTTTCCTTTACCGATCTAAATTATTGATTGCACTAATGGAAGAATTCGTTAATAAATATGATAATTCTATGAATTTAAAAAAAGATATTAATAGACTCAGTTCAATGTATTCATATCTGATGGACATCGATTCAATCAGAAACAAACCACCAGATCGAGTCATTGAGAGAGGTTCATCAAACATCATTACATAGAATCATATCCTTTTAATTTTTGTGATTCGATTATTTCAAATAATTTTCTTTCATAATGTCATATTGAAATTTTATCAACTTCAAAATTCAATTCACTTATGATTTCTGTAAATTAATCCCATCATTCTAATCTTTCATGCAACTACATCTTTGAAATTCAACCTCAAATTCGTGAGTAAGATCCTTGTAACCTTGTCTTTATGTTTATCCATTGTATTTATTCAGTTCTCCTGATGAAGGGACAATAAATGTCTCGAAAGCTCGAGTGAAGAAAAAGGGTATTATTTTATTCAACTGCTGCTATTCCCAATAAATTAAGAACCTGTATCTAAATAGTCAGCAATAATACCTTCTATCCAGAGAGAGAAGAGTGTATCTATATATATATATATATATATATATATATATATATATATATAGATGGTATATAGGTGTGTATTCTGTAGGTCAAAATAATTTCAAAAAACTCATATCTTGTTATCCGATTTTCATTTGTTTTCAAACTATAGCGTCATTATAAAAAAACAACATTTTCTACATTAAAATGGTTTCATTTATAGCATTATTTTAATAAATGCTCAAGAATCCCGCCATCAACCTCCAAACACATTCGACTTCGTCTGCGATGGGCCCTTGTTGCTTTACCGATTGATTCGTGTCTTTCTTTAATAAGCAATGCCGCATTTCTAATGCGTCGAATTAGGGCATCCCGAGTGTTAACTTTTACTTTGTATACCTCGTTCTTGAACCAGACCCACAAACAATAGTCTAGTGGTGTGAGGTCTCTAGATCTTGGAGGCCAACTAATAGGACCACCGCGACCAATCCATCGTCCGCGGAACTCTTCATCTAAATATTTTTTGACCTGACGAGAGAAATGCGGGAGCTCCATAGTGCCGATAATTCATTTGCATTCGGATGTTTAAAGAAACGTCCTCCAGTAATATTATTAACTCATTTCGCGAAAAAATAAGTCAGCACCTATAGCATTTGTGATAAGAAGCGATAAACTAAAAAAAATTATTTATTTGAAATATTCGAATTACTCTATAGTTTGAAAACAAATGAGAATCGGATAACAACAAATGAGTTTTTTTAAATTATTTCGACCTGCAGAGTACACACCTGAAGTTTGGTCCGTTCCTCCCGACTCACCCTGTATATATATAAAATTGTTATTTATAGGGGGTTGGCAGCAGATGATAAACAAAACTTTCGAGACTTCATTGTCTCTTTCTCAGGGGAACTAAAATCAATAGATATAACATCACATGGTAAAAACTATAAATTGCTACTTACGAAATTGAGATTTCAGTCTAAGATATTTTAAATTATTAATGGAGACATAAAACACAAAGGAAGAAAATTATTGAAAGAGTATTTATTATTATACAATATTACAAGAGTTGAGGTTAAGACACCTATTAACTCAAAAATGTTTTGTCAGGAAATTACAATGTCGATTTTTTTATACATGACTAGGTGAAAGTGACAGAGAAATTTCTCGCATTATAATGATCGGGTGGTTTATTTTTCACAGAATTAATCTATACTAGGTATGAATAAATCAAACCGAGTCCAGAAATATCTTTTTTAGAGTTGATTGCATTTTTATTTTGGTATATTCTTACCATTTCAAAAAATGTTCTTTTTTTATGTTTTCCTCTGTGTCTAGAATTTCAACATTTTTGAAGTCAGATTGGTGGTTCTTAGTTAAAGCATGTACTGTTAATGCACAAGCATCCTTTTTAGTTCTTATGTTGCTCTTATGAAGAGAAATTCTTTGTTTCAAATTTGTCGAGGTTTGTCTGATGTAACATTCTTCACAGTTCATGCAGTGAATTTTATAAACAACATTAGCTTTTCTTTGTATTTGATTTTTGTTAATAAGGATCTTACTGTTTTGATGTTTTGAATTTAACAGTAGGAATTAAATTTCGTATTCTTTTCATGCGATGTTGTGACGTGGTTTGGTCGCCATTTTGTAACGGGGTTAGTCGCCATCTTGTAACGTTTCTAGTTACATCCTGCTCCGGGAGTTTCCCTCGGTGAAATTGACTTCGAGCGCCAGCTATTTTTCTTCTTCTGGAACGGCTGAATAGGGGAAAATAGCAAACCTACCTGGGTAGTCTCAAGTCGAAGACAGGATTCGAGTTTATCTAGGATGTTAGCGATAATTTTCTAGTCGAGAGTGAGGTAACTGCTGATCTACACTCAAGTTCCCTGAAGGGGACTATGCCTTTAGTAATCGGGAATAGAGGGGGGGGGGGTAACATACAAAACCAACAATGCTGAGAACTTCAGTTTATGACACAGATAAAAACTAAAGGAATAACTATCACAATTACACTTCGTGGAACAGGTCTGACTGTGAGCACTTTACACGGACGAAAGTATTTTCCGGTTGGTCAGCCAGAATTAATGTTCACTTATAGACACGATAAGCTAAGTGGCCAAGTTGAACTGTCGTCGGTTCAAACTTTCTGTCCCTTGTGGGGACAAGTATCACTGGCAATCGTCCGTCTACTCGTTGTGTTTGATTGGATTAGGTGCTGGATTGGTAGGACGTTAGTTAGGGGTAACACGTCTGGAGATAGATCGAGTGGACACGGAATATAACCTCCGCCTGACCTCTACCACTACCTCTGACGCGGGTAAAGTTAAAACAAAGGGGGTCAACGAGACGACGTCGGTGTCCATTCAACAAGGCCAGATTCGGAGTCTTGTTTTTCTCGGGTTACTTACGGTTCTTGTCCACCAAAACGAACAAAAAAAAAACGGTATCTTACTATCCGGAATGCCAGTTTAAACGACTGTGTTAAGGAAATATTTTACAAAGAAAAACGGCTCTAACTCTCAATCACTCGGATTGCTACTAATACTGAATTCAACACTACTCGCGGTAGCTAACAATCACGAATTATTTGTAGTTTCTAATTAACAATTCCCAATTCAGAATTTCTTACTGATCGCGGACGGTTAACAATTTATAATTCTCAACAACTACGAATCGTTCCGAACAATTACCAACAATTTCTCACGATTCTCTTAACGGTTTCTTAACGATTCTCTTTACCGATTCTCAACGATTACTTCACGATTCTCTTTACCGATTCTCAACGATTTCTTCACGATTTCTTCACGATTAATTCTAGAAGCAGAGGACTCCGTCTTTTATAACCTCTGAGGGGGGGAGGTGCAGCGGCCCATGCGTCGGCGAAAATTTCCGGACTTTTCGATATCATAATACGTCTTCAAATCAGACCATATGTGAAAAAAACGCCGTTAACGGGACTGATGGTGTTTTTAGCGGTGTTTTTCTAATGTTCTGGATAGATAAGCAACATTTATAGGAATAAACGGTTTTTCTCACATCTTCTGAAGTAATTCCGGAATCAAGAAAATTAACTCAAAAATGTTTAGATGAAAATCGGTTATTTACTTGAATAAACAACCGAGATTCATTACAATGTTCTTCATATGGTAGGACTTTATCAGTGTTTTTCAACCTGTGGGTCGCGATCCTGTGGGGGGTCGCGAGAGGTCGAGAGAACTAGGTTCTAGTTCACTAAAAAACATCAATAAAATCCAGAAAAAAAGATTTATCAAGAAATAGTTCCCAAAAGAATACTAGTAATGTTATTCATACAACTAAATTAATAAGACAAATTCTTCGATTACTAGTTTATTTCAACGTGAAGGTTGTCTTTTTTTAATTCACTGATAAGTTATGAGACAATTTATTCTTTCTTCACATTATCTGATAGCATTTTTATTTCGAATATATCTGGTATTTAAAAAGACTTGAAACGATGATTTTATTCCGCACACAGGGAGAATTTTGGTCCTGGGGACCTAGGGTCTTTGGTAATTTTGCCCGAGGCATCGAATGGGCCCATCAGATTTTGAGCCCAAAAGGGCCTTATACGAAATATGAGGCCCAACCTTGGAATTTCGAATACAACCCCATCTTTTTTATTACAGATTCGGATGAAGCAGGAAACTTATTATTCGAAATGGTTAAAACCAAAAAAAATTTCGTCCATATTTGGGCTCCATGCGGCGTTTTTTGTTTGAAAATTAAAGTTGGACCAGATATTCCGCATAAGGCCCCATCAGGCCGAAATTCTGAACGATGCAGATTATTGAACAAAAAACACTGCAATAGGCTGAAATAAAGACGAAAACATTTTTGGTTTTAACCAATTTGCATTAAACATTTTCGGCTGAATCCGAATCTGCAATAAAAAAGAAGGATTTGCATTTAAAATTTCAAAGTTAAGCATCATTTATCGTATGGCCTTTTGCGCCCAAAATCTGATGGACATGGGCCTATTCGATTCCTCGGACAAAATTTGTAAAGACCCCAGTATAAGAATTTAGATTTTCCGTCTGTGCTCGAAATAGATTCACAGCATCCAGAGTTTCGAAACATGTGATATGTGAATTGATGTTATCTCACTTCCCAATTCTTCAATGAAAGATGACGGCAACATTTCAATTCAATTTAGTTTGTCTTTTGCTAATGATGACATTTTCATTTCGCCCTTGAAGACGTTTTTTCAAGTTATTTGAATGCTGAAGTCAGAAAGAAAAAGCTATATTTTCAATAGGAATTCCAGGTCAAAAATGAATTCCAAGTTAACTGACTTGGCTTCGCTTAGCTGTGGAAAAAAAAAATTATCCTGTTTTTGTGTATATTCCGAAAGTTCAGCGTGAAGGTCCATAACTCTGGTCAGTACTTTGCTACGTTCCTCTGTATGGTAAAGCAAATTTCAATGGAGTAAACCCATACTTGTAACTTCACAAATAGAAATGATCTGAAACAGTCGAGTCTGCAACGCTTTTCACCTAGTCGAATTTACAATATTATACTTTTCAATATTTTTGAGAAACATGGTTGGGGGGTCGCGAAAATATTTTCGATATATATATATATATATATATATATATATACAGGGTGAGTCGGGAGGAACGGACCAAACTTCAGGTGTGTACTCTGCAGGTCGAAATAATTTAAAAAAACTCATTTGTTGTTATCCGATTCTCATTTGTTTTCAAACTATAGAGTAATTCGAATATTTCAAATAAATAATTTTTTTTAGTTTATCGCTTCTTATCACAAATGCTATAGGTGCTGACTTATTTTTTCGCGAAATGAGTTAATAATATTACTGGAGGACGTTTCTTTAAACATCCGAATGCAAATGAATTATCGGCACTATGGAGCTCCCGCATTTCTCTCGTCAGGTCAAAAAATATTTAGATGAAGAGTTCCGCGGACGATGGATTGGTCGCGGTGGTCCTATTAGTTGGCCTCCAAGATCTAGAGACCTCACACCACTAGACTATTGTTTGTGGGTCTGGTTCAAGAACGAGGTATACAAAGTAAAAGTTAACACTCGGGATGCCCTAATTCGACGCATTAGAAATGCGGCATTGCTTATTAAAGAAAGACACGAATCAATCGGTAAAGCAACAAGGGCCCATCGCAGACGAAGTCGAATGTGTTTGGAGGTTGATGGCGGGATTCTTGAGCATTTATTAAAATAATGCTATAAATGAAACCATTTTAATGTAGAAAATGTTGTTTTTTTATAATGACGCTATAGTTTGAAAGCAAATGAAAATCGGATAACAAGATATGAGTTTTTTGAAATTATTTTGACCTGCAGAATACACACCTATATACCATCTATATATATATATATATATATATATATATATATACCCTTAAACCGTCGTATTTATATATATATATATATATATATATATATATATATATATATATATATAGATACACTCTTCTCTCTCTAGATAGAAGGTATTATTGCTGACTATTTAGATACAGGTTCTTAATTTATTGGGAATAGCAGCAGTTGAATAAAATAATACTCTTTTTTCTTCACTCGAGCTTTCGAGACATTTATTGTCCCTTCATCAGGAGAACTGAATAAATACAATGGATAAACATAAAGACAAGGTTACAAGGATCTTACTCACGAATTTGAGGTTGAATTTCAAAGATGTAGTTGCATGAAAGATTAGAATGATGGGATTAATTTACAGAAATCATAAGTGAATTGAATTTTGAAGTTGATAGTTTGATAACAAATGAGAATCGGATAACAACAAATGAGTTTTTTTAAATTATTTCGACCTGCAGAGTACACACCTGAAGTTTGGTCCGTTCCTCCCGACTCACCCTGTATATATATAAAATTGTTATTTATAGGGGGTTGGCAGCAGATGATAAACAAAACTTTCGAGACTTCATTGTCTCTTCCTCAGGGGAACTAAAATCAATAGATATAACATCACATGGTAAAAACTGGTGTTTGGAGGTTGATGGCGGGATTCTTGAGCATTTATTAACATAATGCTATAAATGAAACCATTTTAATGTAGAAAATGTTGTTTTTTTATAATGACGCTATAGTTTGAAAACAAATGAAAATCGGATAACAAGATATGAGTTTTTTGAAATTATTTTGACCTGCAGAATACACACCTGAAGTTTGGTCCGTTCCTCCCGACTCACCCTATATATATATATATATATATATATATATATATATATATATATATATATCCCACTATATTTAAGTCCTCCGATAACACCTCCGGGGTCGATGGATCTACCGTATATGGAGGACCTAAGGCATTTCATGCTGAACGATTGAAAACATGACTCTGAGTCCACCATAAAATTTTCAGATGGAGGACTGAAATCGTGAATTTTGCCATTTTTGTATATTTTAGTTCAGCCTTCATCCAACTCTTCTAGTGATGGCGCTCGCGGCGGCGTATACTTTTGGAGTATATACAAATTCCATTCTACAGTGTATCGGTCCTCCGATTATACGTCAAAACGATCTTACGGTGGATAAGTCCTCCGAAATCCTGGCAACATCGCATAGACTGTGACTGTTGAATGGAATGCCGAATGAAATCAGGATTTACGATATCTCCTATTCGGCTGCTCTGTGCATAGGTAGAGTTCGCAACAGAAGTAGCTACTCGATATTTCTTCGATTTGATATGTGTACCTTAGACTGATTCAAAAAAATCGACTTCTTTTGTTTTCACGAAACCCCCCCCTAATTATCTTCAGGGTATCGAAAAAAGACCTCGGTGAAAATATCATCTCCAAATAATAACGTTTAGAGGTCGCTCATCAATTATTTCTGTTTTGCCTACTAATAGCAGGGGAAAAATTTCTTTTTTCAATAAAAAATTCCTAGAACACAAACCAATTGGCGGATTTCTTTGTAAGATACATTTTCGTGTAGGCAATCAGATACACTACAAATATGTCCTCTACGATATTTCCATAAAATGGCCTCATCTAAAGTTATTCGATTCGATGCTAATATTGAGGTATTTTTGAAGAAAAAAATTATTCAAAAAAATCGACTTTAGTTGTTTTCACGCAACCCGCCTTCTAATCATCTTCAGGGCATCGACAAAAAGCGTCTGTGAAAATATTAGCTTTGAATATTAATATTCAGAGGTCGCTCATCGATGGTTTCTATTTTCGCTGCTGATGGCAGGAAAAAAAATTCTTTTTTCAATTAAAAATTTTTTGTTCACGATCCAATAGATGGATTCCACTGTATGATACATTTTGGTGTAGAGAACTAGATACTCTACGGAAATGTTCCATACGATATCTCGATAAAATAACCCGTTCAAAAGGTATTTGAACTTTTTTTCCAAAATACCTCAATATAAGGTATTAATATAGGGGTATTTTTGAAGAAAAAGTTCGAATAACTTTTGAACGAGCAGTTTTATCGAAATATCGTATAAGACATTTTCGTAGAGCACCTAGTTCCCTTCACGATAATGTATTACACAGTGGAATCCGTAAATTGGTTCGTGAAGAGAAAATTTTTTATTGAAAAAAGAAAATATTTTCCTGCTACCAACAGCGGAAATAGAAATCATCGCTGAGCGACCTCTAAATATCAATATTCAAAGCTAATATCTTTACAGACGCCTTTTTTCGATACCCTGAAGATAATTAGAAATAGAATTTCGTGAAAACAAACAGAATCGATTTTTTTGAATAATTTTTTTCTTCAAAAATACCTCAATATTAGCATCGAAACGAATAACTTTTGAAGCGGCTATTTTATTGAAATATCGTAAGGGACATATTTGTAGAGTATCTGATTGTCTATACGAAAATGTACCACACAATGAAATCCGTCTATTGGTTTCTGCTCTAGGAATTTTTTATTGAAAAAAGAAATTTTTTCCCTGCTATTAGTAGGGAAAATAGAAATAATTGATGAGCGACCTCTAAATATTACTATTTGAAGCTGATATTTTCATAGAGGTCTCTTTTCGATACCCTGAAGATAATTAGGGGGGGGTTTCGTGAAAACAAAAAAAGTCGATTATTTTGAATCAGTCTAGTGTACCTACTACTTTATGAATTTTGATTTCTCAAAATGCTCATTTTTTCTTTAATGATTTCATTAAAAATGATATATGAAATATCGTATCAAATACAATCAAATAGATGAATAGAAATATGAACAGCCTAATACTATGCCACCCTCACGAAGATTATTAATCTAAAGACGAGGAAACTTGTCACGATATGAATATACTCGCACCACCGAAAACTACTCTGTAATACTCGAAAAATACTCGTGAAAATGTAAATATTTCGACATCCATTGGGAGTTTTTCGATGTTTTGGATTTTTTCTCAGCGAATAGTTATGAAAAAGCAAATCGTACCCAACGGTGGGTTTTCATCGTTGTGTTCACCACTGAAATATTTGATATAGTGTATGTTCTTATTATTGAATTGAATGCCTACTAATGAATATTAAAATTATTATAAAAGAACGACTCAATTATGACAAAAAAGATTGCAGAAGAAGAACGACAATTGTTTATCCTCAAGAAGGTTTCAACGAGTTTCAATTCAATAGTGATGAGAAACTTTCGAGAAGCAGGAAAAAACGGTAAATACAGGACGGAGAAGAATCCACAAAATTTTATAGATGTAGGAATTCCAAAACTCAGTTGAAGATGTTGGGAACAATGACTATTTACATCTAGTTTCATATTATATAATTTTAAAATTATAGCGGATGTTCAACTGGTATCCTCCGATTGATTTTTTATTCAAGATATTGAAATTTCAAAAAGGTGTTTTCATTTTCATTTTCTTAATTTTATAAGTTTCAGAGTCTGGTTTGAGAAAATGTATAATTCAATAGTTTAATAATTGGTTTGTATCATCTGCTACAACTAGCAGAGATTTGCGCTGAATTTTGTTTGGTGTTCAGGTTCAATGTAGATTTTCTTCCATTGAGGTTTCATTTTAATTTCTAACACTAAATGTGTTATTGTCAAGAAAAAAAGTTATGAGCTCAACTCTGAAGGTGCATTTACAATAATTGGGTAGTCAGTAACCTCGAAACAATTATGACGTCACTTTATATGACGCCAGGAGTGAAAATTGTATTCCAAGTGGTTAACTGAATACTAAAATTGACCAGTGCGACCGCTTCGCTTGAAACCATTCAAAATCGGTTCAATTGATTTGTTTCTTACTTTATCCATACCTACTCTGAATATGATATTTCAATGACATCATTAATTATTAAAAAAAAGTTCACCTCATATCTTTTCTCATGTCAAGGGCGTAGCCAGTATTTTATTTGTGAAGCTTTCGAGTGAGATTTTGAATTTTTTATTGATTATTTTTTCAAGATGACTGAAAGTACAGGGTTATAAAATTTCGATGATCTAGTAAGCCATATCCTTAATTAGAAGACAAATCTACTAATCCACATGTTATGTGGATTGTTATGTGGATAACATTCGTGCTGCAGTGTGATTTTGGTATTGGGCCAATTTTCATTATTCGATATAACTTCTTCACAATAGTGTATTCACAATAGTGAATACAGTCTCGTAATAAATTCATCCAGGGGAAGTTTTTAGAGAAATTATATTTTTCCTAGTTTATATATCGAAAATTCGGAAAAAAAATTTTCGTTCAAAAAAATCAAATAAGGTTTTGATTCGGATTAACATATTTTTAACTGAGGAGGTCATAGGACTTAATATTTCACAATTATCAGCTGTCAAATTGATTAAGAAAATATTAGTAATAGTTATATTTCATCATGCAGACCCGAGGTGTGTTTATGGAAACTCTTCGTTTTTCCTATGAACAGTGTTCGAAAACAGAGATGTTTAATCGCAGTTTCCACGGAAAGTGGTGATGAGAGATGAGAGCCTACTTGAATTAGTTGACCGAAAAGGGTTTCTTCGAAATTTTTGACTTATAATAAAATCGGAAGTATTTCATAATATTTATTTCTGAAATTGTCTAAGAAAAGTCTAATGGAAAATAAACTATTGTTTATGGTTTCCATTTGAAGTTTTTGTAATTCCTATAAAATTTTGAGTGGAACTGAAATTTCGATAGCACCGGTATGAAAAGAAGTGCCTTTGATGTTTTCATTTCGAGGTCGTAGTTGCAATACTGCGAAAGTGCAAAGCTGGAAACTAGACACTGTAGCGACTTGTGCAATTTATGTTCATTCAAAAAGGGAACATAACATGTAGTCTAGTGTTTTCTATCTCTTTTAATTTAGGAGGTGTAGTAGTAGGTAAATCATCGAAATCTGACCACCATATTGTCGAACTCAAAATTGGGGCAGTTATTAAATACTGCGATTCAATCTTCAGAACCGTTGAAACTGTGAAAAAACGAACACGATCATTTTCGTTGAGAATTTTTTCTTCTTGAATTTAGTTTATCAAAAATTTTACTTCAAACTCAATATTTCTTGAGGAATTTGAAAAAAAACGGAAGAGAACGTTCTAGGAAATATGTTAACTAGAAGCAGCTCTAGTTTTTTTTTAAATAATCAATATTTTCATTAACTCAATCTTTCAGAAGCTCGACCTGCAGAATTCTATCTGAATACTGCCGAGCATCAATTCTTAATGGCAGAATACTGCCCTTTTCCTTGTGCTCCACCCATGCAATAAAGTATTCTAATTTTCTTGCTACGTGTAATTCATGATGCAACTACCGTGCCCCCAAATATCTGCACAACTTAAATAATTTTACAGATATTCTAATTTGAATTCGGGGCTGGTTTGATTCGAGGGAAACAATTCAAAAACGTTCCCAAAAATCTATCTCGGTATCGAATAAATAAGATGAAATGATTACTGAATACAATAATGAAGATAAAATGTTTTGTATTGGAAAAGAAATACATGCTTGTGTCCGTTAGCGCAGGATAACAAGTTCCCTAGTTTGATTCAGGGCTAGGGATGAAATTTTCTTTATTCATGACGTCGCAGCCCACCATTCACTGTTGGGTAAGCAATCAATAGTGCTGTTAATAATATGGCGTAAGAGCACAGTAACGAAGCCTACACAGGGCACAACTGATTCCTTAAATAGGTTAAGACTTTCACGACCAGGAACGATAACATCAGAGAGAAATCCAGGCTTATTCGCCGAAGTCTATAAAGGTGCGTACAAAAATATGTTCCGAATAGCGTACCGAACATCGTCGCGTACACCGACGCGATCAACAAGAGTTCGCCAATATCTACACCGTGATCGCGGCGAGGTGCGATACGCTGTTGCACCCCGTCGTCCACACTTGGGTACGCGACGTGGTGCGGTACGATGTTCGGGGCATGTTTGTATGCACCTTAATGTTTTGCCTGATCATCGGTTCGGTAGGCATCTTCAGAGGATTCTTGGTCTGAGATTCTGACCCGAATGTTGAGTTACTGACTCTGAGTTAGTACCCGTAACTCAGCAATCGAATCACAATCTCAGACCAAGAATTCCCTCAAGATGCCTACCGCAGATGTGGGCGAAAAATATTAAGAAACAATTCATCATAGACCACGGCTAATATGCCTGGAAGACTTTCTTGATGTCATAGTTCCTGATCGTAAAAACCTCAACTTGTTACTGACTCAGAGTCAGTAATTAAGCATTCGAGTTATAATCTTGGACTAAGAGCCATTCGCATCTCCTTGGATCAGATTCAAAGTGTTATTTGACTATGCTAGACTACCTATAAAACAGAAGCTGAAATGATTTTTCGAATCTGAGCCAAAGCGGTGCAAACGGCCCTAAGAATTCTCTGAAGATGCCTGCCGCAGATGTGGGCGAAACGTTAGGTGGGATAATTTCTGATAGACCAAGGCTGGAAAGCCCGGAAGACTCTTTCAATGGCGACAACTAATTCCTCCGAACTGTCCAATTAAATGAGCTCTAGTAGATTACCCAGTTACCCAAGAAAAACCAAGGTACAAATAAATCAATAGATAATACAGCTCTGAAATAAAAAAAAAACTAAATATGATGGACTTTTTCATTTATAAATATCATGTTTGTTGTAGGATACGCAAAAATTTTTTTTGGTGGCGCCATTCTAGGGTAAATACATGTCTACTTCGAAAAAAAAATTTGCCGTAACGCAGATAGCGACCGATATACCACTAGAGGGACACATTGTATGAGTAGCTGATTCACCTCATAAAATTTAAGCCCAAATATAGCAGGTGACTCTTTATAAATGGACTAATAAATCAGCCGTATTTTTTGAACAATCTAACCCCAAAATCAGTCTGACATATTTACAGAAAACCTCAAAAAAACAAGGCATCGTTAACCATTTAAATATAATTACGGACATTTCAATACGACACATTCCGAAATGATAAGCCTTTGTTAATAGAGATGTTGATCAAGATTTATAATCGAAAAAAAAATTATATGATTGAAGGTACTCAGCAATTTTATTTCTTCAAAGCAACACCATAACTGAACAAATATGAATAATTCACATCAGGGCGGAACGGACGGATCCATCGATACCTATTATATGACAAAAGCGCCAAGTCGTTCGCTAGGACTATATCATATTGATGACATTGTGGCAACGGTGCCGGATGACCTAGGTACTTCGAAGTGAATAATATTACCCTTGCGGAGGACCAACAGTCGGTAAATTAGATATAGAAGTATACTCAAGGTTGACCTAAATACTATAGTTTGAACGGTGGACCTAAGTACGGAATTCTGAAGAAAAAGAAAAAAAAATTCAAGAATATTTTGTCGAATGAGTAATGAGGACATTCAATTAGGTAATATACTTTGACCAAATTTTTATTATACGCCGTCCATCTCGTGGAGGACCGATGTCTGCGATTCAGACGGAGGAGCCAAGGATAGTAGGATGTATATTAGACTGTTTCAAAAAAATCGACATTTATTGTTTTCACGAAACCTCCCCCTAATTATCTTCAGGGTATCGAAAAGAGACCTCTATGAAAATATCAGCTTCAAATAATAATATTTAGAGGTCGCTCATCAATTATTTATATTTTCCCTACTAATAGCAGGGAAAAAATTTCTTTTTTCAATAAAAAATTCCTAGAGCAGAAACCAATAGACGGATTTCATTGTGTGATACATTTTCGTGTAGACAATCAGATAGTCTACAAATATGTCCCTTACGATATTTCAAAAAAACGGCCGCTTTAAAAGTTATTCGTTTCGATGCTAATATTGAGGTATTTTTGAAAAAAAAATTATTCAAAAAAATCGATTCTGTTTGTTTTCACGAAACTCTATTTCTAATTATCTTGAGGGTATCGAAAAAAGGCGTCTGTGAAGATATTAGCTTTGAATATTAATATTTAGAGGTCGCTCAGCGATGATTTCTATTTCCGCTGTTGATAGCAGGAAAAAAATTTCTTTTTTCAATAAACAATTTTCTCTTCACGAACCAATTGACGGATTCCACTGTGTAATACATTTTCGTGTAGGGAACTAGATGCTCTACGAAAATGTCTCATACGATATTTCGATAAAACCGCTCGTTCAAAAGTTATTCGAACTTTTTCTTCGAAAATACTTCTATATTAATACCTTATATTGAGGTATTTTGGAAAAAAAAGTTCAAATAACTTTTGAACGAGTGGTTTTATCGAGATATCGTATGGAACATTTTCGTAGAGTATCTAGTTCTCTACACCAAAATGTATCATACAGTGGAATCCGTCAATTGGTTCGTCAACAAAAATTTTTTTATTGAAAAAAGAATTTTTTTCCTGCCATCAGCAGCGAAAATAGAAACCATCGATGAGCAACCTCTAAATATTAATATTCAAAGCTAATATTTTCACAGATGCCTTTTGTCGATGCCCTGAAGATGATTAGAAGGCGGGTTGCGTGAAAACAAGTAAAGTCGTTTTTTTTGAATATTTTTTTTCTTCAAAAATACCTCAATATTAACATCGAATCGAATAACTTTTGAAGAGGCCGTTTCATCGAAATTTCGTAAGGAACATATTTATAGTGTATCTAATTGCCTACACGAAAATGTATCACACAAGGAAATCCGTCAATTGGTTTGTGTTCTAGGAATTTTTTATTGAAAAAAGAAATTTTTCCCCTACTATTAGTAGGCAAAATAGAAATAATTGATGAGCGACCTCTAAATGTTATTATTTGGAGCTGATATTTTCACAGAGGTCTTTTTTCGATACCCTGAAGATAATTAGGGGGGGGTTTCGTGAAAACAAAAAAAGTCGATTTTTTTGAATCAGTCTAATGTATATATATATATATATATATATATATATATATATATATATATATATATATATATATATGGATTAGATTTATTGGACATAACCCTCTGAAACTGAAATGAACCGTAGACAGCTGTTTCGGGCTTTCGGCCCTCATCAGTACGGTGAGAAGTTGGTATTCGAAAACGCATAGCGGAGTCAACACAAGGGAGCCAGCCGCACATTTGCGATTTCGGTTGGAAGACCCTGCATTCCAGGGCCGAAAGCCCGAAACAGCTGTCTACGGTTCATTTCAGTTTCAGAGGGTTATGTCCAATAAATCTAATCCATGTATTTTACCGATCCCTCAATATTCATATCTTTCTCATATATATATATATATATATATATATATATATATATATATATATATATATATATATATATATATATATATATTCTTATGAAAAAGAGAGCTAAAATAATACAATAAATGTTGAAATAAAAAGTACTATGGGGGGTCGTGTCACGAAGAAGGTTGAAAAAAACTGGACTATAATATATTGTAACGTTCTAGTATCATTCTAGTTTAAGGGGTTTTCGGGATGTTGTTGCTAAAATAATACAATAAATGTTGAAATAAAAAGTACTATGGGGGGTCGTGTCACGAAGAAGGTTGAAAAAAACTGGACTATAATATATTGTAACGTTCTAGTATCATTCTAGTTTAAGGGGTTTTCGGGATGTTGTTGATTATGGGAGTCAATTTTTGTATTGTTCGGAATGTTGTAAAGGATTCTTCTAAGCCATCGTCTTGGATAACTATTATTTAAAAGAAGCTTTTCCAAAATTTCAAGATTTTTTTGTTTGTGATATTCTTAAAACTCCGGATTCAAGGTTACGTACAACAGTATTGATTTTCATCTAAAAGGGGTGGTATGATGATCAGTATAAGTATCTTCCTAATGATAGCGGTTTTCTATACCAATCCGAAAAAAGTTGGTTGTCCTTTCTAATGACCCTGACATCCAAAAATGGTACTGAATATTATGTTCTCTTCCAACTGTGAACTGTATCTTCTCATGGAATTGATTTATAATTTCTAATGATTTCGAATGATCATTTCCATTACGGATTTTTCATGTTTTGTATGAATGGGATTTGGACGAAGTCTGTTTATACAGGATGAGTCTTTGACTTGTACATATATTTTAACGAGACATTCCTGAGGTCAAAAGAAACACTTTTTGCCTCTACCATTTCTTCCGATTCGGCTCGGTTGTAAAGATACAGGGTGTTGAAAATCCACAAAAAAATGTAATTTTCGAACATATCTCGTGAATGATTTCATCGTATGGAATTATTTTCAGAATATAGGTTCTCATTAATGTGGCGAATCTTTTACGAATACAAAATTCAACTCACATGTTTTATTTTTTCTCGTTATGACCAATATCATAGTATAAATGCTAATATATACCATTCCATTCGATAATTATAGCAGAAATTCTATGATCCCGACCCTTGGAAGTGAGTTGAATGCCATTTAATGAATACTTGGCCATTTTGTAAAACAAAAGTATTCTTCGTGAAATCTCGTGAAATGCGCACTCTTCGAGTAATTAATGATTCAAAAAAATCTATACCAGCGAAATTAAAAAAATTGGTTATTTTGGCTGAATGTAAATCTGTTAAGGAGATTCGCAGAATTAAATTTCTGCTACATTTTCTCGAAGGTTTAGGAGGTAGATCTAATACTCGGAAAAATTTTAGTGCCATATTTCCAGGGGTGGCATAGCTCATTATGAAAGTTTAAGATGGCTTTATCTTTTTATGTAGGCTGAATCAGAAAAAAATGCTATCCGAAAAAAGTATTTCTTGGTTTGAATATATGTACAAGTCAAAGACTCACCCTGTAGGTGAATTTTTTTGTCAGGGTACATTTTGCATTTGTTTTTTCGAAACTTTTCCGGTTTTGTTAGGGCTTTTCATGTATTTGTGTAGTCATTCGCGTTTATAATCTATCATCCGAATAAGAAGACACTGTATTTTGAGTAAGTTCGTCACGAAAGTTGACGTCTTCCTCACTAAACGCTTTGTGTTTTTCACAACTCGGACAAAAATTATTATTAGAGCTTACAAATTGAATGGGTTTTATCAAAAAAAAAATTATATCGTTCTTCTTGTTGTACAAAGCATTACTTACTCAATGCTTCAATAATCTCGCAATATGACAAAAAGTTCCTTCTTTTATACATAACTTTACGAAAATGTCATAAAACGATCATAAAATTGAGCATATTCTTATATTCTTTAGATCATTCAGTGCACGAATGTATTCTGGTCACAAAATCAGTTTCAGTGAAATCGGATGAATTCCACCAATTGAATCAGTAAGAAAAACACTTTATTTTTAAGAATAATCAGTTGAGATACGGTGATGAAAAGATGAAAAATGTTTTTTTTTTCATGTTGCAGCATTTTTCAGACAAGTTATGATTTGAACCATTGAATAATACTCACAAGGTGTTGGTGTTTACTAAAGTGGAACAGAAAGAAAAAGAATGGAAATAGAATGATGTCCGAACACAACGAGCTCCTGCTTCAATACTGCTCTGTCGTAACTAGACAACCTAGTTATTTTTATCCAGATTTCTAATGTTGGCATGAACTCGGAAGATGTGATTCGTGGGGACACTTCACTGCTTCACTCCAAGGAATTGTTGAATTTCTGCATAAGGTTATATAATAATTAGAAAAATCTAAGTAACTTCTTTATTATCAACAAGCAAATCTAAGAAGTCTTTATCGGATCTTTACATTGTATTAAATGTTCACTCAAATTATACAATGATGCTTTACTTCTAAAATATATCTACACAACGCAATATTCTATCTATCTAGGTGCCAAAAATTTAAATTCTTATTATGAATTCATTTTATTTTCTGGAGAATTGATTCAATGTCTTGTTTTGTTAGAGTATTTTGCCTTGTTTGAAAATTTCAAATCGATGATTTGGCATGTACTGAAAGCATCGATCCTTTTTGGCAAAGGCGTATCGGAAACAGATTTTTATTGGTACAAATGACGTATAGGTTCTTTTGAAGAAAACTGCACTGAAAGGCCGATTATTCGATAATAAATATATCGAAACGTCGGCCTTTCAATAAAGCAGTTTTTTTCAAAAAGACATATACCTGTCATTTGTATAGATTCATATAAAGGTCGTCATACAACATGAATAAGTGATTTTAATGTTAATGAAATCGCAGGCCTCAATGAGTTGAAGCGAAAATCCCTTGAACTAAAGAGTAATGTAACATTTGGCTGCCAACGAACAGATGATCCTGAAAAGACCACGTCAAACGAAAACGGAATGTAGATTAGAATGATGAGAAAAAAATGTTTATATGAAAGTCTCATCGATTTCGAGATATTTGATATTTTATGAAAATGTTGAATTTTTTCACTTCAAATACTTTTTCTCATTCCATAGGTACTATCGCAACGAGTCATCAGTAGGGTAAAACTAACCTGTCTCACGACGGTCTAATCTAGTAGAAAGATGCAGGTCGTGTCTGCTAACAAGCTTCAACTTCAGAATCACTATCGAAGCTTTGGCCTCACAAAGCTTAATTGAGGGGACCAAACACATGAAAGTAACAGGGTGCATCTCTGGACTGTAAAGAGAGTGTTCCAATGTTTCCCAGCCCAGTTGCTCATATTTTTCCCAAGTCAAGGCTGCTGTAAACATATTGTCATGGAGAATAACCACTTCCCTGATCGATAAGGTCTCTTTTTTGCGGCGATATGCAAGTCGGACCTCGCTCATCCTGACCTCACGTACAATTTCAGTGGTACGACGTCTGTCATCCTCAATAAGCCGTCAAACACTATTGATGTTCTTCGCTGTAATGCTGGTACGAGGTCTGCGGTCATGGCTTTAACTTTTAACACGATCACGCCCCTCCACGGACTGTTTATGCCATGCAAACACTCTGGCTCGCGACAGTAGTGATGGGAAGTAACGTTATTTTTCCATAACTGTTATCAACTGTTATGGTTATTTTCAAATAACGGTTGTTGATAACCGTTAATACGTTATTTGGTTGAACCGATATATATGAATAACAGGGTTCACAGGGTTTGCAACTTTGAATTTCTACATATTGTCATTGGGAAAAATATTGAGGAAACAATATCACTATTGCTTGAGGGTATATTCTTCATCCATGTTGAAATAGAAAACTATACAAATACAGCGGTACAGTGTAAACATTGGCTCTCGGTTCTTTGTTGTTCTTGCCAAGTTTTCGACAAATTCAAGTTTGTATTTTCAGTCAGCAGTGAATGTGATCCCAGACGGCACAGAAATATTCCATGCATATTCAATGAATATACCGCTGGCATATTGAGATATTCCAAACATATTCCAAATCTCCCACGGCATAAGCCTGGCAGATAGCAGGAATATCCAAGGTCACCATGAAACATCTGCCAGGAATATCCCATGATCTTCAAAAATATTTCCATGGCATATGCCATACAGATTCATCTATGAATATCTCCCTTACATATATGCTGGCAATATCTTTTTATCTCCTGATTTGTCCATGCCATATGCTGGTAATATCTTTGTATATATTTAAATATATGTAAATTTTTGTAGCGGTACTAAATAATAATGCATTGATTAGATTGTTTCAAAAAAATTTATTACAGTTTTAAGAATATTTTGTACAATAACAATAATTAACAAAATTATCACATTAAATTATGAAAATGAACATAAAGTAAAAATATAAATATAAATCAACTAGGTATTTTACAAAACAATACAAGGCATATGAACTAAGAATAAGTAAAAATTAACATTTGATGAATTAAACTAAAAAATAGGGAAAACACAATGAGGTAATATTTTAAATGGTATAAATCTTGAACTGTGAACTTCAATTATTTGGTTTGTGAACTAGCACAAAACTTTAATTGGGCAATTAAAAACCTCACGTAAATCGAATCACACGTTTTGATTAATTTAATGGTACAAACAAAGTTTTGTGAAACCGACGTTATATCTATATCAGCACCTAAGAGGTAAAGTGTGTTAAGTCACATTTTTTCAGACACGAACTATCTACAATATTGGATTCACATTAGTAAATTCTAGCTAGTGGAACACATTTTTGACTCCCTAGGTATATGAAGTCGCCAAATAATGGCAGTACACATTCTTTGAAACAATGATCGAACTGAATAATCTCTCTTTTGTCTAATTTTGATATTGTGACTTAGCACACTTTACCTCTGGGGTGCTGATATAGATATATCATAGATCCTACGGATTTCCGGTTCCCAGTCTCCATCCCCTTCTGTCCACACCCATTCTCTCGGTCTCTCAGGTAGATTTTGATCTTCCTCGCCTTTTTCTTTCTTTTGATCTAGCTTTCTCTCAACTAGCAGATTTGGCCCTGAAAAAAACAGTGATTCTAAGATTTTCAAGATAAGAGGCCGTCTACTGCTCTAGTAATAGTGGAAGTCTGTTCTAGAATTGTTTGATATTTATAAACTTACTTTGAATTTTAATAGGCAGTGTTGGCATTTTATATCGAGGCAACCTTCCTTCTTGAAGATGATGATATATTCCTGCGATCCCTCTTTTTGATGAGTATCTCAGACAACCTGTTTTGCGTCTGAATCTGTAACAATTCCACTAACATTTTCGACCTGTTCAGCTCGGCTGAGACTTACACCTGAAATGATAATCCACTCATGCTCTTGTAGTTGTTACGTTTGGATTGAAAGCAAAATTTTGGTAACAAATTTAGTATTTTCATTCTGATTAAGAACCTCTAAAAATATTAATAAAACTTAATTATGGATTTCATGATCACTGAAATTATTTATACTATACCTTTGAGAACATTGCACAATTTTATTAGGGATGAAAAGTTTGTTTTTGCCTTCTCCCAACCCAACAAAAATATAGGAAATATCCTTTCTATCACTTCCTCACTGTTAAGTCCTCATTTCTTTGACCTGAAAAAAACGTAAATATACATAACCAAAGATAAAGAACTGACAAACCTTTTTCAAGCATTCCAAATATAAGAGTACCTACCAATGCCGATTTGATATTCATGCTCTTGTCTGTCTGTCTGATCTTTTATCATGTGCTTGGCTGCACATAATACTCAAACAATAACATCTTTGATCTCAACATGACGACCATTTTGGAACGCCAAACTGCTAATAACCACTAACCACAGAACACAAATAACCTCAATCCAAGACCACAAAACAAAAATTTGAATATTTGGACTGAAAAAGTAACAAAATGGCGATGATCAGAAAAATCTGTTTTGTTTACATCCATGAGAGTCAAATCTCAGTAAAATCGAAATTTGATATTCTTATCGGTAAATTCAGGGAGTTTAGAATGGATGAAAGCCAAAAAATAGTAATAGTAAAGAAATGATGTTTGTTTTATTTATATCAGATATTTCAATAAAATTCAAGGAAATATCTAGAAAGGGCGAAAATATGGTTCGAAGTGGCCACACAACTTCCTCAACCTTCGATGGCTCTGAAATGTTTGAAATGCAATGTATTTGGTTCAATGAAAAGCAAGAAGAAATAAGTTGAACTAGAAAGATTCCAAGTTCCAGACAACACCTTTGTCACCACATTGCAGCTGCATGGAAACAAAAATATGAGCAAAAGTGATTCGATCCTCCAGGGGAATAAGCCACTCTCACCTCTGCTGACTAATATTTGATTATCATACGAGTATATGATTTTTGACAACTTGTCTACGGCCTCTTTACAAATCTGTTCGAATATCATATTATACTGTTTTTCTGTTTTTTGAAAGTATATATTTGATCTCCTTCCTATAAGATCAAAATTATAATGGACCTCTTTTTCTATTTCATTGAAAATTTCAGTTATTTAAAAAGTCACTCGACTGTCAGTCGATATAGTATAGTATGTCCATTTTTCACAAATAAAAACGTTTAATTTGTTGCCTGCTTTTTCATTTCATTGTATCAATTATATAAATAAATTACAAATCATTGATTCCATTTTTTATTCAGATCAAATTATTAAGCGAATGAAAGTGTTATTTTTTTAACTTGAATCAAAGTATAATTAACTTCATTATAACTGCGATTCCTCGAAAATATAATTTATATAGAAAGTTTGTAGTTCTTTAACAGTTTACTGGAAAATATCAAACTCATCAGTTATTGATGAGTTCGGAACAAAAGCAAGATCGAGGTAGTGGTAGTACCTACACTATAAAAAGTTACCGTTCAAAAAGGGTTTTGTAACGTTTGTAATATTCCATGAAGATTCATATATATATACCAATAAATACCATTAAATAATATTCTAAACACATATCATAGGGATATTCCCGTAGCATATACCAGACATATCTGGGATAGCATATATCTGGAATATTCCTTTGAGAGCAGATATATTTGACATATTTTTTGCATATGCCTCGCATATTGCAATATCTTTTGGCTTAATGGCAGATTGGAGGAATATTCCGGGAATATAGGGTGCCGTCTGGGATTGTTCTTCATCTGTGAGAATCTATATCTGCAGGGGGGTGGTAAATAAATTCAAAATTTTTTTAATTTCTTGCCTAATTTAGGTTACCTCTCATATTGCTAATCAGGTTTCGTTGCGCATCTTCGAATCCCCACTTGCTCGTTCTTCAAACACACGTGAAACCAGTTTCGCGACGTGCAGATTAACGCTGTTCTTGTTGTTCAGTACCAGAATAAAACTGAGAGGGATACGTTCTGATAATATTCACCGTTAGGAGCTACGGAAACTGCGTATAATTAGTAAATCAATTTTCCTCTGTTACTTCACCCAATTCACCTTTTTCCCTTCTAATCCGCGGCCTACCTGTCTCCGTTATTTGAAAGTCTCTCATATAGACCCGTGAGAGTGAAGCGAGTCACCTTTGTCCTTGTTCTTTGTTTAATTTCTTTCCGAATTTAATATTTCTCGGCGCACATTTTGTTATCTGAAATGCCTGTCTGCTGTTCATGCTCCGGCTCTGTAAGCGATACGGAGTCGTTGAAATGCTGTGTTTGTAAGAAAGTTTTTCATGCGATGTGTAGTAATTTGACAGAAAATGATCTGGCATACTTAAAAACCTCCCAAAACAATTGGAAATGTCAGTCTTGCGTGGCAAAGGGTAGACTTCGTAGCCATTCTTCTACCAGTCAGAGTTCCGGCTCTGTTCAAACACTAGATCTGCCAATTACAATGAAACATTTTCAGGATCTCATGCAGGCTATTTCTGCAATATCATCTGATTTGAATGCGCTGAAAGTATCTCAATCTAACACAACCGCTGATACCTATTGGTGAAATTAAGAATGCACTTCAAACTAAATTCGACTCAATCAATGAAACGCTCGAGCTACATTCAAACTCATTATCGAAGCACAAGGATTTGATCGAGGAAAATGCGACTAAAATTCAGAACCTTACTTCTTTTTGTGACACAGTTGATTCCAGGATCGCAGTTTTGTCTGAAGACTTGAATAAGTTCGCGGAGTCGTCCGATCCTACCTCTGTTAATAGTGCTGTGTCAACATCTGAGATATTGGAGAGGATGAAGCGCTCCCACAATGTTATCATCCGCGGCAATGCTCCCTCCGGTGATGGAGATGTGGATTGCGGCCTTCTTGCTCGGTGTGTTGATTCGGTGGCGCGTGACTCTTCCAGATTCATCGTTGATACCACAAGTCTTGGTGCTGATTCCTGGAAGTTGGGATTTTCTAACCCACAGGTTGTCACAAAGATTCTCAGGAATAAAAAGATCTTGGTGGGGCACTGTGATTTCAGGAGAGTGAGGATTTCAGATGATATAACACCGCTTCAGAGGAGCCAGTTGAAGAGTTTGCGTGATGAACTGCGAACAAGACAGGAGAGGGGGGAAATGGACATCACCATAAAGTACATACGTGGCGAGCCTACCATTGTTAAGACTCCATCATCTTCTAACGGTCAAAAAAACTAGAAAGTGGAAAATGTCCTTCACTCAATGAGTGGAGTTTTCTTTACTCGAACATCCAATCACTTCATCCGAAGTTCAGCGAGTTATTAACTTTCGTCAAAATTAATAGGCCCCTTCTAATATTTCTCACGGAGACTTGGCTCCGTCCTACCACTCCTGACTCCCTATACGATATTCCCGAGTATTCCATCTACAGGTGTGATAGTGTCACTACGGTGGGTCACGGTGGAGTTTGTATTTACATCCATACTTCCATATACTCTAATTTCACGACCGCAATAAATTCTCTGCCTACACCAGGACTTGACAATCTTTTTGTCACTATTTCTAGTCCAACTTTCTCGCTGAAGTTTGGTTGCGTTTATAGACCCCGTCCATTTCAATACGACAACTACGTATTTGATTATATAAGGACATTATCAAATGCCTCATCCCCTTTACCCGGATGTGAATTGGCCATTGTTGGCTTCAAATTTGCCTTCTTCCAGCTCGCCCTCTTACAACTTTTGTACCATATTGTTGGACTCTAACTTACAACAGCTGGTGGATAGACCAACTCGCTACCGACACGGTCAGAATCCTTCACTTCTGGATCTTGTTTTGGTCAACGAAGAGAGTCTCCTCTCTGAAATATCGTATCACCCTCCTTTTGGACTATCCGACCATGTAACATTAGTTTCTACACTTCAGTTTACACCACCTGTTCCTGTTCGCAGACAAACGAAAATAAAAAACATTCCTGAGCTTAATCGAGACCTCCAAGGAGTCGACTGGGACTCGGTGTTTCAAGACCAGTCGGTTGACAGTATGTGGAAGACCTTTTCCAAAGTATTACAATCCTTCATATCTAGACACACTCGTGTTGTTGAGAACACTGTATTTCCCTCAAAACCATGGATTACTCCTGATCTTCAAAGAATGATCCGATTGAAGAGGACCCTCTGGCAACGATACAGACGCAGTAGAACTGATAGTGACTATGATAACCACAGAAGGTACTCTATAGATCTTAGATCCAGGCTCTCACAGGCAAAGCAGGAATACGAATCATCACTTTTGAATACACCGAATGGCAAAAAAAAATTTATAAGTATGTTCGCAACACCCTTAAAACAAAAGTCTCAATCCCAATAGTGCGCGATGGTGCAGGAGAATTGTGCGCGGACAACCGACACTCTGCCGAGGTTTTGGCAGATGCATTCGGAACCACTTCCGCCCATATCATTGCCCAGGTCTGTAGAAAGTTTAGAAGAAATACATTTTTCTGAAGATGACGGAATATCGCCATTTATTTTGAGGAACTGTGCTCAAGTCTTCGCTCTGCCCCTCTCTTTAGTCTTCAATCGCTCCTTTGCCACATCTACTTTACCTAGAGAATGGCTCAGCGCATCTGTCACACCGATTTTTAAGAAAGGTTGTAAAACATCCGCATCAAATTATAGACCGATAAGCCTAGTATCTGTTGCGGCCAAGGTATGTGAAAGAATAATAACATCCAAGATTCTCAGTTTTGCTATGGAGAACAACATCATTTCGGAAAACCAACATGGATTTCTACCTGCCAGATCGGTCATCACAAATCTTCTCAAGTGTCTGGAAGATTGGACGAAGGCGTTGGATTCCCGTACACCCATAGATGTCATTTACCTGGACTTCGCCCGAGCTTTTGATAAGGTTCCACGAAGACGTTTGCTCACCAAGTTGGAGCATCTCGGGGTCGAGGGGACCTCCTCTCATGGATTGGAGCTTTTCTGTCTGAGCGTCGGTTCTATGTGCGTGTCGGCAAGTCTTTTTCCAGTTCAAGAGCCGTATTGAGTGGCGTACCCCAGGGATCGGTATTGGGACCCCTCTTGTTTCTTCTATATACATCCGACTTACCTAGTTTGCTCAAATCCTGCGTCTCCATGTTCGCCGATGACACAAAGATATATGCTGCGCCTGGAACTGATGGTGATTTCCTGCAAGAAGATTTGTCCACAATCGAACAATGGTGTAATGATTGGCTAATTCCCCTGAACATAGAAAAATGTACTGTCTTACATGTGGGCGGGAGGAACCCCAGACATCAGTACATCATTAATGGTGTTGCACTGTCGCATTGCTCGAGTCATGTTGATCTGGGCGTCACCATAACAGAGGATCTCAGTTGGTCGAACCATTCACTGTTGGGTAAACAATTAACAGTGCTGTGCCTAAGGTGGCGTCGGGACACAGTAACAAAGCCTACACAGAACACACCCATCATTCTAACTCGCACAAGCTTTAAGTAGCTTCTGAGGGGTTTCACTGAAACCTAGAATGCATGGAAATACATACATACATATACAGTCTACATGCTCCAAGGCCTCCAGAATTTGCTATTTGTTGGAGAGAGTGTTTGGCAAATGTTCCATCAATACATGCCGCACCTTATACATGACTTATATACGACCTATACTGGAGTACGCTGGACCTTTCTGGGATACAAGATTGGTGGGAGATAGAACTTCCTTGGAGAATATCCAGAGGAGGGTTACAAGAATGGCATTTGACACTGAACGCCCTAGTTACGAAGATCGGCTTCGAATGATGGATCTACCCCGTTTTGAAGATCGTCGCATGCGTGGTGACCTCATCACAACATATAGAGCAATGATGGGACTATTTGGTGTTGATCTAACAACTTTATACCAACTCAATTCCGATCAACGTCTACGAGGGCACCAGTTCAAATTTTATCGTGAAAATTTCCACTGTGCAGCGAGAGAAAATTTCCTGCCAAATCGGATTTTTCATGCCTGGAAGCGGCTTCCTGCAGTGGTTGTGAACAGTGCTAGTGTAAATTCTTTCAAGAACAATTTGGACCATTTTATGCCCCTTTAGATGGATAGTTTTTCACTGTATTGTTCCCATATATGTCATGTTTACTGAGTCATATAGATTTATATCTTGACTCTTATTCTTAATAAATAATAATAATAATAAATTATTGAAAATTATCTGCTATTAATTTCTTTTTCGAAAACTCATGATAATAAACCCTGTCAGCTTAACAACCTTAATGTACCAAGAACCGCATCCGCATTCGACGGTAACGTTAGCTTAGCATGATAACATTAACCCATTACAGCCCATTGGCAACTTAAGTTGCCACCACTCATTCGACAGCCTACTATGCGCATGCGCGTAGTTGCAGGTGTTTTATTGCTTAGATTTCCTGAAATAATATCTCCTGCCTCATATAGCATAAAAGTCAATCATATATTGTCATACAGTAAGTGTGCATATAGCGTTTCATTCAGAGTTATCTCCTGTAGTAATTCACCATAATGACCATCGATGAGAGTTTGTGATTATTCGAATTGATAAATGATATTATATATGTATTTTTTTCATTAATTGTATTTGATATGAGTATAGCAACATATTTTAGTACCACAGTAGAATTTTCATGAAGTGTTTCATTTTTGGCAAACGTGCAAACTTTGATGGCAACTTAAGTTGCCAACGGGAACATACAATATCAATTTCGGCAATATTTAGATGTCTCAGTTTATGAAGATTTCGACGGGTATAAACGTGAAAGATATGGCACTGGGTTAGTTCTCCATAAAATAATCGATCTTATCGAGAATTACGAGGAAATATCAACCTCTGTAGCTATATCTTCCCCTGATGAGCCTCTTGGTGCACATACAGGTAAGAAGAAGTTGGTGATATTGATCATCTTCCTGCCTGTATATGGCTCTCTCAGATGGAAAAGCAATATTCAGATTTGAATGATGATCACGACTGGTCATTCAAGAGGAAAATCCAAAGGGATAGTATAGTTATAGTATCTATATGGGAGAACCATACAAAGGAACCTGGACCTGGTACTTTTCCACAGAAAAAAACTCGATCTAAACGCAGCAAGCGTCAGCGGCCTTCATAATAATCGACTCTAATTTGATAAGTTATTCACCTCAGTTGATTTGCTGAAAGAACTAAGTTCCAGAGTTGATGTATACAGCACACAAGGCTGTATATCGCCTTGGTCACAATATTTCTCTATCGGATTTCAAGTGTTAGTGTGTTTTTTTCATCCTGGAGTTCTTTGGCAGTTCCCCAATGACACCAGGAGTTCGATGTTTTCTAGAATCCAGACCAACTCTCGAATAAATCAGAAAAAATCGAACAGATTATTTCATCCAAAAAGTTATGAGTATCGCCGCCGTAGGATCTGTGGCAGGCGTATCATTTTTTATGCCAAAAATGCGAGGTTTCACTCCACCCTGATGAGTGCTTCAAGATTTTTCATAGAAATTGAATATTAATTTACAACACCATACAATGAAAAGTATAACAATTTCCATCAAAATAAAATTATTCTTATATCTCAGTCTTATTTGAATTTGAATAATTTATACATGGATCATCCCAGTGGCAACTAAAGTTGACACTTGACAGCAACTCTCCTACATATTTGATCATTGTTTTTATGAAAGAATATCATTTTTTGTGTCCTCACGGTACACCATACCAAATTTCACATGAAAATCTCTACGGGGGAATTATAGGCTTTAATGGGTTATTATCATCAGGTTATATGAATAACAGTTGTCGTTCCAAAAACAGTTGTCGTTCCAAAAACAGTTGTCGTTTCAATAAAGCCCTGTTCTCAGAGCTTCGTCGTGTCGCTGGCGACAGTTGTTCAGCCAATCAGAGCATGTAAACAAAACTTCCCCTGGCCCCTACCTTTTCATTTCTGGTTGTCAAAATCTGTCGCGACACGCCCCGTTTGTAGTTGAAATATTTCAACTACACATTGGATTTCTGCTACGATCTCATGAAACAAGGAAGGAGTGGGGATCGTCGCCAGCGACACGACGAAGCTCTGAGAACGAGGCTTAACAGTAAGCGTTAAAATAGAAAGTTGAAGTGCGCACAGCACGTAATCCCGAACGTGAACGTTAACGTGAGAAATAACGTCAAATATAACGTTCACGTGCTGCAGTGAAAAGACAGTTGAAGTGCTGTCATGTAAAAGCTACGCTACTTACTAGCAAGGCTAACCAGGTTATTTCCAAGGTTGGGAGAAGGTTATGTCAAAATTCAAACATTCGCAACTCATCGGGCAGATTCGTTTAACGTTCCTGGTAACGTACGTTGGCGTTAAGGTAACGTGAGAGGACGCTAGCTTACGTCGGCCGTTAAGCTGACTCTAACATGGACGTTAAAACTAGGCATGTGTCAGTTATAACGAAACGAAACTGAAAACCGTTTTCAGTTAGGAACCGGTACGAATCGATATCATCATCTGAAGAAACCGTTTTCGTAAAACTATCCCTTTTCTCCGATAGAAACGCTTCAAGAGCGAGAGAGATGGTGCGGTTTTCTTCGAAACCGAGGGATATCGATTTTCAAAAACGGTTTTCAAAACCGTTTTTAAATCTTGAAAACCGTTATATAACGGTTTGCATCAAAATCTGAAAACGCCCATTTCTAGTTAAAACAGTTTTTAACGTCTACGTTGCGCAATTGTCAGTACAATTGCGCATGTGTATATGTCAATTATAACGTGTACGTTGACGTTCGTGGAAGCACTTCATCTCTCTATTAACTAAATAACGTTATTTTAACGCTCACCGTTAAAGCAATGAAATAACCAGATAACGTTATTTGGTTATTTCAACTTTCAACGCTTATTGTTATTCGAACGAACGACGAGCTCGACCAAAGATTGTTAGTTATTAGTGGAACTTGGAATCGGGAATCGTCAATCTTCGCGTCGAATCGTCGACAGAGGCGGACATTTGATATTCCGCGCATACGTTATTGCGCAACCTGTTATTTTTCAAGATAAATAACAGTTAGTTATCGTTATCTATAAATAACAGTTGTTGAATAACAGGTTAGAGAATAACGCCCCATCCCTACGCGACAGTGTCTCTTCTCCAAACTGCCCTTTATGGCTAGAAACTTGGTGAAATCATGTTGCGCAATTGACGGAGGTACGTCTTCGTCCGACATCGTCACGGTGGACACCGGGAGGGTCGAGGAGGCGATCCCACGTGCTTCCCTCAATCCAGACAAACCTACCCAACAACCATGATACAAGGAATACACAGCCTTCTAATAGACTGAGAGCCAGCGTTCGGCAGATTTACGGTATTTTAGCAAACTTCATATTAATGTCAGGTATACTATGACACCTACCGTAGGTGAAATGAGGATTCGCTATGCTCGGCGATGGTTCCTTGGAGCGTGGCCGGAAGTCCAAAAACGAGAAAATTGGGTTTTTCAACGTAATAGTAGCATGTCTGCCTTTTTGATATATTGTACTACACTTTTCTATATCCAACAATTCAATGGCAGACATTTATTCCGGTTCCAAGTGTAATTTCTAGGTTCATGAAAATCGAAAATTTCATAAAAAATAACTTTATTTTAGCAAGGCTGAAAATTATGTATGTTATTCATATGTTTATCGAATACACATATATGACGAGGCAGATAGTTAGGTCGGTTCTAACGCGCAGGCAGACCACATAATACTTTCGGTATAGTGCTGATGAGAACGTACGATTATTTCTGTTTTACTCCTCATTTCATTATGAACTATTGTTTGAGCATTGCTGCAATTTACAAGTGGTATTCATACTATAAGCATGTATGAATATTGAAATGAAACAGACAGATATATCGGTTCTAACATATAGGCAGACCCCATAATACATTCGCTGTCGTGTAAATGATATTGTTAGATTTTTACTATTTTACTCTCCATTTCATTGACAACTACTGTTTCAGCAGGTCTGCAATTCACACATGCTATTCTAACTATCATAGTCTATACACAATAAAAAAACACACAGACACATCTGTTCTAACCTGTAGGCAAAAAAAAATTCATTAGCTGTCGTGTTAATGAAATTGTGAGATTTTAACTTTCACTTTTCTACTCCACATTTCAATGAGAAGCAATGTTTTAGCAATGCTGTAATTCACACATGGTATTCATATTTTCATTATGAATACATAATAAAACAAGACACTTAGATATATCGGTTCTAACATGCAGGCAGACAACAAAATATATTCGCTGTCGTGATAATGAAAGTGTGAGATTTTTACTTTTACTTTTTTCTCCATATTTCAATGAGAACCAGTTTTTTAGAAATGCTGTACGTCACAAATGGTATTCATATTATCATTATGTATACATAATGAAACAAAACAGATAGATATATCATTTCTAAAATGCAGGCAGACAAAATACATTCGCTGTCGTGTTAATGAAAGTGAAAGATTTTTACTTTTTTACTCTACATTTCAAAATAAAAATACTGCTTCAGCAGATCTGCAATTTGATCTGAGTATTTATATTATCATATTCTATACACAACAAAACAAAACAGACAGATATATCGGTTCTAACATGTAGGCAGACAACAAAATACATTCCCTGTCTTCTTGATGAAAGTGTGAAATTTTTACATCTCAGCAGGTCTGCAATTCATACATGGTATTCATACTTTCATAGTCTATACAGATTAATAGAAAGCAGATAGACATATCGGTTCTAACATGCAAAGAGACAACAAAATACATTCGCTGTCGTGTTGATGAAAGTGTGAGATTTTTACTTTTACTTTTTCACTCCACATTTCAGTGGAAACCAGTATTTTAGCAAAGCTGTAATTCACACATGGTATTCATACTATCATAGTTTATACACAACAAAAAAAAACAGACAGATATATTGGTCCTCACATGCAGCCAGACAACAAAATATATTCGTTGTCGTGATAATGAAAGTGTAAGATTTTTACTTTTTTACTCTACATTTGACTGGAAAATACTGCTTCAGCAGGTCTGCAATTTGAACATAGTATTCATATTATTATAATCGGTTAAACAAAACTGACAGATATATCGGTTCTAACATACACGCAGACAACAAAATACATTCCCTATCTACTTAATGAAAGTATGAGATTTTTACATTTACTTTTTTACTCTTCATTTCACTGGGAACCACTGTTTCAGCAGGTCTGCAATTCAAACATGGTATTCATACTTTCATAGTCTATATAAAATAATAGAAAACAGGAAGATATATCGGTTCTAACATTCGGGCAGACAACAAAATACATTCCCTGTCTTCTTAATGAAAGTATGAGATTTTTACATTTACTCTTTTACTCTTCATTTCACTGGGAAACACTGTTTCAGCAAGTCTACAATTCATACATGGTATTCATATTTTCATAGTCTATATAAAATAATAGAAAACAGATAGATATATCGATTCTAAGTAAAAATCTCACACTTTCATCAACACGACAGCGAATGTATTTTGTTGTCTGCCTGCATGTTAGAACCGATATATCTATATGTTTTCTATTATTTTGTATAGACTATGAAAGTATGAATACCATGTATGAATTGCAGAACTGCTGAAACAGTGTTTCCTAGTGAAATGAAGAGTAAAAAAGTAAATGTAAAAATCTCGCACTTTCATTTAGAAGACAGGGAATGTATTTTGTTGTCTGCCTGTATGTTAGAACCGATATATCTGTCAGTTTTGTTCAATTGTGTATAGATCATGATAATATGAATACTATGCTTAAATTGCAGACCTGCTGAAGCAATATCTTCCGGTGAAATGAAGAGTAAAAAAGCAAATGTAAAAATCTCAAACTTTCATTAAGAAGACAGGGAATGTATTTTGTTGTCTGCCTGTATGTTAGAACCGATATATCTGTCTGTTTTCTTTTGTTGTGTATAAACTATGATAGTATGAATACCATGTGTGAATTACAGCATTGCTGAAACACTGGTTCCCATTGAAATGTGGAGTAAAAAAGAAAAAGTAAAAATCTCACACTTCCATCAACACGACGACGAATGTATTTTGTTGTCTGTCTGCATGTTAGAACCGATATGTCTATCTGTTTTCTATTGTTTTGTATAGACTATCAAAGTATGAATACCATGTATGAATTGCAGACCTGCTGAGACGGTATTTTCCAGAAAAATGAAGAGTAAAAAAGTGAATGTAATAATCTCACACTTTCATTAAGAAGACAGGGAATGTATTTTGTTGTAGGCATGTAGGCATGTTATAACCGATATATCTGTCTGTTTTGTTTTGTTGTGTATAGAATATGATAATATAAATACACAGTTCAAATTGCAGACCTACTGAAGCAGTATTTTCCAAGGAGTTTCTTTTTATGGTGTATAGACTATGATAGTTTGAATAGCATGTGTGAATTGCAGAGTTGTCAATGTAGTTGTCAATGAAATGGAGAGTAAAATAGTAAAAATCTGACAATTTCATCAACACGACAGCGAATGTATTATGTGGTCTGCCTATATGTTAGAACCGATATATCTGTCTGTTTTATTTCAATATTTATACATGATTATAGTATGAATACCACGTGTAAATTGCAGCATTGCTCAAACAATCCTACTAATCCTACTAATATTATAAATGCGAAAGTTTGTGAGGATGTGAAGATGTTTGTTACTCTTTCACGTGAGAACTACCGAACGGATTCAAATGAAGTTTCACATCAATATAGTTTATCTCTCCGAATAACATAATTTTCAAAAATTTTGTGGTATTTCAGCATAAAACAATGAGAAAATATCAAGCGAGTCGGAAAATGCCTGATATTTATCCGTTTCGTCTCATCGATACGTCGCGTAGTCGCGAATCACCCATGTTATTATTACGGTGATATGCAAAAATGACCCTTAGGCCCCCCGGTTCTGCCGATTATCCTTTATCAGCTGTCGAACTGATGACTTATAGCAAAATTGATTCTTTTATCGTTTTCAGTTCTATATGTAGATGAATTTAGTCTTTTACACAAATTGATTTGGACGAATAGTTAAAAAGTATAAGATTGATCCGAAATCCGAATCAAGAACGTGTGTTGCATAGACATAATGGAGGGGAGTTAAAAGATATAAATACGAGTGTCTGACACGACACGAATCGAGCATATTGCTAATCTTATGCATGGAGAGTGGACACATGGATAGCGGATGAATTAAATTGTCTTAGAGAAGATATCGTTTTATATTTCAGTGCTTTTTAACACGTTCACGACCACGCGTCACATATATGTGACAATCAGTTTTTTTCCATGAACTGATGTCACACATGTGTGACAATGGCCCTACGATGAATAAATGCGAATAATTCCCTGGCAGTTCAGCGGCGACAGATGCGTTTTGGCGTCAGTTTCTGGGCGTGTCTGGACACATATGTGTCGCATGGTTTCAGGAAATGTTATTTTTATATTTTTTTTCTTACAGAAAATATGTTTTCCTGTATTTTTTTTTCTTGTATTGAAAGATTTTCTTTAAAATAAATATTTTAAAAAACTATCCTTTAGTTTATCAAATATGTGATATTTATACAGAATACACGTCAGACTATTGTGACAGGTAGTTTATTTTAATGAAAAGCTTCTAAGAAACCGATGTCACATATATGTGGCATTGAATAAAAACGCAAAAAACATAAAGAACAAATCACCTATAACCTATAAAAAAATATAATATTTCTGTCAGAAGTTGGCGACCTAAAAAAGCCAGGTGGTTTCTAGGCATCGTCAAATTTCATAATAGCGGTCGTGAATGTGTTAAGCACATTCGCAAATTTGAGTAAATTTATAAATATCCTTGATATATCAATCCTTATAAATATCGATATATATATATATATATATATATATATATATATATATATATATATATATGGATTCGTAGTGCGTTGTGACCTCCGTTAAGTTCAGTGGGCGACCTGACCTCCGGGTGAAGGAGTGGTGTGATTGAAATTTTTTTTGTCAATAGATTTAGAGGGGAAGGCAAAAAATATAGGGACCTTGAGAGGGGAAAAGATTTTGCTCGAAAAATTTTTTTTCATATGAGACAGACCTTGCTACCTCCGCTTATATTTTGTATGGGTCGTGCGCTGTGTCCTCCTGCAACGATGCCAGATTTTCGGAGGACAGAAGGTAAATTAGTTCGGAATAATCATATATGGAATGCAGCTGTTCTTTCAACACATGTTTGGAAAGATAAGTGCTTTACGCTGCTCATTCCGGAGCATCGGAATAAATGAAGAAACATCGTCTTGTGCGTGACAAAGGCTTCGTGAACTAATGGTCCCTATACACGGCTATGAAATAGAACGAGAGGTTTCTCAAAGTTTCAAGCATTATAAATCGAGATACTTTTTACAGAAAAAAAACACATTCTATTGAATTGGGAAACATGCAACTGAATGTTGAAAAGATGAAGAAAAGTTAATTACTCACAACATTGATGGGATTAATCATAATTGAACCTTTTTAGCCAAAACACGATATTATACGTTATATTAAATTATAAAAACCATTAGATAACCTTCAGTTTTCTATTCCTTCAATGCACCGTTGGAAAATTTTCGATGTTTCCGATCTACCAAAAATTTGGATTCGTCTCGTTGCTGGACATCTTTAACGATATTCAATGAAGAATATTATACCTCTGAAGAACAATAATGCTTTCGGAGTATAATATGAAAGTCTATGTTTTCGTTAGTTTGTTTATTTGTCTTCACAGAAATCGGGAAGCAAATGTCCGGTTTGATTGTGGAATTCTAATATACTCAACGAGGAAATGGGGCAAATATAGAATTTTCATGAACAAGTTGTTATATGAACCATTTGATTCATGGCTTTTACGGACGACGCTGGATGAACTACAAGAGATAGTGGAACTCGAAAGGACATTTTTGTAGTGTAAGAAAATTTATACATAAAAGTCCGCGACCACATATGTCTAACTCTCATCGGGGATAACCCTCGATAACCAATTTTAACATATTCAATTCAATCCAAATCAATGTTCAATTTGAAGGGACCTTTTGACTGGTATGGAATGAATTAAAATTTAAATAAATATGACTGTTATCATTCCTTATAAAAAATGCTTTTCAAAGCATAGTTTCCTGAAGAATATTTCCCGGGATATGACGAGAGGCTGAAATAAAAATTTAGACAAGAAATAAAATTTACGATCTATCGTAACGAAGCGTGATAACTTGATATTGTTTCAAGTTTTATCCATCGTTGAGGTTTGAGATTTTTTGATATTGATAATAATTGTAATTATTTTTTGATTTAATTTTTCATATTGAGATTTTTTGATTTTCTGTTCTCACGTTCATCTGATGCACAATATCTGCAAGTTGAAGCATCTAATGAAAAGTAGCATAATATAGTGTAGGTGTACAGGGTTAATATTGGTCGTAAAAAAAAGTTTAAATGAGCAAAATTGACGTACCTATTTTTCATGGGCATTCAGAATTCAGTACTAGGAAATGCAGTTTTCGTAAACCTAAAAATTTGTTCTAAACTATTGTTTTCTAAATGGTACAGTACGTGATCAGGCATTCAAAGTTTTGTGAATCCCACCTTGAAAGTGGTTTTCCGTCTATGATCACTTCAAATGAAAAAGGTACCTCTTATTTTTTAAATTCGCAATATGATTAAATTAAAATTGATATGATGAATAGTGAGTAGTAAGGACCTCTTGAAATATTGACCTCTGAAATGAGCATTTTTAGTGTACCAGGGGCGGACTAGGTTGTACATTTGAAGCTTACATTATCCCTGTATGATAAGGGATACCTTATCAAACGAATGATTTGAATACCTTGAATATTAAGCTCAGGAAAAGGTACTCTTGTTCATTGTCGATAAAATGAACCGTTCTCGAAAAACAAAATATCAAGAGAACCTAGTCTGCCTCTGGTAAACTAAAGAAGCTCGTTTAAATTGAGTGTTTTAAGATGTCCTAACTACTGTTCATTATAACAAAGTAGCTCCAACCCGCGGCTCCGCTCGCGTATTATTTCAATTCAAAACAGTACTGATTGGCCCACAACCACACATTCATAACTCGTATCGAAGCAGAGACATGCACTTGACTACGTGACAAAGCGATCTCGGTTAGATTCAACAATTTCTTGCATAAATTCGCATTCGTTCAACCTGCTGTAACTTTTAAGGTATCCATTAGAAAACTATACGGTAAGGGGCATTTTTCAATTGAAAAAATAAAAACACAAGACTACGTTCACAATATTTTAATAAATTAAACATCTAATAAGTCGACATGTTTCGGGTTTCATCCCATTCTCAAGACTGAAAAGTAAACGCTTAAGTCAAAGAAATAAACATCGAACAACAAATGTTAAAACCGGAGATAAGCGGAAATCTAATTGATCGTTCACAATTGGTTGTTTATATTTTGAAGCAGAAAATATTTCCAAAATTTCTAGAAGATCTAGGCGTCTGCTTTTTTCCCCTTCATGCAATATTCTTGTTTTATTAAAATCTATGAAATGGTTACAAGTGATACAATCAGAAAAACCAGTTGTTAATTTGTTTTGAAGAATTGACTTTCTATGTTCATCAACCCTTATCTTAAGAGAACGATCAGTCTGACCTATGTAAAAAGCTGGACATTCGTCACAAAAAATTTTATAGACACCACTTTTTTCAAAAGTTGTTTAACTATCCTTTCCATTACAAAACATTGATTTTAAGTTTTTCTTGTTGGTACATACAATGTCAATTTCATTTCGTTTTAATCTACTACAATTATTGTCGCTTATTTGTGGGATATAGTTTATATAAGCAAATTTATCAATACAGTTATTAATTTGGGTGGGGTATATATTTGATAATAGTTTTTGATATTGTTTTCTGTCAATTAATTTATCTATAATATTAGGAGCGAAACCATTGTTCAATGCCAATGTCCTTAACACTTCCACTTTTTTTTCGAAATTAGCTGTTGAAAGTGGTATTGATAGTAGACGGTGTACCAGGGAATGAAAAGCTGACATTTTTATTTTATATGGATGTGAACTACTATTATGGATGAGGATGTCTGAAAAAGTAGGTTTTCTATACACATCAAATTCCATATGATCTTCTACTGTTTTTATCTGAATGTCTAAATAGTTTAACGACTTATTTTCATTTTCCATTTCCAATGTGAACTGGACCGACACAAACAAAGAGTTAATCAGTTGGAAAAACAATTCAAGCTCAAAATCTGAGCCAGTCCAAATACAAAACACGTCATCTACATATCATCTCCAGTATAGTACAAATTCAGTCAATTGTTATTAATTGACGAGAATATTTTCTTTTCCAAATGTGTCATGAATACTTCGCTTAAAAGAGGAGATAAAGGAGAACCCATTGGTAGACCATCCAACTGTTGATAGAATTTTCCATTGAACTTGAAATAACTCTGTTCAAGACACAACTGCAAAAGTTTATGTGTTTCATCTATCAATTCTGCACTGAAGGAAAAATTATTATGAAGCTGTTCGTTGATCAAATTTTTAACTTCTGTATGAGGTATTGATAGGAATAAATTTACTACATCGAACGAAATTAACCTAGCATTCGGAGGGATTTTCAGTGACTTTAATTCATCTGTGGGTTGGATTGTGTTTTTGATGGAGTAAATTGGTTCATGTTGAATCATTTTTGGTGAAATAGAATTCAGATATCTACAGAGTTTTGAAGCTGGTGCATGAGTTTAGGAAACAATGGGTCTCATAGGACAATTCTCCTTATGGATTTTTGGTAGAGCATATAATTGTATTCTTGGATTCATTATCGTCAAAAGAAAAGTTATTTCAGATAATACGTTTGGGCAATTTTTGATATACTTTTTGAGTGAATTTTGGAATTTCGATGTTGGGTCAACTTTCAGTTCTCGGAAGTTATCAGAGTTCAAAAATAATTCTGTTTTTTGTAAATAATCAGTCTTGTTCAAAATTGTAACTGTATTGCCTTTGTCAGCTTCTGTAATTATCAGATCATTCTCAGAGGCTTTCTTTTTGATTTGTTTCAAAACGGCAACTTCGATTTTATCCTGTCTAATACGAGCATTGGATATCATTCTCGCACAAACAGATTTTTCAAAGTTTTGTATCTCAGGAGTTTCGATCTTATTTAAAGCTAATTCTACATTAACTGCTAAATGTTTGAGGTCCTTATTATTAAACATATTCGGACAGTGTTTCAAACCTTTTTCCAATAATCTAAATTCAGCTTCTTCGAAATGTACTTCTGTAAAATTCTTCACTTTTTCATAAAACTTCACTGCACTTTCACTGGCGCGCATCGACAGATTAGGCTTGAATTTATCCCTACAATGCATAAGAGATTCGAGTATTCTCTGCGCGCCAGTGAAGTTTTATGAAAAAGTGAAGAATTTTACAGAAGTACATTTCGAAGAAGATGAATTAAGTTTATTGGAAAAAAGTTTGAAACACTGTCCGAATATGTTTAATAATAAGGACCTCAAACATTTAGCAGTGAATGTAGAATTAGCTTTAAATAAGATCGAATCTCCTGAGATGCAAAACTTTGAAAAATCTGTTTGTGCGAGAATGATATCCAATGCTCGTATTAGACAGGATAAAATCGAAGTTGCCGTTTTGAAACGAATCAAAAAGAAAGCCTCTGAGAATGATCTGATAATTACAAAAGCTGGCAAAGGCAATATAGTTACAATTTTGAACAAGACTGATTATTTACAAAAAACAGAATTATTGTTGAACTCTGATAACTTCCGAGAACTGAAAGTTGACCTAACATCGAAATTCCACAATTCACTCAAAAAGTATATCAAAAATTGCTTGAACGTATTATCTGAAATAACTTTTCCTTTGACGATAATGAACCCAAGAATACCGCAATTATATGCTCTACCTAAAATCCATAACGAGAATTGTCCTATGGGACCCATTGTTTCCTATACTCATGCACCAGCTTCAAAACTCTGTAGATATCTAAATTCTATTTTACCAAAAATGATTCAACATGAACCAATTTACTTCATCAAAAACACAATCCAACTTACAGATGAATTAAAGTCACTGAAAATCCCTCCGAATGCTAGGTTAATTTCGTTCGATGTAGTAAATTAATTCCCATCAATACCTCATACAGAAGTTAAAAATTTAATCAACGAACAGCTTCATAATAATTTTTCCCTCAGTGCAGAATTGATAGATGAAACAAATAAACTTTTGCAGTTGTGTCTGGAACAGAGTTATTTCAAGTTCAATGGAAAATTCTATCTACAGTTGGATGGTCTACCAATGGGTTCTCCTTTATCTCCTCTTTTAAGCGAAGTATTCCTGACACATTAGCAAAAGAAAATATTCTCGTCAATTAATAACAATGTGACTGAATTTGTACTATACTGGAGACGATATGTAGATGACGTGTTTTGTATTTGGACTTGCTCAGATTTTGAGCTTGAATTGTTTTTCCAACTGATTAACTCTTTGTATGTGTCGGTCCAGTGCACATTGGAAATGGAAAATGAAAATAAGTGGTTAAACTTTTTGGACATTCAGATAAAAATAGTAGAAGATCATATGGAATTTGATGTGTATAGAAAACCTACTTTTTCAGACATCCTCATCCATAATAGTAGTTCACATCCATATAAAATAAAAATGTCAGCTTTTCATTCCCTGGTACACCGTCTAATATCAATACCACTTTCAACAGCTGATTTCGAAAAAGAAGTGGAAGTGTTAAGGACATTGGCATTGAACAATGGTTTCTCTCCCAATATTATAGATAAATTAATTGACAGAAAACAATATCAAAAACTATTATCGAGTATAAACCCCACCCAAATTAATAACTGTATTGATAAATTTGCTCATATAAACTATATCCCACAAATAAGCGACAATATTTGTAGTAGATTAAGACGAAATAAAATTGACATTGTATGTACCAACTAGAAAAACTTAAAATCAATGTTTTGTAATGGAAAAGATAGTTAGACAACTTTTGAAAAAAGTGGTGTCTATAAAATTTTTTGTGACGAATGCCCAGCTTTTTACATAGGTCAGACTGGTCGTTCTCTTAAGATAAGGGTTGATGAACATAAAAAGTCAATTCTTCAAAACAAATTAACATTTGGTTTTTCTGATCATTGTATCACTTGTAACCATTTCATAGATTTTAATAAAACAAGAATATTGCATGAAGGGGAAAAAAGCAGACGCCTAGATCTTCTAGAAATTTTGGAAATATTTCCTGCTTCCAAATATAAACAACCAATTGTGAACGATCAATTAGATTTTCGCTCATCTCCGGTTTTAACATCTGTTGTTTGATGTTTATTTCTTTGACTTATGCGTTTAATTTTCAGTCTTGAGAATGGGATAAAACCCGAAACATGTCGACTTATTAGATGTTTAATTTATTAAAATATTGTGAACGTAGTCTTGTGTTTTTATTTTTTCAATTGACCAAAGATGTTTCACCAAGTGTTGAGCGGGGAAACAATTTCGTTAATCAAGAGGCATTTTTCATCAAGAATAAATGTCGCAGATAACAATCACATTCATTTTTATAAGAATTCATTCCATGCCAGTCGGGAGTCCTCTTCAAATTGAACATTATTCTGAATTGAATTGAAAATGTAAAAAATTATTATCGTTGGTTGTCCTCAGCATTTGGACATATGCCGTCGTGGTCTTTCATATAGAATTTTTCGAACACTACAAAATTGTCTCTGACTATGTACTCTATCCCTTATCGTTTACAAAGCGTCGGCCGTGAAAGCCTGATAAAAACGACTTTTTCATGAAAGCTCAATATTTTTTCTCATTTCTTCGTGACATAGGAATGTGAACCCTACATGAAAACCCCCCAAAATATATTTTCTACATTATAGTGAAAGTTTCATCAACGGACATTCACATTTATATTAGTATATGGATAGATTTTCTTCAAATCATACTGGGTAGTTTAAAATTTATTCCAGTAAACTAGTTTTTCAGTGGCGTCATTTGGGAGGCCGTATATCCGTAGGGGGATCCGCTAGGAGAAAAAAATTTTGGGAATATGTCATATTATTTTTTCAAACTATACATGATACGAATGATGTAAAAAAAAGAATAACGTTAGCAAACAAAAATTTTTCCCGCGAAGTGTTGAATTTCAATATTCACAAAAATGAGCTGCGACATTCAAACAATGGGAAATCCGAAGGGAAATCACTCCTTCCCATACAACCGTTCACAAAATACATTGGGACTTCTTCTTTATTCCCGAAATTCAAATGTCACCGCAATGACATCTCGATGACCTTGGCTGTTCCAACGGGCCAAAATTCAAAATCTGTTATAACGTGCATTCAAAAAAATTGGGTGTCAAGTAGGCTACTTGGAAAAATGGCACGTTGGGATATTTTACTTGACAGTTATTGTTCAGAATGTAGGTGCCACCGATAATATTGCATAAAGATACTCCAGTATTTTCTGACGAAATGCACAGGGTATTTTTTAAGGGAGAAGTTTTTTTTTACAGGTAGTAGAAATCATCAAAATCAATCATTTAATTTTCCATATTGCTCACCTGTTATGAATCAATGCCGCGGTTTTAGGAAGTTGAACATCAAATAAAATACTCACTCGACTTTTTTGCGATCTGTTCGACGCACTTAAATTTTTAGTAAACATGTAGAATTATTTTGCAACTTCTATCTGGCGATTTTTTCTGAGAGAAATAGTTAATTCCAAAGTGGAGACAGAAAAATTTCTTTGTTAAACAAAAATTCACACATCCAGCTATAAAACTCGTCTAAATTGAATTGGTCGTAATGATCATTGTTCGATCAAATTGAATTCATCATCGAATTCGATCAATTTGAATCATATCAACAGGTCACTATTGGAATAAATCTGCAGCATATTTTAAAACTGATGTTCGAACATAATCAATATAGAAGAAGTTTCAATACGTTCAAGTCAGATTTGGAGTTGGCATTTCTCACATTTGCGGGTAACTCTGGTTAAAATAAATTGGGAGGAGTGAATATTCAAAATGTTTTCATGTTGATGAGGTCTATTACCTGTCAATACAAAGCGTTACATTTGAAGACACCGTATGTATTCAGATTGATTTGAGAAAAGGATTGTATCTAATTTAATAATTTAGATTTCATCAAACAAATGTTCATATTTTACATCTATATTGGGGACAAGCTATATTCGCCGTATAGATACGTAAAAAGCTTTCATTCTCTTTCAGTTATGCGTGGATGGTACAAAATGAATACGTTGGACGATGGAAAACAAGCATATATGAATTCCCTCATAGAACGAAGTTAAAGCTTGTCATCCTAATGCATCACACCATTCCACTTGAAAAAGCGATAAAATAACCTTTGAGATATGCCACCTGTTGACATCTGCTCTGAGGGTGTACCAATACACATTGTTGCCATTTACGGAGGAGGATACGTCTTTCGAGTCTCTCAGAGTTATTCATCCATATATGGCGCAGCACACTAGCGCCCGTGATATATACCCGAACTAAAAGATTGTTCAGTACATAAACAGGGTGCCTTGTGACCTCAAAACGATTTTTTGATATGTTGATCCTTGAGTCATCCTGATTCCAACAAGCTAAAAAACAAGGCGATACGTTGTCACCTCCGAAATCGGAGGTGACAGCGTTATATATGAGGTCAGAGCGTAAAACGAGTTTCTGTTTTGGAGGTGAAAATGACCCTTTATAACTATATATATATATATATATATATATATATATCATGATATATATCAGGATAAATATCCGCGATATATATCGGTCGAACCCTGATCTTGGGTATGCCTCTGCACGAAAGACACCCAGCCGACACTCATCTCGCGATTCATTTACCTAATGGTGAGAGGGTTTATTTCACAGAAAATAATTTCAGAGAGAGATTAGCAGCACCATCTAAAACAACACTGACTTCGTTTTTCATGTTGTGCCAAACTGACCCGTTTGCGCAATCCTTACTATACTTTGACGTGCCTCGCTACTATACTTGGAATTCGGGAAGAAAGGAATGGAAACGTCGTTTACAAGGAAGGATCCCACCAGTTTCTTGGATGTGAAATCAATTGACGGTCAGGAATTTGCCACTTTTCGTCAGACGTGTGAGAAAATGGGGTTGTTGGAAGATGACAACCACTGGGATGCCACTATAGAAGAGGCCGTGCTGTGTCGATCACCGGCACACGTTAGAGAGCTATTTGCTTTGATGATATGCACATGTGGTTTATCTGATCCTCTGCAACTATGACATAAGTACAGAACTGCGTTATCAGAAGATATCATTCACAGATTTGAAAGAATGGATCAGGTCAACGATGATGTTTCTTTCGATGAGGTATTGGGGATTATCGAAAGAAATTGTCCGATTTTGGTATGCCCTCACCAAGTCGTAGAGGAGAGCTGTCGAACGATTTGATATGAAAGCTGAGCTATGATACCGCCGAATTAGGCTCTCACGTGCGCGAAACTGGGCCACTTCTACTACCTGAGCAAAGAGATATATATATAATAAAATATTAGAACGAGTAGAGAGTGGCGAAGGTGGCCCTTTTTTTCCTTGATTCTCTGGGTGGTACAGGAAAAACTTTCTTGCTTAATTTTCTTCTAGCAAAAATTCGCAAGGCCCATGATGCTGCATTAGCTGTGGCTTCCTCTGGTATCGCTGCAACATCGCTGAGCGGTGGACAGACGGCACATTCGGTATTCAAATTACCTCTCAATCTGGCGAGCGAAGAAACCCCAACGTGCAACATCATAAAGAGTAGCCCCCGTGGCATCCTGTTGCAACAGTGTAAGTTGATCGTGTGGGACGAGTGCACTATGTCACACAAACGCGCCATTGAATCTCTTGATCGCTGTTTACAAGACATTCATTCCAAAAAAACGTAAATGGGGGGTGTGGTAGTTTTATTGGCTGGGGACTTCCGGCAGACTTTGCCTGTTATCGAGCGAGGCACTGCAGCAGATGAAATAAACGCATGTCTGAAGTCATAATATGTATGGACTTGAGTTGAAGAGCTGCATCTCACCACTAACATGCGTATCCAGTTATTTAGTGATATGGAGTCAGGAGCATACGCTGAGAAACTGCTCGAGATAGGTGAAGGTCGAATAGAAACTGACCAAGAAGGTATGGTTCTATTCACAAACCAATTTTGTCATGTTGTAGATTCGGAAAACGCACTGATTGCTCATTTTTTCCCAATTTAAAACAAAATATCCAAGATGAATATTAGCTTTGTGAAAGAACCATATTGGCACCGAGAAATGAGACAGTTGCAAAATCAAATAATAAATGGCATTTTGAGGTTGGAGCAGTTTGTAAACAATCTTCAAGCATCCTTTGTTGCTGTCACAGAACATTGGCAGAGCGATTCGGAACTCGATGCACTTCATATGTGCGGTTTTAAACTTGTTTCTAAATATTGCAGGCCACCTGGTCGTCATGGTGGATGCGCTATTTATTGTAGGAATGAAATATGTTGTAAAGAACGTTCAGATTTGGTAAAATTCAGTATTCCATATGTTGTGGAGTGCTCTGCTATTGAAGCTTACATTTCTTCTGAAAAGTACTTGATTATGTCAATATACCGCCCGAATAGTCATCCTAGATGTGATATTGGTCTTTTCTTTGAGAAAGTCGATTTGATACTTCAAAGGCTTACATCTGAAAAAGTTCAATTTATAATTGCAGGGGATTTCAACATAAATGTACTTTCATGTAGTTGGGAGTCACAAACTTTCATTTCACTTCTCGAGGGTTATGGTGCTTGTTTAACGGTGCAAGAACCTACTCGAGAAACTTCTAACTCTTCTACTTGCATCGATAATATAATAACGAATTTAAGAGATTATGAAACTGAGGTGGTTCCTTCTCATCTATCTGACCACACCTCTCAAAAATTTTCATTCGATATCTCTCAATCCGCACCGAAATCTACGAAAAAACACATTCGGCTGATTAACGATGAAACAACGCGGATGTTCCTGGAACTGTTGTCTGCCGAGGATTGGAGTGGTCTGACCCTGGAGGAGAATCAATGCGATGTAGACTGCCTTTGGGATAACTTCTTCAACAGGTTTAGGAAAATTTTTGATTCGGCTTTTCCTTTGAAAGAGGTAAAGGTTGTTGATTCTCCCAAGAAATATTTTGACAGATCTCCTCAAGTAATTGAAATCAAAGACAGATTAGATTACCTCTACACTGTTTCCCTTTTCCGACCTGAATTTAATTATCAATACAAGCAGACTAAAAAGATTTATGACGGTATACTATCAAAAAATAAAAAAGATCATATTAAAAAACGTATAAATAACTCTGGTAACAAGAGCAAAACCGTTTGGCGAATAATAAACGAGTTAACTGGCCGAGGAGGTGAAGGTGTAAGTAGTTTAATTAAAACAGATAATCCGTATGAATTATCCAACGCTTTCAATAAACATTTTATTAATATTTCCTCATCAACAACAATAAATAATCATGTTTGCTCATTAACATCTAATGTTCGACCTATCAGTCGTAACCCGAGAACATTTTTCCTTTTTGAAATTACAGCTGAGGAAGTTATCCGCACAGTGAATAAAATGAAAAATAAGACTTCCTTCGGATATGATGGTATACCAATGACAGTTATAAAAAAGTCCATTGAGTTAATTGCTCAACCATTGGCCTATATTATTTACACATCTTTCAAAGAAGGCATTTTTCCTAAGTCTTTGAAAATTGCTGTTGTTAAACCTCTTTTCAAAAAGGGAAGTTACGATGAGCTCGGTAATTATCGTCCCATAAGTTTGTTGACATCTTTCTCTAAGGTTTTCGAAAAGGTTATTGTAAATAGGCTCCTAAGTTTTTTCAACAAACATAGAATCTTTTCATAGTGTCAGCACGGGTACCTAAGATCTAGGAGTACCGAGACTGCAATCTATCAGCTGATCCGATCTGTCCTTCGTGCCTTGGAGGATGGTGATGTTCCTACCGGTCTCTTCATAGATTTCTCCAAGGCATTTGATTGCGTCGTGCATGAAGATCTAGTTAGAAAATTGTTCTTTTATGGAATAAGAGATAAACAGTTGGATTTTATGAGGAGCTATTTGCGGGATCGTCGACAAAGGGTTTCTCTAGTGATCCAGGGTGTAGAGTACGTCTCGTTGGATGCGGAAGTGTCGGTGGGAGTGCCTCAGGGCGGTATTTTCGGTCCATTTCTATTTTTGATCTATATCAACGACCTACCAGAAAATATTTTGGTGGAAGAGCAATCTCTGTCTGTTCTGAGTATTTCATCTGTTGCGGGCAGACATGAAAATATAGATAATATAATTCCGGAAAATCATTCACCGAATTGTAAAAGACGGTCCGAGGGGGAAGTCGTCATGTTCGTTGACGATACTAACCTTCTGGTGGCGAAGTCTGGTATTTCTGAGGTAATCGAGATGGCAGAAAAGGGATTTCATGATATTTCGATTTGGTGTAATTCGAATAGGATAACTATCAACTCAAATAAAACGGAGTGTGTTGTTTTCGGTACTTCTCATTCAAGAATTCATATACCTGAGAATATTGTTCTTTCTGGACAAATTGTCAATGTTTCCACCAGCACTAATTTCCTTGGTGTGATTATTGATCATCAACTAAGTTGGTCTGAACATATAGACTCATTGCAGCGGAGATTAAACTCGGTTCTCTACACACTCCGGATCTTGGCGCTGCAGTCGGACCCTGAGTTGCTGAGGACAGTATATTTTTCAAATTTTCATTCCCTCATGTCCTATGGCATATTGGCGTGGGGTAACGGTTCGGATGTTTGGAGAATTTTTCTGGTCCAAAAAAAGGCTCTCAGAGCTATACTTGGTCTGACAGCTAGAACATCTTGTCGTGGATATTTTAAAAGCCAGGGTATGCTTACGACTGCCGGGACATATATTTTCAGGTGCCTGCTTTTTATAAGAGGCAACTATGATCTATTCCGGGAATTTGAGAATTCCAATAGAACAAGGCGCATCCACCCGTTTCTATTTCCCAGGTGTTCACTCACATTGACACAAAAAAATGTGGAATACATGTGCCTTAAACTATTTAATAAACTTCCGAAGAATTATCAAATTCTCGAAGGTTATAAGTTCAAAACAAAAATTAAGGGATTATTAATAGACTTGGAACCGTACGATATCAGAGAGTACTTAACATATAATTTTCAAATCTGAGCGTTTTATTTTAGTTCAGTTGCTTTGTGTACCTTGACGTATTTTCTTTTCAATATTGTTTGATTATGAAAATAAAAATTATTATTATTATTATTATTAAAATTCTCAACGAAATAACCAGCGAAACATCAACGTTCATCTCTATCGTCACAGTTATGTCATCCGAAGACTGTACGAACTACCCCGTGGAGTTTCTGAACTCTTTAGGGCTATCCGGAGTGCCATCCCATAAGCTGGAATTGAAGGTAGGTACCCGTTTTGTTAATGCGTAACTTGGATGCAGCAAGATTATGCAATGGTACTAGATTGCGAGTGACAGAACAAGGGAGGCATATTGTAAAGGCCACAATTTCAACTGGAGAAGGTAGAGGTGACAATGTGCTTATACCACGTGTCCCAATAATACCCAATAACTTACCCTTCAATTTTAAACGTTTGCAGTTCTCACTGAAAGTAGCATTTTCAATGACGATCAATAAATCGCAAGGGCAAACTCTAAATGTGGCCGGGATACATTTAGGCACACCATGCTTTTCCCAAGGACAACTTTACGTAGCTTGCACACATGTTTCTTCATCAGAAAATCTCCATGTTTTCGCTGAACAAAACAAATCACGTAACATTGTTTACAGAAGTATATTACAGTAGGTGGAAAAAAACGATAAACAACGAATGTCATTTCCTCTAATCCGTTTCATTTTGTTTTTTGTTGTTGATCCGGATTTCAATAAATTTCAAAATACCTATGAAGACTAATCCTCATCTGACATAATTTCTACAGTAACTTCTAAATGTCTCTCCATTTTTTTGTGTTAATTTATATTGCTAGACTAATATATATATATATATATATATATATATATATATATATATATATATATATATATATAACCTATCGTGATGAAATTTGATATCCTGAATCCCAAGCAATGATAAAGGCTATTTTTCATCAACAGTCTACGCGGGCGAAGCCGCAGGCATAAGCATATAACAGCTGTTTCCAGACGACATCATTTGGCGCAACACATATACAGGGTGTGTCGGGAGGAACGGACCAAACTTCAGGTGTGTATTCTGCAGGTCGAAATAATTCCAAAAAACTCATATGTTGTTATCCGATTCTCATTTGTTTTCAAACTATAGGGTAATTAGAATATTTAAATAAGGTCAACCAATATTCAGATCAAGAGTTTCTCGGACTATGGATTGGTCGCTGTGGTCGTATTAGTTGGCCTCCAAGATCTCCAAACCTCACACCATTGAACTATTGTTTGTGGGGCTGGTTCAAGATCGAGGTATACAAAGTTAAAGTTAACACTCGGGATGCTCTAATTCGACGCATTAGAAATACGGCATTGCTTTTTAGAGAAAAGCACGAATCAATCAGGAAAGCATCGAAAGCCCTTCGCAGACGAATGTGTTACAGGTTAACGGCGGGATTTGTCTGCATTTATTAAAATAATGTTATAAATGAAACTATTTAAATATAGAAAATGTTGTTTTTTATAATGATGCTATAGTTTGAGAACAAATGAAAATCGGAAAACAACATATGAGTTTTTTTATATTATTTCGAGCTATAGAATACACACCTAAAGTTTGGTCCGTTCCTCCCGGCTCACCCTGTATATTGTACAGGACAATTTTATGTCCTCTTTCAAGGTATCATACAATAATTGTTTATTATAATATTAAAGTTGCTTTTTTATTTATCGATTGAGGCAGTACGAAGTCTGCCGGGTCAGCTAGTTATAGATAATGTAACAAATGAAGAACTAGATGAATGCCTCTAGAATCATTAGATCCAAGTGATAATGGATATTATGATGTTATATATATATATATATATATATATATATATATATATATATATATATATATATATATATATATTCTTATGAAAATAGAGAGCTAAAATAATACAATAAATGTTGAAACAAAAAGTACCTAAGCTGAGGTAAAAAAAGAACGGGGTATCATAACATTCTTCGTATGATACTATAGAATCATACGATACTATCATCACTAGTATCATATGATACTATCGAGCCAGGGGAAAAAAACCTTAGCCGAAAAAACCTGCCACCCCGTAAAAAAATTACATAAAATATTAAATATCAGGAAAAATCTTGAAAGACATCATTGTGAGATCATCTGCATGTTATCCGTCGATAGATTCTTCCCGAAAACGGCTCGCGATTCTTAATCTGAAATGAAAAAAGAAAAAAGCAGAAAAGAAACCGAATATTCAGAATAAATCAAATAATTTTGAAATTAACCACCCATTTTAGAAATGCATTCGTTACTTTATGTATAGCCTCGAAACCATCTTGAAATTTATAAATAGGACAACTATTTATAAGATGTTCTATAGTCTCCTCATTTTCCCCACACTCACAACTAGGACTCTCAACCGAATTCCATCGGAAGAGCATGCTATTGCAACGTCCATGGCCTGTTCTAATGCGATTTAGAACAGACCATATTCTCCTGGGAAGGTCAAAACCAGGAACTCTGATGGAAGGATCAGAAATAAGATCTTTATTGAAAAAATTGGATACATTCCATTCCGATTGCCACATTTCTTTGTCGCTTCTATTCACATTAGTCAGAAAATTTGACCAAAAAGGTTTACGCGACTTCACTCTGGGGACCCTATTATCTGGAATATAGGTGAGTATGGGAAACGAATTTGGAAAGGAATTGAATTTGTTCCAAAAATTCAAAGCTGTTGTCTCTCTGCGAATATGGGGGGGACAATATTTGAGAGGACTGGTAACCAAGGAGTAGGTGTAGACTTGATAGTACCAGTAATAATTCTCATAGAAAAATTTTGTTGGGCATCAATTTTTTTTTACATGAACACTGTTCAACCAAACAGGACAACAATATTCAGCAGCAGAATAAACCAAAGCAAGCGCTGCTGTTCGAAGTATTGTTGCATCAGCGCCCCATGAGGAACCAGCTAGTTTCTGAAGAATATTGTTTCGAGTTTTAAGTTTCAAACGCAGATCATCTAAATGGGCGTTGAAATTTAGAGAGGAATCAAGTTTGATTCCCAGGTATCTAGGATTGAAATTATGTTTTAAGGGAGAAGAACCGAAAGTTACACTCAATTTTCTATATTTCTGGTGATTATTCAAATGAAAACACGAAACTTCGGTTTTATTTTCATTCGGGCACTAACGCCACTTCAAAAAATAATTTTTCATTATGTTCAGATCTGCGGAAAGGGTACTTTCTAATGTTTGAAAATTAGAATGATGAAAAGCCAGAGCAATATCATCAGCATAAATAAATTTCTCCGAAGAAGTAGATGGAATGTCACACAAATATAAATTGAATAGAAGTGGTGCTAAAACTGAACCTTGTGGAAGACCATTATTCAAAGTTTCGAAATTACTACTGTTATTATCGACAAAAACTCAGAACCTTCTGTCGGATAACATATTTTCCAATAGTCTTACCATTTTTCCACATTTCAAATGATTATATAGTTTATAAATTAATCTATCTTTCCATACTGTATCATATGCAGCTGATAAATCCACAAATGCGGTCCCTGTTTTTAAGTTTTTATTGAACCCTGATTCAATAAATGTGGTGAGGCTAAGAACCTGATCGCAACAATTCCTATTTTTCCTAAAACCGCCCTGACAGTTCTGTAATGCTTCTTCAATAGTTGATTCTATTCTTAATAGAATCAATCCATAGACTTATCATAAGAGACCCTATTATTTACATTTTGAAGTGATCCCAAGAATATCTAGTTCACTATTCAACTGGTCTAATGGACTCTTGTTTGGTCCACTAGAGACGGTACTATTGCCAGATTACTCTTTTAGGAAGATATTTCAATGCGAAACATCGGCTGTATGCATATATGTATAAACTCCTATACTGCTAGCATTGGCCCGTTTACCTGCATTCATTTGAAGCAGCGATCACGTGGTACAATTGTCCCCAGCTATGCACTGCGCATGCGCGAAAACCTAACCTCAAATATTTCCAAATAGTAATATTCACTTGTCAAAGTGTGATGTCAGATGTTAAAAACGTAACCTCACTTTTTCTCTATTTGTCAAATTCTGAGTTTGCGCATGCGCAGGTTGTTGCATGGGTCAACGGACATGGCAACTAGATTGCATCAATTTTATTTTCACGTTAGCAGTATAGGGTTTAATAGGTATATGGCTGTATGTAAGCGTCCTTGCCGTAATTATATAGTTCTTGTGGCGATAGGGCAACACTGTTCGTTTTTTATGCAGGGAGAATTTCACCCTAGTTGAATTCTTTCACGTGGTCAGACAGTTCGCTCCCATTGTTGCCTAGTGTTATCTCAAAGCTCTCTGGATATTAAATTTGTTATTTGAGGAGTTTAGGCCAGTTTAAGGAAGTTAGAACAAAATTGGACATAGTTTGTGTGTTAATCATGGTTCATCATTGTGAAATTTGTAAGAAAACAGTGATTTCCCATCCGGAATTATCTTTTCATAAGTAAGTAAAACTTATGCTAATATTCCAGTGGCGTAGGTAGAATTATTATTGTAAATTTCAAGTTTATGGTCTTGTGGTAACTTCGTAACAAGTACATTTGGAAGTAGCTTATATTTTTCTATAAATACTGCATATTTATTTCAGATAACCATCTAATACCGAGAAAAGAAAGATATGGTTTTCGCTTCTTGGGTTTGAAACCGTTGATTTTACTAAGAAGCTAGTATTTATATGGTCAAACCCAAAGATTATAGAGTATAAAGATGGGAAACGAAGCGACTACAGTGATGTCAGCGACATCTGTTTTTCAAAAGTAATCGGTCTATGGTTAAAATATTTAATTAGGGTCCATTTGGCATAGATTATATAGAGATTATTAGTAGGCTGTTGTCAATTTTGAAAGAAATACTTGAATAAATATTTTTGCTGAATGCTGATTACATTTTATCGCGTATTTTCCACTGAAACAACTCGAAATCTACAAGAGTAGCACCTAGCTCACTCCATAATCTTGGTTTGTGTGATTTTCTGTTATAAATTTTGTGTTAAAGACTGGCCGACATTTGAAATGCATGGTGATTAATTGCAGAAAGAATAATCTTGAATGTGCATTTTTTTCATTACCAGAGAGAATAGAAATGTGAGTTTTGAAACTCGTATCATGTAATTGTGTTGTTCATTGCTTTTTATTTTCAGTGTTGTCAAATGGATAGAGGTTTCGGGGTAAAAATATATGGTTCTGGATAATTTGTTTGCGAACCGAATTTTCTTCGGTCTCATTCATTAGATCAAAAAGTTCCACTCATAGAGGCAATGGTAGTCAGAAGAACGACTTATAGAGGTGGAGGTTCTAGACTCATCGAGGTTAAAATACACTGGGTAAGATATGTATGAATCGGGTCCAGAACAACTGTTTGACTTATCGATGTTCGATTTATCGAGAGTTCACTCACAATAAGTTCTTGAAATTGTTATGATAATTCTCTAATATGTGAAAAAATTTTTGAATTGTATTCAATTTCATAATTATTGTATTGTAGTTGATTTTACACAATCATTTCAAATAAAAATATAAAGAATCCAGAAGCGTATTTCATTTGATTCAGAGCAATATGCAGAAGAAAAGATCATCTTGATCAAAAGGCGGAGCCCTGCTTTTTTTTGTCGATCAGGATATTTTTTTAAATGCTCGACAAAGTATTCAATTAAATGAAAATTTATGAGAAATGTGTTTCGAATTTCGTGCCTATTAAAATAGTTTTCTGTACTGAATAATGTTTTCAGCGTCATCTATGTGTCACAAGTAAGAAACTAGCCAAAAATCGTAGTCGGATTTTAGTACCACAGATACAAGGGCGTTTCCCATCTTTATACTCTATAATCTTTGGTCAAACCATTTCAATCCCAACGATATTGTAACAAAGGCGAACGGAAAAAATTCCTTAAACCAAATGTATTTCCATTACCTATTCATACAGCATTCGAGATTCCATCCAGAAGGTAAATTTTCTTTAATTATTGGGAAATTTATCCATAGAAACTTGAAACTCTTATAATCTTGTCAGCAGAAAAATGAAATTCAATCCCATATGAGGGCCAGTTTTGCCATTAAAAACAGTCTCCAAACTGAGATTTGATTTCAATTTTTGGTTGACACATTTATAAGACCGGCACTCAGTGATGGTATATAGATTTGTTTAATTTTAATTATATATATAATTTAATTAATTTATCATGATCATTTACAATTCCAACATATTTTTCAGTTCAGACACACTATCCGAACAAGAAGTAACTCATAGCAGCCCAACTACAGAAACAAAGTGAGTACATATAGCGAAATTAATGTTTTCTTAAAAGTTTTTATTGCTTACATATCTTTGCTTCAAAGAATGTTTCTTGAATTTGCCTAAATTGCAATAATAGTCACTTGTTTCTGTATTTTTTCTATTAACTTGTTACTTCCAGGTTGTTTGAAGTGGCAAGAAATCTGAATGATGAGGAAGCTCTCTCTGAAAGCTCGAAATTCATACTTTACAAAATAAGGTCAATCGTCAAAAGGTTCAAATAAGATCACTGAAAAGTTTGGTATCATTTTTGACTGAAAAGTTTTGTTTATCTGAGCAATCCGAACAAACAATATTGGTAAGTATTATGAAAAGAGTTCATCTCTTATATTTAAACGTAAATTATATTTTCCTCACACTAACTCTTTCTTCAATATCAACACCTCAGAGGTAAAGTGTGTTAAGTCACATTTTTTCAGACACAAACTATCTTCAACATTGGATTCACATTAGTGAATTATAGCTAGTGGAACACATTTTTGACTCTCTAGGTGTAACAAGTCGCCTAATAATGGCAGTAAACATTCTTCGAAACAATAATCGAACTGAAATATACCTCTTTCGTCTAATTTTGATATTGTGACTTAACACACTTTACCTCTGGGGTGCTGATATAGATATATTATATATATTGATGATTTGCTAACAAGTTGTGGATGAACATTTGGTTGATTGCATTAAGGCTGCTTCTATCAATATGAATGTGTCATATCTGTATATGTATAATAATACCCATTCTTTCATAGAATATGGCTAGTCTCCACAGGGAATTTCAGCCAATTAAGTTCAATCCAAATGTGATCTGTTTGGCTGAATGTTATTATGAATATTTTTTTGGATTCTTCAAAAATGAAAAATGTCTTTTCTTCTATGATATTATCATATTATGGTGGGTTTCACAAAACTTTAATAATGCGATTAAAAATCCGCATGTGAATTCTAACCAATCGAATCACTTGTTTTGAAATTTCAACGAAATCGCTGTGGCTCCAATTAATTTGACGGTGCAATCAAAGTTTTGTGAAACCAACCCTACATCTAATGGTCTTCATTCAAGCTTGCTATGAGTGGTTTATCCAACATAGTATATAATTCAGATTGATAGAAACAACTTGGGCAATAATACAATTGACTGTATCTACTGAATCAATTCTCTTGAGATGAGGGTTTGTTGTTATCAAGGACAAGAGTAATTGAACTTGAATCCTTCTATTCATAATTCTCAGTTCATCCTATTTGATAAAAATTTTAATTTTTTACAGGTTTCAATCCCCAAAACAGCTGGAGATTTATTTAAGAGAATGTTGAGAGGCCCCACGAGATAAAACTATGATAAACTTGGGATCTTTTGCATTGACTATTTGCATTATATTCACCCAAAGCTTACAACTACGTGAGAAAAACGTTCAATGACAGTTTGCCACATTTGGGAACAATATCAAAATGGTACCAATCTGTTGATGGTAGTCCTGGATTTACCAAAGAATCCCTTACTGCACTAATCTTGAAAACACAGAATTCACAAACTCCTGTTCTGTGTAATTTGGTTCTAGATGAAATGTAATATTACTCTTTCCCTTCTTCAGTAACACAAAACATATGGTAAACTGGTGAAATCCAGTACTATGACCTATTATATATGAAAAGTGGCTCAAAAATATTTCAGGTTTTTCCATTAAACTAGAAATATTTACAATCCCAAGGCTGAAAAGAATTTGTTTCCGATACTCATAAAAGGAACTATGGAAATTATGCCTGTATCAGTTTTTGAATGTTTTGGTAATCATTTATATGATTATGAGCCTGTAGATGGGTACTCTATAGAGTGATTCTAAAAAATTTCTTTAAATTAAGAATTCACCACAAAGCAATGAAAAATTTGCCTGAGAAGAATAGCAAGATCTCGATCAATATATACAAAACTAATTCTATTCCGAAATGAATAATAGTATACAATGCTTAAATTAAAACTTGAAATCTTTTCTCTATTTCAGTATCGTAATGAGTTCATTACAGTACTGGGAGTAGTGCTGTAATGAACTCACTACAGCATGGTTTTCAGTTATATTTTTCGTTTTGTAGTTGTCAATACTGACCTCCGATCCTCACAAATTTCGTAAGTCACACCAATACAATACAAAAGTCATTAGGATGTATAATATGACTTTTGATTTGAATTCCGAGAGTATTTCACAAAACTTTATTGAAATAGAGAAAATATCATCTGATACTTTTCGTATGATTTAGTTTTCGTGGTGTTTCCTTTTCTGTTAGTTCGTCAAGACTTCGAATCGTGACAGCTTTTTATTGAAACTGTCATCTCCCAGCTAGCAGAATAGTCCTACAATTTTTATTTCATTTTATGCAAAATCGTAGCCTTGTAATTCTAATATTGTCCCACAAATATGTACTTTTTTGTCATGTAAATATTTTAATAGGAACCGTTGTATTGTACTAAATAGTTGTTTCGAAATTATCCTACAAATATTCTCATTATGCTACTAATATCAAACACATATGATTTTTTATATGTTGTAAAAACGTTTACAGGACATTGATCATATATTTTCGTCCAATGGGATCTAGTTGTTGATCAGATGTCATAATTAATTATTTTGTAACTGTTGTAACTATTAAAAGGATTTTTACCTCACATAACTAGTTTTTCTTCAGGAAATATATTTATTTGTTTCAGAACTTGTTTACTTCAAGGATAGGTATCTATAAAATTGAAGCTTGAAATTGTTAAATTTGAATTAGGTTTTATCATTACGGATAAAACAGATTTGTTGAACTTAAATTTGTAATTCATTTATCCGTCGAATAAATCATATTGAAGTTCAATAATTACGAATATCTGAAATTTTTAAAATTCCATCCGAAAATTATGTTGTCGTTTCCTTATAGAAAATAGTAGCGACAGAAGACTGCATGAAAATGAATATAACTAGCAATCCACATTCAGGAGTGTCTTCTCTTGTTCAAACACAGAATATTTTGAAGAAAAAGCAGTCAATACATATAATACCAGTAATACACAATTGGATATCCATTGAAATATTTTCTGGGGGGTCTCTGCGTTTTCCTGAAAACTTAATATGGGTTTTCTCTTCCGGTCTCTGAAACAAGAAAGAATTGAAAAATTTTTTTCAATAATATAAGAAAGGCCCCTGCGTTAAAATTTGAGCACTAATTTGTCAAGGCCCAAAACTTTATGAGAAGAAATTGTTGCTTAACAATGAACAGAAAGAAAATGAAAACACTTTGATCTTAAGCGTAACGTTTCAGAGTCTAAATCAGACTGCTTCGTCAGACAATAACTGATTTTCATGCAACTTTGTAGAATTGTTTCTACAACAATAACTGATTTAGACTCTGAAACGTTACTCTTAAGATTTCAAAGTGTTTTCATTTTCTTTCTGTTCATTGTTAGGCAACAATTTCTTCTCGTAAAGTTTTGGCCCCTGACAAATTAGTGCTCAAATTTTTACGCATGGGCCTTTCTTATCTTATTAAAAAAAATTTTCTAATTCTTTCTTATTTCAGAGACTGGGAGAGAAAACCCATATTAAGTTTTCAGGAAAATACACAATTGGAGTTTCCTATGCACAGATTGACCCTAACAGACCATGGACCAGAAAATGGTTGTTCGAAATATTTCAACAATATCTCAACAGAATGAAGAGGTGAATGAACCTTATCATTGTACAAAGAAAGTTTTCAAGATGGAACCATAATACCATTCAAAAATTCCTTACTGGAATATTTATATTTTGTTTTATTCGACAGTGTATCCATTTATGCTACAGTTTTATAAGGAAATAAAGTTTATTATTATTGATATTATTCCGAAATCCAGAAAATTTGAGGTAATGAATTTTTATGTAGGTATCAATATTCGAACCTTTCTGAAATATGTAATTTCATTCCATAAATATAAAAGGAAATTAAATATCGCACGCCCATGCATGTTGATTCGAATAATTTCTTGCAGCGTTGCCGACAGTTATCTGAGAAATTTATTCATCTTCGTCGCACTCGCTAACTGTGATATATGCATCCTTATCCAAACGATATGAAAGTCGGCATAACAACAAATCGGGTCCTAGAACGGGGATGTTGCGTCTCCTTAGGATAAAAGGTCTTTGAATCAATCTCTCTAAAATTTTGAAAGGGATGCTCAATAAACTAATAGGACGATAGCTACTCGGATCAGAAGAATTTTTTCCACGTTTCAAAATTGCTACTACCTTAGCTTTGCGAAATTCGGTCGGAAAATTGCCGGAATTCAATATATTATTATGAAAAGATAATAACCAAGATAGGGCTTTTTTTCCTAAATGTTTGATGAATTCTGGATAAATTCCATCAAAACCGGCTGCTTTTCTTGATTTTGTGTTTTTAATCGCTGAAATTAATTCATCCATATTGAATGGGTTAGAAATAACATTCACGGTATGTTTTGATGTCCTAAATTTATGTAATTTCAACTTCATATCTTTGATTTGGGATTTCGATATTTTAACTGAATTAGAGACATTAACAAGACGACGAGCAATCAATTTGGGATTAATTTTCGAGGATGATATCGCGAGAGGTGCAGCTTCACCTAGTTTTCGCAAAACATCCCATGAACTCCTACTGGAATGTGTGAAATTCATATTTGTGACTACACTATTCCATTTATCCTTCCGACTGGCATTTATTGAGCTCATGAGTTTTTCACTTTTTTCATTTGATGGGGAATTTTGATAATCTTTGTATAATTTTTCAGTTTCCTCTGACCAACCAGGAACATATTCTTTACGAAAACCTCTCCGAATGAACTTTTTAGCTGCAGCTTTAACTACGCCCACGAATCTAGAATAATTATCATAAGACGGTCTAATCCATCTTATGTCACTATCGACTTTATTCCCAAAATTGACCCAATTAGCCTTACTGAAATTCCAACGGGGTTTGTCCAAACATGGAGCAAAAAGAACCTCATTACCTAAAGTCAATAACATTGGCCTATGCTGACTATGCAGAAAATCCCCAAGAACTTTTCGATTTACTTTTAGAGGTTTTGAAGAAATATCACACGAAACTAGGCAGAGATCAGGATTATAGCCCCTATTCCATCTTGCAGAATGGAAAGAAGGTGTATCTTTAGCATCAAAAATTAAAAAATAATCATTATCCTCCATCCAGTTAGTAAGAGCTATACCACTTCTATCGACAGAATTATAACCCCACATTACGTGATGAGAATTGAAATCTCCGCAATAAATTGATGGGTGAGAAACATCAACATTCAGATTTCTTGGCCAAATAATGTTAGGAGGTTTATAAATATTTATGACAGAAATGTCACAAAATTTGAAAGAAATGAAAAAAACTCCATCAATATCCCCTTTCCGAATCTGTTGAACATTACGAACTGATAATTTTTTAACATAACAAGCTAAACCGTATATTGGACTCAGTAAAAAATCAATTAATACATAACCTTTCAACTGTCCTCTTTCACGAAGACTTTTTTCTGTTGCCGTGTGGGTTTCTTGCAGAAGAATCACTTCGATACCATGTTATTGATGATGAAGATAATGAAGATTTACCAACTATTATGAAAAATGAAAATTCAAACAAGAAATCAGGAAATATCAGGGACGGGCCGAAACCAAATTTTTGGGGGGGGGAAATCCATCGAAAATTTTCCAACTTGACATTGAATTTACAGGAATTCGTTATATATATTTCGGTATAATATTTGTTTCGGCAAAAAACAATTCAAAATGACGAATTTCAACAGAGTGAGGAGTAATCAACTTTTTTTCCATCTACCGAACATTCAATTAAGTAGATTTTATGTAGTTTTTTTTTTCATAAAGAGTATCTTGATGTTGCTTGAAACTTTGAGAAACACTACTTGTTTGTTTCTTCAGTTTTTTGGCTTTTCTTCATTTCGTGGAATCTGGGAGCGAAGGCACGGCTCATTTTCATCAGAGAAAATATTATTTCTGAAAAATCTATTCTTTTCATGCCGTGGAAAGAGTAAATATTGGGAATCAAAGTGATGAGAAATTAACGTTGATTTTTTATTTTATGGAATCGTTTTTTCTTTGAGGACTACTTTGAAGTATGTTCGAAACTTTGAGACACTGTTTTTGTTTCATTCTTTAATTTGGTTCATTTTCATTATTTGGTGTATCTCAAAATTTCAAGCATCATAAAACAAAATATTTTTCACAAAAAATCAGATTTCATAAAATAAAGAAATATACATGATTGAATGTTGGGTAGATGAAAAATTAAAGTTAATCACTTACCACTTTGATGAGATTCAAAATATTGAAACTGCTCATCCCTAACATAGATCCATTTCACAGAATAATGGGAACAAAATTTTCGGAAAATATATTTCGTGATGATCCCCCCCCATGTTGAACGAAGTTGGCAAATTTTCAAACCAGTTGGAAGATTTTCAAGGGAGTTGGAAAAATTTCGAAGCAGTTGGAAATATTTCAAAGCAGTTGGAAAAAATTTCAAAAGGGTTGGAAAAATTCCAAGTACTTGGCAAAATTTCAAAGCATTGGGAAAAATTCCAAAACAGTTGGAGAAAGTCCAAAGCAGTTGGTAAAATTTCAAAGTAGTTGAAAAACATCATTCCAAGGGAGTTATGAAATACGAAGAAATCTGAATTAGAAAAAACAAGTTTGCAATCAGTACTTGATAATATATGTATAGCCGACAATAAATTGTATTCAACCCAATATTTTTATCAACAAGTGTTGGAAAAGATGCGGCCTCAAGAAGTAGGCACCCAGTTGTAAATTTTTCAGTTACGTCGCATGGACTGTGTCATAAAAAAACCATCTGGTATCATAAATATAAGCTGTAACTTTTAGATAAGCAGAATCATCATTAGGTACGCTCTTCGTACATATATTGTGTTATAGTTTTGCGAATAAACAATATGTGTACAGGGCACAGGGTATCCCAAATTGCTTTATTTTGGCTGGTTCAGGTACTTCTAGACTAGATAGGTAAAAACGATGAAAGGAGGCCTGGTCTCGATTTCCGTGAAAATACTAGTAGTGAAAACCGTTTCACGATATCTTCATTAGTTTCGAAGATATAACAAAATTTTCCTCGAGAAGAAAAAAAAATGAATATAGTTTCTTATTTCCGCTGGAAAAGCGCTTCTAGAAATTTCATATCGTGTTCAGATATTTTCGTAATTAGAAAAGTTATGGCACATTTTCGAAATCGATAATTTTTTGCAAAATAAAAAAAAATTGAGATATCGTAAAACGGTTTTCACTAATAGTGTTTCCGGAAGTAATTGCACAAGTGCATCAGAATTACCGATAATTTTGCATGACAGCGTGTTGTCTAAAAACTGCATGAGTCCATTTTCATTTTTGGAGAAAGAGCCCGACACCGAATGCAGTTTTTCAAAGACAACACGCTGGAATGCAGAATTATCAGGTCATTTTGATGCACGAGTGTAATTCGGGTGAATATTTCCCGAAATTGGTATGGATACGAGCAGTGCAATTATCGCAGGGATCTTTCGTTCTCTACAATGCAATTAACGCTGTAACTTTCGATAATTGCATTCTATTTATCGAAAGTTACAGCGTTAATTGCATTGTAGAGAACGAAAGATCCCTGTAACTAATTACGAAAATATCTGAACACGATATGAAATTTCTAGAAGCGCTTTTCCAGCGGAAATAAGAAACTATATTCATTTTTTTTTCTTCTCGAGGAAAATTTTGTTATATCTTCGAAACTAATGAAGATATCGTGAAACGGTTTTCACTACTAGTATTTTCACGGAAATCGAGACCAGGCCTCCTTTCATCGTTTTTACCTATCTAGTCTAGAAGTACCTGAACCAGCCAAAATAAAGCAATTTGGGATACCCTGTGCCCTGTACACATATTGTTTATTCGCAAAACTATAACACAATATATGTAGGAAGAGCGTACCTAATGATGATTCTGCTTATCTAAAAGTTACAGCTTATATTTATGATACCAGATGGTTTTTTTATGACACAGTCCATGCGACGTAACTGAAAAATTTACAACTGGGTGCCTACTTCTTGAGGCCGCATTTTTTTCAACACTTGTCCGCATTTTTTTCAACACTTGTTGATAAAAATATTGGGTTGAATACAATTTATTGTCGGCTATACATATATTGTCAAGTACTGATTGCAAACTTGTTTTTTCTAATACAGATTTTTTCGTATTTCATAACTCCCTTGAAATGTTTTTCAACTACTTTGAAATTTTACCAACTGCTTTGGACTTTCTCCAACTGTTTTGGAATTTTTCCCAATGCTTTGAAATTTTGCCAAGTACTTGGAATTTTTCCAACCCTTTTGAAATTTTTTCCAACTGCTTTGAAATTTTTCCAAGTGCTTCGAAATTTTTCCAACTCCTTTGAAAATCTTCTAACTGGTTTGAAAATTTGCCAACTTCGTTCAACATTGGGGGGGGGGATCATCCACCCCCATCCCCCCCTCACCCTGGGCCCGTACCTGGGAAATATACTTGTTCACAGTGACGTTACAGTACATAGTAATATAGAAAATCCTATTTTAGAGATCCCTTATACAGAGAGAAGTCTTAATTCATCTCAGTCACAAATTATTTTTAAACAAGGATCCACTTATAACGTAGCAAAAATCAAATTATTTAATGATAAATTGAGATTCCGAGTAGTAATAAATTCTGTGGAAAAAGCATTCCTATACTATTTTTTTTATGTCCCCAGAATTAGAAAAACCTTTTATTCGAATTTTGCAAAACAAAATTGATTATAAGACTTTAGACTTGAAAATCTCTCGAATATTGTAAGAAGATGTTGAAGACAAAGAAGAACAACTTCTTCGAATTCAACAATACCATGAAACGAAAACTATCCATCGTGGCTTACGAGAAAATTTGATAAGTATCAAAAAGAAATATTACTGGCCGAACATGCACAGACGTCCTAAATTATATCAATACTTGTGAAATTTGTCAAAAGAACAAATATGAACGCATTCCAATTCAATTACAATTCAAACTTAACCCTATTGGTAATAAACCCTTCACTCATGTTTATTGCGACACAATAAGATTCAATCAAACCTACTGCCTAAGTAAAGTAGATTCATTTTCAAGATTAGGACAATGTTACCCTCTTTTGTAGATAAATTACTAATTTATTTTAGTCATTACGGAATTCCTAACAAAATAACTTGTGACAACGGTCTAGAATTCAAAAACAGTGTCGTTCAAGATTTTTCTAAGACTCATAAAATTGAAATGCATTATATTACAAATTACAATCCAAATTCGAACGCATTAGTGGAAAGATTCCACTCTACCATAATCGAACAATTAAGAACTATTGGTACTGAAAATACCTTTCAAAATAGAATTTCCCAGGCTTTATTAAGTTATAATAATTCAAATCACTCAAGTTTAAATATGACTCCAATGCAAATTGTCAAAGCCGACTTAAATTATTCTCTTCCGATCGAAGCAAGCCAAAATGAAATTGTAGAAAACTATATTCAAAATTATAAGGAAAATCTTAAAGAAATAGCAGAGCACCTGGAAACAGAAAAATCAAGAACATATTAACCATTTAGAAAAAATTAATAGAAAACGTGAAGCAGAAGAAAATCACCCTCTAAATACGAACCCAATCTATATCAAAACCCCCATTACAAGAAAACTTGATCCTGTTTATAAAAAGATAGAGGCTCGCGAAATTGATAGTCATAAAATACAAGATTCCAAAAATAAACATGACTATCATAAAAGAATTTTGAAACAAAGAAAGAAATGATATAATTTTTGTTTCAGCCTGAAAAATGGACCTTTCGAAATTCTTAATTTTATGTTCGATGATAATCTACAATTATTCTATGGAAATAATACCTGTAGAAAATAAGGTACTACCAATATTACTCGGAAAAGCATATGTGATCAATAAGAATTTGCAATTTATTCACCACATAGATTTAAACATAATAGCAGATTTAATATTGAAATATCAGAAAGAAGTTAATAAATTTTCTAATTTTCAATTGGGATTCGCCCAAACGGACAACTTTAAATATTTGAAACATTCAAATGATATAAATTTTAATACTTTGGAGGAATTATTGAATAAAAAAATTAGGATCAAAAGAGGATTAATTAATTTAGGAGGAAAAATTTCTAAGGTCCTATTCGGAACACTGGATTCAGATGATGAAGAATTGTATAAGAATTACTTCGATAGTATTTCCAAAAATGAGGATGTTCTGATGAGAAACCAAAAGAAAGTTGCAAATATCGTTAATGAACTCAAAAATAAATACATTGATAAATTTAATAAAATTTGGGAAAACTTTAAATTACTTCAAAATTTACCATTACTACAAGAAGTACAGCAAATGCACTTATTTACTTTTCAACACAGAGAGATAAAAAATACACTTGATGAAATTCAAACAGCAGTAAGCTTCGCAAGGTTACATCTACTACATGAGTCGATTTTACCTTATTCCAAATTTTCAGAATTAATAAAAAAATAATACTATTATACCTTTACACCATTTGAAAGACTATTATCAATTATGTCATACCAAAGTTGTATTTGAAAATCGAATATTACTATTTCTTATATCGATTCCTTTAGTGAATTTGAAAAGCTTCAATCTGTACAAGTTACATTATTTACCACAAAATAATTTAACCATTCCTTATTCCGATCCTTACTGGCTCACTCAAGAAGAAATTCTAAAATGGTCAACACAACGATGTTATCCTGCAGAAGAAGACTTTCTCTGTAATAAAGATTCTCTGACAGAAGCACCAAACTGCATCAAAAATCTTTTGAAAAATCAAAAAGGAGACTGTCCCAAATCAAGAAGCATCGATCCTCCTGATATTAAATTGTTAGAAGATGGAAATGTATTGTCAATTCATAATTCGAAATTAATGGAAATATGACAACATCAAATCAAACATCATTTCACTCCTCCAATTGCGATTATCAAAACCAAATGTACTTTGAGCAACGACAAGAAAGAGATTACCCCGACTACTTCAACGGAAGAAGAAAAAATTTATTATTTTACCAAAAATGGAGCCGTTATCTCACAATGAATCCCTAGAAGAAACCAACAAGAAGGAAGACACCCCAGATATAGAATTGGAAGAAATCCACTACTGGAGTCCACAACCTTCAAGATTTTCATCTTATTTGATCATTGCATTATTAATTTTTATTACTTGCTTATTATTATTTTATTATTTTAGAAAAGGGTTCTTCAAAGCTACACCTACAAAAGGTGATACCTTTGACTTAGGCGGGGAGGAATTACATAATACACCACCTGTATTCTGAAATACTCGATACATTGTAACTTCATTTGTTATTGAACATGTCCATATTAACTTTAGCTGACTAAGCACACGTGCCGCTTATCTTATGCTGAATGCATCGTAAATACCGAAGGTATAAATAGGCACAAGAATAATCAGTCAGTCAAGAATAATCTGTCTCTAAAGAATAATTAGTCATTCAAGAATAATTGTATCATAGCTGTATCATCTCATTGTTCCTAAATAAAACTGTTTTTTAAAAACGGTGTCTTCAAACCAAAATACAAAATTATATATACAGGGTGTACCAAGTTCGACGGCCTATTAGGCGTTTCTGGAGAAACAGACTTATTTGAAATCTGAAAATTGGGATTATGATATTGTTTGACATTATCTACCGAGCTAAAATATCCTTTGAGCCTGACCACTTTTAGTTATACAGGGAGCGAAAAAAAATTTTCAATAATTTCTTCTTATGTTTTTTTGTTTTCGAATTTGACAGAGTATGCAATTCTGAATACATTCGTTCTCAAATCGTTGCATTCGTCGAAATACTTTCCAAAATATCAAGAAAAACGTGAAAAAAAAAGAGAAAAGAGTATTCGGTATTATGTTTGTTATTCCTAATCTAGATACCTTAAGCACAAACCGTTTTCACATTTTTGAAGTCAAAGGCTGTGGAAATATTGTACATTTTTAGAATTTTGAAAAACTCATCACAGGGTGTTCCAAATGTTGGGTCAAAAATTGGGATCAAAATTGGGCCATAACTTTCGTTTTTCAAATTAGAACCCTATTTTTCTATGATTGCGTTGGATTGTACGAAGAAAAATGATGATAATGTTCCAACATGTTAATGCTACTAAAATTGATAATTCTTGAGTTATTTAGGATTTTATGTCGTACGTAGCATCAAATTTATTAAATCTGTTTCATATCAACTATGACCTTGGTCAAAGAAGATAAATTATTCCAATAACTCACTAGTGATACACATGTTAATACATTCGTACTCAAATCGTTGCATTCGTAAAAATACATTCCGAAATATCAAAAGAAAAAACTAAACGAAAAAGGTAGATAAGAGTATTCGGTGTAATGTTTGCTATTTCTAATCTAGATATCTTAAGCACAAACCGTTTTCACGTTTTTGTAGACGAAACCAGTGGAAATATTTTATATATTTAGAATTTTGAAAAACTCGTCACAGGGTATTCCAAATGTTCGGTCAAAAATTGAGATCAAGATTGACCTATAACTTTCGTTTTTCAAATAAGAACCCTATTTTTTTATGATTGCGTTGGATTCTGCGAAGAAAAATTATGATAAAGTTTCATCACGTTGATACTCCTTAAATTATAAATTCTTGAGTTATTTAGTATTTTCTGATTCCATGTCGTACGTTGCGTCAAATGCATAAAATCTGTTTCATAACAACAATGATGAATGAATTTGAAAAAAAAGGTGTGTCACTAGTGAGTTATTGGAATAATTCATCTTCGACGACCAAGGTCATAGTTGACATGAAACAGATTTGATGAATTTGACGCTACGTACGACATAAAATCAGAAAATCCTAAATAACTCAAGAATTATCAATTTTAGGAGCATTAACATATTAGAACATTATCATCATTTTTTTTCGCACAATCCAACGCAATCATAAAAAAATAGGGTTCTAATTTGAAAAACGAAAGTTATGGGCCAATCTTAATCAAAATTTTTGACCCAACATTTGGAACACCCTGTGATGAGTTTTTCAAAATTCTAAAAATGTACAATATTTCTACAGTCTTCGACTTCAAAGTTGTGAAAACGGTTTGTGCTTAAGGTGTCTAGATTAGGAATGACAAACATAATACCGAATACTCTTTTCTCTCTGTTTCTTCAGGTTTTTCTCGATATTTTGGAAAGTATTTCGAAGAATGCAACGATTCAAGTACGAATGTATTCAGAATTGCATACTCTATCAAATTCAAAATAAAAAAAAACAGAAAAAAAAATTTTGGAAAAATTTTTTTTCGCTCCCTGTATAACTAAAAGTGGTTAGGCTCCAAGAATATTTTAGCTCGGTAGATAATGTCAAACAATATCATAATCCCAATTTTCAGATTTCAAATAAGTCTAGTTCTCCAGAAACGCCTAATAGGCCGTCGAACTTGGTACACCCTGTATATATTTCGTATGAGAAACACAGTAAAAAACAAACAAAATAACAATCAAACATCATCACGAGAACAAACACAATCAAGAAAATGGCAGAACAATTACAAACAATTAGACATCAACATCTAGGCTCTCAACCCAATCCACCGCCTCAGGGGAAGCGGTGAAAATTTTGTTGGTACCACCAGGGAGGGATCTTATTGGGCATTCGTTCAATATGTGGTCCATTGTCTGTCTCGGCGCGCCACAGTCGCACCCCGCTGAGTCCACCATTCCCCACTTAGCCATACCATCACGGCACCTTCCATAACCCACCCTAAACCGATTTAGCCGACACCAGGTCCGTCGAGGTAGGCTCATGCCCTCAGGTTTATAACTTGGATCGATAATATGTTCCAGATTTCTGACCCCCTGGTTGGCGGCTAAGACCTCATTCCATTTGGAATGTATATCATAGACTCCCTCAATTTCTTCATCCATCCAGATGGGGCGGCGGGATTTCAGGCGGTTGGGAGGGGGAGGGTTGAGGCTTCGCTGAATGGGTAGATTTTTTAGGGGATGATTAACCTTCCTCCATTCTTTATCGGCAGCTGCGTTCTCCGAAGTTGTGGAGGTGCAATATTGGCCAGTATTGGGAACCACTCATTAAGCTGAGCATCGATTTTATGTGTGTGGGAACTTCTATACCATACTGGAGCGCAGTACTCTGCGACGGAGAAGGACATTGCCAGAGCTGTGCTTCTAAGAGTGGCCGCATCCGCCCCCATGTTGTACCAACAAGTTTTGAAATGATATTATTTCTGGACTTAATCTTCAGTGCAGTCTTCGCTGAGTGTTGCTTATAAGTTAGAGATCGGTCCAGCGTAACACCCAGATATGTGGGGTTGGGGTTATATCTAATTCTCGAGCCACCAAGGTAAACGTTGGCTTCCATATATATTATTATTATAAAACCGTAAGTATACTCGTCCGATGCGGTAGCGCGGGATATCATGTTATTTCGAATTCAAATCATTTGCAAATTCATCAAATGAATTTTTTGATGGAATAAATAAGAACATGAGACCCTACTTAGTCAAAAAATTGGGTTATTATAAATTTTATAGCCCCACCACCGATTTCAAAAATATATTGCACAGTGAATCTTTAGGACTTCCTGATACTACAATCTCAATTACAGCTTAGGGGAGGCAGTAATTTTCGAGAAAAAAATAAATGCAACTCATAAATATACTCCATTTACCTCGGATGCGGCTCTGATATAGTCTTATATATAGTCATTATAGTTTAGTTTAACAAGGTTAGGTTATGTTAGGTTAGGTTAGGTTCATTTTTCCTAACAAAAAAATCATATGAATCTGAAATGAACAAACCTCTGAAATTAATTTCCTATGATTATCGGAACTATTTTCATCTCAATTGAAATCCTAACCTAACCTCCAACCTATCCAGTAGATGATCTCAAGTTAGTGAAGAAAATCAGACGAAACTTTCATTGCACTTCACTAAAAATATTTCTTTAGTTCCCTTAAAGTGCACTTATTTCCAGTCGTTCATTCACTAAAACACTACAATTTTTTAACACAATCCAAACACGTACCTACACTATAAACAAAACTCTCTACCTCTACTATGCATCACGAGTCTCCGTGGGTAGGCCCACGTGCGAGGTTGCCGAATTTCCTTGTTCCGGGCTTGTACTTTATAGTCTAAGAGCCAGCGTTCGGCAGATTTACGGTATTTTAGCAAACTTCATATTAATGTCAGGTATACTATGACACCTACCGTAGGTGAAATGAGGATTCGCTATGCTCGGCGATGGTTCCTTGGAGCGTGGCCGGAAGTCCAAAAACGAGAAAATTGGGTTTTTTAACGTTATAGTAGCATGTCTGCCTTTTTGATATATGTATTGTACTATACACTTTTCTATATCCAACAATTCAATGGCAGACATTCATTCCGGTTCCAAGTAAAATTTCTAGGTTCATGAAAATCGAAAATTTCATAAAAAATAACTTTATTTTAGCAAGGCTGAAAATTATGTATGTTATTCATATGTTTATCGAATACACATATATGACGAGGCAGACAGATAGGTCGGTTCTAACGTGCAGGCAGACCACATAATACTTTCGGTGTCGTGCTGATGAGAACGTACGATTCTTTCTGTTTTAATCCTCATTTCATTATGAACTACTGGCTGACCCGGCAGACTTCGTACTGCCTCAATCGATAAATAAAAAAGCAACTTTAATATTATAATAAACAATTATTGTATAATACCTTGAAAGAGGACATAAAATTGTCCTGTACAATATATATGTGTTGCGTCAAATGATGTCGTCTGGAAACAGCTGTTATATGCTTATGCCTGCGGCTTCGCCCGCGTAGACTGTTGATGAAAAATAGCCTTTATCATTGCTTGGGATTCAGGATATCAAATTTCATCACGATAGGTTATATATATATATATATATATATATATATATATATATATATATATATATATATATTCGAATATATCGAATAAACGTGCGAGTCGAGCGATGTGACACTCTGAATTGAATGCGAATTAATCGTGAGCAATAGTGAGATAATTTGGGAAAATTACAGGGAGTTCAAGTTAAATTGTTGCTCTGTCTCTTGATGCATGCAGTGTTTTTGTTTTTTTTCCTTTCTGCTACGAGAGTACGTAATATATATCTGAAATTTGAATGATTTCCATAAAAATATAGTATCGGATATTTTATCCTTATCACAATAAACAGAAACTCCACATCTGCCTGATATTGTATCAGTATCTTTGCAGACTGAAATCTAAGGCGATCATACACTGTCAGACAGTAAAATAATTTACAAGGGCTCTACCAGTGCACACTGATAATGGCTGGAAAAAAGCAGGTATGCAGAGGCTGCTCAGAGAGCATTAACAAAAATCATTATGCTATTAAATGTTCTGGAACGTGCTCTGGATGGTATCACGAGAAATGTTCGTTACTGAGGAAGGACGAATTCGCCTCTTTTATGAATAAAACCAATGAGGAAAAATGGTGGTGCAAAAACTGCTCAAAGTCACAAGACAAAGACGTAGATGTTTACTAAAACCGAAAGTGCGGAACCGCCGGATCCAATGATGCGCGAGATTCTGCGGCAGTTGCAGCAAATGAATAATAAATTAAGCACCTTTGAGGAGTCTGTACGATACGGTAGCGATATGCTAGACGATATGAAAAGATCAATGTCCAAGATAATTCAAGAGAATAAAGAACTGAAAAGAGACAAGGAAACCTTGAAGAGAAGAGTTTCGAGTCTGGAGGAGGAAGTAAGGGCGATTAGGCAAACAGTGGATAAGGAGGATACCGAGAACGAGCAAACAATGCTATCATAGTGGGTCTGCCAACAGATGATGAAGGGGTTAAAGGTAACGTAATGTGTGTACTGAAAAAATTGGAGGTCCCCGCCCAGGAAAATGATTTTGAGTGCAAGGTAATACCAGGGAATCGTGGTCTGATGTTGGTTAAGTTCACTAGGGAAGGAGCTGCTTAGAAGGAAGAAGGAAATCTTAAAAATGGATCTGCTGGATTGTGGAACCTATTCCTTCCTGTTACCTATAACAGGAGGGGCAACATATATGTGAATGAGGACCTGCCCCCTGCCATTAGGAGACTCTATCAGAAGGCCAGAGAATTGCGTAAGCATGGTTTCATGTATGTGTGGTGTAAGGATGGACAAGTGTTTGTCAGAAAAACCGACCAAAGTAATATTATTAAAATAAGTTATGAGGGTCAAATAAGTGAAATGATAACTCAAACTGATGAAAAAGAATAAAATTGGTATATTGTTGATTGAAATTTATTTGAGTAAATAGTATCTTAATGGCTACTTCTGTATGTGTGGGGCATATCAACGCCCGATCGCTGTTACCAAGTTTTGGTGAATTAGAAGGTTTTGTTTCTGACAAAAATTTTGATGTAATTGGAATATCGGAGACTTGGCTTAGTAAACATATAGAGTCAAATACCATAATACTTCCGGGGTACAATTTTGAAAGGCAGGATCGTGACGGACGTGGTGGGGGAGTCGGCCTTTATATTAAGAACTGTTATCAATATAAAGTGATACGCGATAAAATTACGGGGAATAATGATTTCGAACAAATCTGGTTGAGAGTATCGTTCAATAAAACATCATTTGTTTTGGGATGCATATACCGACCACCAAACTATGTGACTTCCCAGTTTCTTTTGTCACTGGAGGAGGTTTTAATGAAAGTAAGCGTGTTAATAAACAGAAAATGTACTAATTGTGGGCGACTTCAACATTAACTACATGAATTTACTCTCTGAAGAGGTGATACAATTGAACAACATATTGGAATCTTTTAATCTATCACAGGTTGTTGTCAACCCAACTCGCATTACGCCGACCACAAGTACACTCATTGACCTTATCATTTTATCGAGCAATGTTGATGTTGTCGCGGTTGACACTATCCCAGCGCTTGCATCCTCTGATCATGAGTTTGTGTCATGCCAGATATCAGTACCCTCGACCAGGAAAAATATCAAATTTGTTGAATATAGAAACCTAAATGGTATTGATGCACGGCAGTTTTCGTATGACCTCCAATCCATTCCATGGCGCAACATTTATGATTGTGCGAACATAGATGAAAAAGTAAATTTCATTAATGAAAACATCACTGCATTATTGGACCTACATGCTCCGAAAAGACGAGTTAGAATTACTAAGACAAAATCCCAACCCTGGTTATAAAATGTCGGGCAATTGATGAGGATGAGGGATAGAGCTCTAACGAAATACAAAAAGAAACCCACGGATTCTAATAGAGCATACTATACATCATTGAGAAATTTGACAAATAAATCTATAGAAAATAAAAAGAAAGCCTTTTTCGCGGCAAGATTAGGTTCCTCTCGTAATCTTTGGCGGGAGTTGAATAGATATTGTGGGAGAATAAGTAGGGGAACTTCAGATTTACCGGTGGCATTGGGGGACGCGGATGCGGTCAATAATTTCTTTGTTTCGTCAACTCCTCAAGCAAAAAATGTATCTAAAGAAGTTTTGAAATATTATACGGAGAACATAAAGGAATCTGTCACCACCCCATTTGAATTCAGAACAATATCGGAAAGCGACGTCCTCAGGATAATCACTAAATTAAAATCACACGCTTCGGGGGTTGACGGTATAAATATCGATGTGATAAATTTATGTTGTCCATACATTGTTCCTTATCTAACGCATGTGATGAATTTTTGTCTACAGAATTCGATATTTCCTAATATGTGGAAGAATGCAGTCATAGTTCCTATTCCAAAAAAACCAAACCCCACTGAATATAAAGACTTGAGATCTATTAGTATTTTGCCGTGCATGGCAAAGATTTTGGAACGTGCAATGTATGGGCAACTGGTAGAATACATAGAAGGCAATAACACCTTGCCGACTATGCAATCTGGGTTTCGAAAAGGTCACGACTGCTCAACGGCTCTCATGAATGTCTGCGATGACATTTTTCGCGCAATGGACTCCGGTGAAATAGGTGTATTGGTACTCCTCGATTTCTCCCGTGCTTTTGACACTATCTGCCATGAAATTCTTTTCTCTATCTTACACTTTGTGGGCCTCAGTGATGCAGCTATCCATCCGTTTAAAAGTTTCATGGCCGAACGAAAACAATGTGTAAAGGTTGGCAACAAAACATCGACTGAACTTACAATCCGCTATGGAGTCCCGCAGGGGTCTATTTTGAACCCTTTGCTCTATGCTCTATATGCGGCTAGTCTTCATGGTGGTATACAATTATGTAAAGTACAATACTACACAGACGACACTATCTGCCATGCTGTACCTGACGAGCTCACCGGACCGCATTCAGGCAACATGCGACTCCATCAATGCTGATCTGAAGAGATTCAAGGATTTGTCTCTTGCTCATCATTTGCACCTTAACCCCCTCAAGAGTTATGTTATACTATTGGGCTCAAAAAAATACATTGATAGAGTGAAAGACCGAGTACATATAAAAATCGAGGATGATACCTTGAGTATTAAAGAGGATGTAACAAATTTGGGCCTTGTATTCGACTCGCAGATGAGGATGCGGGCTGGTTGAACATGGAGAACAATCGTAAAATGCATCAGGCATGCCTCTTTCATAAGATTATTATGAATAAATCCCCGCCGTATTTATACAACAGAATTATATTCAGATCGCATGTACAATATCAGAACGAAAGGACTGCTGACTCTTCCTTTACATAGAACGGCGTATTTTGAAAGGAGTTTTTCGTACAACATTGCTCGTGTATATAATGCGCTACCGCACCACGTCAGGTAGCTTACGCGGGGGGTATCTTTCAAAAAGGAAATGTTTAAATATTACTTTGCCTTACAGTGTGAAGTATAGAATATCTGTTCGGTCTCTGATCTTCTGTCTTTCGTCTCCTCGACTTTTATTGTTTATTGTTTCGTTATTCTTGTTTTTTTTTTTTTTTGTAATCGGCTCGATATAGTTAAGTATCACATAATATGTACATGGTTAAGTAGAGCAGGGCGGACTTCTCTTTGCGGACTCGCCATTTTTTCACAAGGAACAATACTTATCACCTAGATAAAATTGTCAACTAACTCAAACTGTACCATGTGGAAAATAAAGTCATTATTATTATTATTATTATCTTGGCAGTTGGTGTCACTAACGAAATTTGACAGATTGCGGAATTTGAATTGATTTGATTCAAAAATTGAGTGAATCGGAGGTCAGTACTGACAACCACTAAACGAAAAATATAACTGAAAACAATGATGTGATGAGTTTCATTACAGCACTACTTTTAGTACTGTAATGAACTCATTACGATACTGAAGTAGAGAAACAAATATCTAAAATTCATATCCTTACTTACATCAAAATGATCTTCACAAAAATGACTGGTACTTGTTGGTGTCCGTGAAGCTGGGTCTCTCCTAGCAAGTGTTAATCATTTTTTCCTGACTTCTGCATTTTTTGGAACATTTATAAAAAGTTTTTGTGGCGTACTGACTGACGTACGTTTGCACATTGGCACTGCACTGTTGTGCAGTTTTTATACCACGACTTGTTCATCTTTTAGGCTTTTTTCGAAGGAAATAAGACAATATCACTTCACTTTGACAGAAAGCGAAGTCTGTTTATCGGATTCTGACGTCATCATCATATCATGACAGAATGGAGCGTTTCAGCGGGAATTTTGAAATCGATTTTTTTTCAAGCATTTTTCATTGCAGTTTGCTATATTTTTTTCATGAAAAAATTTTTTTCGTGTTTTTAAAGGGTGCATCTTCAAATTGAAATCAATTCTAAAATTTAGTCAACATCCCTATTGAAAAGAATTTGTTTTTGTTGAACATTTGAAGTCAAAGCTGTTTCGTTCACAAGTAAAATCCGTGATACTGTGTGTCCTGGGTGGTTTTACTGTGTGGAACGATAGAAGGTTTAGACCAATAATATTTGTGTTTGCTGTCAATGAGTGACATGACATAAATCTTGGCTATAAAGTTCTAATTTGAGCATGAAAGCGACTGTGGTTTTTTTTCTCGCCTGGCTCTTTTTTTTTCCACACATTCATATGCCGCAGCGCGAGCCAGCGCATAAAACAGAGCCATGCTTATTAAATGATCAAATTCTTTGATGTAGAGTGTTAATGCAAATAATGTGGTTTTGACTGTAATAGTAATTGAAGTTAATGTGAAACGAGGAAGTTTCAATGGTCAGTATGGCCGTGTTAGCAATTGTTAAATTTGACCCCCTTGTTCATTTGATGCTAATGTGCGAATGTAAATGTAAGAAGAATAACTCTATGATTTAAATGTCTGCCACACTTCTGTGTTCCGGAGGCTACGCCGACGGAGAGCCCGAGCGCTCTCTCTCTCTCTCTGTCTCTTAGCGCGGTTTCACACGGTCCGGGTATTTGTCCGTCCGGGTAATCGCCCGTCCGGGCGGCACCCGGAAGCTCTCTTCACACGGGAACTGCGAAAATCCGGATTATTAGGTGCTAGGTACGAGTAGGTACTTCAGTTTGCCTCTGATTTCGATGGACAGTAGACGCAAACATATTTTGATCGCTTTTATCAAAACATCGGCGAAAAAAACAACGAAATAGGCAAATTTGAGTTCACCCTTTGCACTCAAATTTACGAAATTTTCCCTCAACTGGGCACAAAAATTTCTCCACGCTTCAGTTTTTTTAATTCGATGTTTGTAATCCTCCGCTCCTTTGTCCCAGATTTCGGGTTTCTCCCGAATTAGAGTTATCAGGATTTCGGAATCTATTTCTTCTAGTCTAGAACAATCAGACGACTAAACATCCGGATCGTGTAAACGCACTCATGGCACACTGTAGTCCGCTAGAACCTATGCTAAACTGCGTATTTCTACTTGTTCGGTTGACGGGCGAAAACTCGGACGGACATACACCCGGACCGTGTGGAACCGCGCTTAGCGTGCCCCTCCGGAACAGAACGTCGATTCAGTCATCTCTCTCTGTGTACCGAGACCACGTGTTGTATCAAAATTTAATAGTTTTGCCCACCGAGTTAACCTTAATTTCTTATTCCTTCGTTTATTCAACATATACAGGGTGAGTCGGGAGGAACGGACCAAACTTCAGGTGTGTATTCTATAGCTCGAAATAATATAAAAAAACTCATATGATGTTATCCGATTTTCATTTGTTCTCAAACTACAGCGTCATTATAAAAAACAACATGTTCTATATCAAAATAGTTTCATTTATAGTATTATTTTAATAAATGCACGAAAATCCCGCCATTTACCTCGAAACACATTCGTCTGCGAAGGGCTCTCGATGCTTTTCTGATTGATTCGTGATTTTCTTTAAAAAGAAATGCCGCATTTCTAATGCGTCGAATTAGAGCATCCCGAGTGACAACTTTAACTTTGTATAAATCGTTCTTGAAGCAGCCTCACAAACAATAGTTCAATGGTGTGAGGTTTGGAGATCTTGGAGGCCAACTAATACGACCACAGCGACCAATCCATAGTCCGAGAAACTCTTGATCTGAATATTGGTTGACCTTATTTAATATTCTAATTACCCTACAGTTTGAAAACAAATGAGAATCGGATAACAACATATGAGTTTTATTGAATTATTTCGACCTGCAGAATACACACCTGAAGTTTGGTCCGTTCCTCCCGACTCACCCTGTATATTCTTATGAAAAAGAGAGCTGAAATAATACAATAAATGTTGTCACAAAAAGTACCTAAGCTGAGGTAAAAAAAGAAGCTAAGGTTTTAAGAAAATTTTACAGCCTAATTTACCCCAAATGCCCTTTCAAATAGATAGATGGATCGATTCAGCGGTTTTTCTGACCGATTGATTGAAAAAAAGGTTTTTGTTCCTCAAAGTTGACCTTTACTTTTCGAAAATCAATTATTAATTTTTTTCACCTTTTACTCATTTTTTAATGTTTTGCAGATTAGAAAAAAATTGAAGAAAATTAATTAGAAAATCTCGAATATTTGAAAATGCCTTCTTTACGATTGAAAAAAAACTGTTGAATTAAGTTTTGAAAATATCGAGAAAAAGATGGAAATTGTCACTGAAAAAAATGGCTCTGCATAGAACGGAAAAATTCTATCGCTCAGAATTTTGGTTAACAAGTACTGTGAGCATCTTAGAGGTATCAACTTTGAATTTATTCAATCCTTTTTTTGCGGTTTGGATGTGTCCAAAGCTTCAGTGAAGGTGAGTCAGAAATACCCCCTTTTTTTATAGGAAAAAAAAATTTTTTTTGCAAGAAAATTTTTTTCAAAAACTTTTAAAATTAGTATTTTTTTCTCGATATTTTCAGAACATAATTAAACAGTTTTTTTCAATCGTAAGAAAAGGCATTTCTAAATGTTCGAGATTCCTGAAAATTATTTCTTCCATTTTTCTTATAATCTCCAAAACATTCAAAGTTGTGTAAAAAGTGAAAAAAAATTAATAACTGATTTTCGAAATGAAAAGGTCAACTTCAAGGAACGGAAACCTTGTTTCCTAAATTTTTAGAATTTCAATCAATCGGTTCAGGAAAACCTCTGAATCGATCGATCTATCGATTTGAAAGGGCCTTTGGGGTACATAAGGCATTTTCAAATATTCGAGATTCGACATTCAGAAGTGAGTAAAAACTGAAAAAATTCAATAATTGATTCTTGAAAAAAAGAAGTCACTTTTAAAGAACGAAAACCTTGTTCTCTTAATTTTTTCAGAATTTCGATCAATCGGTCCTGGAAAACCGCTGAATCGATCGATCTACCGATTTGTAAGGATCTTTGGGGTACATCAGGCTGTAAAATTTTCTTATAACCCTAGCTTTCCCCCCAATATTGACGAAGATACAGTCCGTTAACCAACAAATAGTCAATGGCATTTTTTTGTTCTTTTTGCACACCGTTTCAGGTGAAAAAATTCCTTTAATCAAACATGGATGATTTTTGCAGAAAAAGAAACTGGCTGTCGGTTTGCAAGGCCTTCAGTAGTTCCGGAGATATCGGCAGTTGAGTGAAAAGGGTCCTTTTGCATTCACAATTTTATATCTCCAAGACAAATGGTCATTTCCGAGGATAGTGAAAAACAAATTAGAGCTGAATGAACAGGCCATGCGACCTTTTATTGCATCGGTCTAGCTGAAAAAAAAATTCCATGCGCGTAGAGCAAAAAAAAATTTTCTTCGTGCCTCATCCAAGAATTGCATGGCTACTGGTATTAATCAATAAATTCAGAAACTAGAGTCTTCAACGTTCAAAAAATTATTTTTCCTACTCTCATACGACCATTTCTCACTGAGATACATCCAGTTGTTCCTTTAATTGTTGCGAGAAGTATATATGAAGACCGCCATATGCAAAAGATTCTAAGTGCCACTTATTCATAAAATGCTTTTATGTGTGAAAAGAGTTCTATCTGTCGTCATCTACTTGCACACAAAAATTCAGATCGATAGTACTCCTCCAAGAGTCGAAAAATGGAACTTCAACATCAAAACGGTCTATGTTTTGATATGAAAGGGTACAAATTTTTTTTTGTTGAGTTAATTATTGCGGAAATCATACTTATTGCGTAAATATCAAAGCACTGTTATTTTCACCTCATGGTTCCATTGTGAAACACATTTTTTCTCCTGCTGTAGAATTTCGATATTTGTACTTAGGACCTTTTGCATATGGCAGTCTTCATATGACTTTTCCTGGGATTGTCCGAGAGATAGAGGAGCCTCTGATGGTAAGTTTGATTGAGGGCGTGAAGTCCTTGTTGTATCAAGTCCTAAACGTCGGAGCAGTTCGGGGTATTATGCATCGGATATGCATATGGCAGTCTTCATTCATATGACTTTTCCTGGGATTGTCCGAGAGATAGAGGAGCCTCTGATGGTAAGTTTGATTGAGGGCGTGAAGTCCTTGTTGTATCAAGTCCTAAACGTCGTAGCAGTTCGGGGTATTATGTATCGGATAAATTCATTGGATGGTTGGTATCCGAATTCATACTTACAAAAGCAACTAATGAATTGAATTAATTTCCTAATTCAACGACAAGTAAAATTTTAATTTATTCGAAAAATGTGAATATGACCTCTAAATGTAAATGAAGAATCAAAAACAATAGAAGTTTTACATCAGAATGAAATAGAATATAACAAAACTGAGCCCAGTATTCTCATCCCTAATCACTAGATTCGAAAAAAATAGATTTTGCGCTCCTCCTTCCGTAATTCTTTACAATGGAATGAATTCATTCATAATACGATAATTCAACGAATATTTCAAAGAGGGCGCCAAAGAACGGTCAACAGGGCTATAAATATTTTATGAGGATCCAAATCTGGGATAAGTAAACTTGTACCTAAATACTCAGATAATTTTCACCCTTATTGTGTTGTGAGCATTCTATTCTACCTACTGATCTGGTGGATCGGACATCTGGTGCCTCAATTAAGCATTTGGATGTTCCGACAAGGCGCAATATACAAAAACTACATACTTTTTTTTTTCAATTTTGTTCTGAATGAATGTTACTTACTTTTTTCGAATTCACCCTTATGTTGAAACCTTTATAAATAATTACGGATCTAAATTAATATCAAAATTTACTCGTGTTGTAGCGCGTGAGGCCCCGGGCGATTGCCCCGTTCGCCTCCCCCTAAGGCCGCCACTGCGCAGGGTGATCATTAACAAAATGACATTGAGAGAGTCTTCCAGGCTTATTCGCCGTTACCCATTAGGAATTATTTCACCAAACGTTTCACCTACATCTGCGGTATGCATCTTCAAAGGATTCTTGGTCTGAGATTGTAACTCGACCTCTGAATTTCTGACAGTAATGCCGGGTTCAATTCGAATTTGTTATTTATACCCCGGGTAATGGCGGAAGAAGGAAGTGAGTTTAAGAGATTTTCAAATCGCTCCCATTCCTTATCCGTTTGTTTTTGGTTTCGTCCAGCAACCATGCAATGTGAACCAAGGGTTTGAATTTTGGGTTCATGTTGTCTTTATGTTTATAAATCTCTATGACTTCCATCTTCATCCTCCGATAGTAATTTTTGATGTTCGTCGAGAATGAATCTAAGACGATGCCTGATTGCTCGAAAAAACAACTGACATTGCCAAAAGGACATTCATGAAGTCGTAAAAGCACATGGGACAAAAAAAAAATCTGTCTATTGAATGTATTTATTAATTTTTCATGTTCAAGGCTTGATTTAACTACATTTTTTCGAAAGGATCCACCATTATTTTAAAAATTCCTTCATAAATCTGATTTCAATTGGTTGTCGCTCAGTTGAATTTTCTCGCCGAGTTTAAAAGCAGGCATCCCTAAGTATGGGCAAGAAGCACATCTGAAAGCATCTCCTAAGTAACACTGAAAAAAACAGAAAGATATAAAAATGCTAGTTCATGAATCAGTAGTTTTGCATCTACAAAACTAGACAACAGTTGCCATAAAAATGTAATCACTTTGCTGTGTAGAGCATTCTCTTTTTTTGAACTCTTTTAGAAATATTAAAACGCCACGATGGAACAGAACAACAAAAGCTATCACGTATCGTTCCGAAAATAATATTATTATTAACAGTTCTTTATTGCCTATGCAATATGCATCGACTTGGCCATCGACTAAGGGTCCTTCAGCATGTAATTTCACAATCTTTAATACATTTAATTATTGCTTAAATGAAAAATATGAATTGAAATTTTACATATTTTGAATTTTCTTAGTTTGAATTTTTGATTTTAGTTAGACTGTTCATTATGAAAGTAATTTTATACGAGAAAGATCTCCGGAATAGCTCTGTGAGGGGGCCACCGCTAGCCAAACTGACGTTCTAGGCTGAGAAACATCCTGTCGCCCCCAAAGTCGTCAACTTTGGAGAACGTAAAAATCGTATATTTGGTAATTAAATTTTTCCAACGACGAATATTAATAAGAACATTGGGAAAAAAAATTATTTACAATTATGAACAATTTCAAACTTAAAAAAAAATAAACTTCATTTTTGGCTTGCTTTGGGGAAAATGATAAAATAAATAGGATAAGGCTTTCACAACCAGATTAAATGACATTACAAGAGTCTCCCAGGTTCAATGGCCTTGGTATCATAGGATTTAATAATAATATAATAATAAATGGATTTTATTATGCAGAATTCATTACATCAACAATGGGCGAAGTCTAGCTATTTAAGCCATTTATTTGATTTGGGATTCTTCATGTGGCAAGTGCGGGTACTTTCATATTTCAATAACTATTGTCCATTTTTCAACAAGGATATTTTTTTCAAGAAGGGGATAGATATAGAAATTTCTAATTTGTATTTCTATTCTAGAGATGAAAGTATTCGAATTGGAATTTCAAGGTCCATTATTGTTCATATTGTATTTTTGTGAAGTTTATCTGTCAAGCGTATGTTTATATTTGGTTTGATCTCGTTATTACTCGTTGATTCGTCTTCATTTATCAGCAATTTAAATATTTATTTCACTCCTAATCCATAATATTTACATTTTATTTTTCTGTTAATATTGTTTCATGAAACGTGGTTTGTTTCGAAAACAGTTGCCGTGGAAAACTTTATCATTTTTACTTAGCCCTCGGTCACCTGAACACAAAACGATAAACTGATGTCGCCTGCGCCTCATAATTTTTCGAAAATTTTTGTTTTTTTTTCCGAACTTTTTACAGAATTTCATTGATGATATTGCTTTAATTTTCAAAAAATTTAAAGGTTTAAGAAAATAATACCCACCGGCATTAGCGTTATCCAAAGCAAACCTACCACGTGGAGGTTGAGCGGTCTGATTTTCGCTTCTTTGTTTGTGTGGATGTTTGCTTTTGTTGAAAGCATGAAGATTTTGAGAAAAAAATCTGTTTAATTAAGCAATTAAATAATAATTCACGAAAAATATACAAAAGCACTCTCCGAAAAGCGAGTGAAAAAGGACGAAATTCAGTTAGGGGTATTAACTTTTGTTTAAAATTTAATTGACGAAAGATCAGTTTATAAAATTTATGTATTAAAAATGATTGAGCGTTGGTTTGAAAAAAAAAATGAAAAAAAAACAGTTTGAATTTTTTTTAATATTTTTTTTTCGTATATTCGATCGACATCTGAAAATAAATTGTGGAAGAGCTCGGAAGAACTTTCTTTCTCATGTTTGAAAGGTAATGAGCTTTTCAGAGCAACAAACGTGATCTTTCAATCATTTGGAAAACTCGATTGAGTGAAACAAAAAAACGGCTGGCTGGATTGAATTGGCTTTTGGTTGCAAATTTTTTTTTCGAAAGAGCAATGAACAGCATTTGAAGTGAAATCATTCAGGTTCTCGAAACCCACCGTTAACTTTTTATGTGATTACAGATTGTTGAGATATCGATAGTCAAAGACAAAAGGATCCATTTGTATTTGAGAGTCAATATCTCCATGATCAGTAGACGTATCAAGATTAAAAAAAAAAAAAATTGAAGCTTAATTAACGAAGTGTCCAAACATTATAGCGGTTAATAACAAAAAAAGTAATAATCCAAGAACAAGATGGCCGGGGCTACAATTTCTTTTTTGTTTTTTTTGTACGACCATTCCTCACGAAGTTATAATCTGTTGAAAATTTCAATTTCATTTTGACCTTTTAATTCATTTCAGGAGTGTAGATATACATTCTCAAAGCTTTCAATTTTCATACCAAACTTCAGAAGAGTAGGGGGGCGCCATCATGAATTTTTGCCCCGGTCAGAAAAAATCGTAGATCCGGGCCTGGTATTTTGAGTGTCTAAACGTCTTGATTGTAGTGTCAAAATGTCAAGGTGAAATGAAATTGCCATTATTGATTGCCTCTTCCACCTGAATCATTGCATTCTCTGTTCCGTGGAAAAACATCCGAATCAAGACATTTTCTATCGAACACAAAAATACAATGGGTGTTTCCAAATGACTTCATTTGGAGCAGATACAATTCCAGAACGTGGATATAATCCAACATTCAAGCTAAGAATATGATATTAACATTAATTATTTCAAATCACTTATTTAGTCTTCCCTTTCTGCTATTTAGATCCAAGGCCAGATTCACCATAGAATTGGATCATTACAAACACTTGAAGATACACAACATAAATTCCCCCAAAATTAGGTAGTTCATAGGCAATATGGATGATCAACTTGATCAACGTCAATCAATTAATGCAGATGTGAGAAGAATAATTCTTCAAGATCTGCAGCAACTAATTAATGAATATCATGCATTGGTTCGATAGTTTAAAACTGCCAAGTTACGATCACAAGGTTGTGATTAGAGCAGATAAACGACCTGTTGGAGCACATGAACGCCAATTCAACGCCCCTACAATAGACGAAGTGGCAATTGTGATTGTAGATGAAAACTTGGAAACGAATGATATTGTTCTTACATCTTCTATATCTGAAACACACCGTTCATACGATGCACTACAATACCCGCTGATCCTGATGTTCTAGATAGGTGATGATGAAATCAAGATGATAAATCAATTGAATGGTGATTACCTATATTGAAATTGAAAAAGGCTACTTAATACAAATTTGAATTATTTGATTTTAGGCCAAGAAACCACCAAGAAAGTTAGCTCGATGAATTTTTATTCATTTCGTTTAATTGTTTTTCAAAATGCTATAACTATTTGCTGAGATTCGTCGATGGCTGCAGCAGTAATGTGTGGACATATACTGTAAAATTGAAAGAGAGCGCCTCACTTATATCAGACTGAATCAATCCAAACTGCATTTAGAGGAATATATTCATTTACGAGATGCAATCGACACCGAAGGAAATGCAGCCAATGTAGGTAGATTGACAAATTTACCAGCAACTTATATTGGCAGCCCGCATCATATGCATGTATATGCACAAGATGCAATGACATACGTTTGAAATTATGGTTGTCCTGATTTATTCATTACATTTACCTGCAATCACTTCTTCCCGGACAACATCGATTGATCCACATGACATCACTGCACTAATGAATTTTATTACAAAACATGTCTTCGGAGAAACTCGATACTAGATGTATTTGATTGAATGGCAAAAACGAGGCCTGCCACATGCACACATTCTCATCTGGTCAGTAGAAAGAATTCGACCAGAACAGATAGTACACATTACACAATACTCAAAAGAAAATATGAAGGTGAGGAAGTTCTTATCAACATAATTCCGATGATTCCAACAAATATGCCATTTGAGTTAAGGAGAATTCAATTTCCAATTCGTCTAGCGTTATGACAATTAACAAATCCCAAGGCCAATCCTTGAGTGTGTGTGGCATTAATGTAGAAAATAGTTGTTTTTCTCATGGCCAGTTGTATGTTGCGTGTTCACGAGTCGGCAAACCTAGTGCTCTTATTATTCTCGCACCCGGGAAAAAAAGGTACTACAATGAGACATTTTTCAAATAATAATAAGTTACCGCCGAGGTTACCGCTTAAATAAAGTGAAGTCTTTTCATGTAAATAACAATGTACATACCTACCTATTTTGATGTAATTAAATTTTTTGTATATTTTGTACTTTAATTTTGCTAATATACCTCCTACTTGACAAAATACCAATGTTTTGTTGATACAACTTTATGTATCTCTAAGGCGAAACAAAGTTCGCTGGGCCAGCTAGTTTCATATAGATCTGCAACAGGTTCCTTCAGAAAATTCTTGCTCTAAGATTGTAACTCGACCGTATAGAGTTACTTCTACAGTCGAGTTACAATCATAGACCAAGAATCCTCCGAAGATCCGAAGATGGTTGGTTTCATACTTTCAGGTTTTCTCTGTGGTATATGTAAGTGCTTTTTTGTCGATTTGGTTTTCTGTAGTTTCTTTTTTTGTTATTTTTCATTCATGTTTTTTTCTTTCAATTGACCATCATATTTAGTCTATTTCCGTTCTGCATTTTGCTATTTATCAATGTTCCACATTATATTGAAATATTTTGCCTTTAATAATTTTTTCGAATTCTGAAATAATATAGACTTTCCTAATATGGTCCCCAAGGGCGCAAGAGCAAAAGAGCCCCATCAACTTGTCTGTTCCGATAACTTGGTCAAAATTTGGCAGATTGAAATGAAATTTTGATTTTCGACTGAACCGAATCATCTAATACTGAAAAAATAATGATTTCCACCAGGGACACAGATATTTGTGACGGCTTTCACAAAATTTAAGGTCGTCTTATTTCAAAATTTCTATCGACGAAATTATTTCAAATAAGGCGGGTTACATCAAAAGTGTAAGGGAGAATCATTCTCGAAGAAAAGTCGGTGGTGGATTTGTCAATCCACCAAACGTGTACGAAATTTCATGTGAATTGCAACATTTTGAAGCAGTAAACGCAAAATACAGGTTTTTTGGAGGTCATAGAGCGCTGGAGCCCCTGGGTTGCATTTAACTTTTTCCCGTTTTTTGACATCTAGAAACAACTTCTGAAGTGTATTGACGTAAAGTCCGTCAATTTATTCCCATATTCAGAATTTCTGTGCAAAAATGGGAAATAGTAATAATAAGGTCTTTATTTCTTTAACAGAAATCTCAAGGGGAAGTTCACCCATGGGTGTTCTACCATTTAACCCTTGTTGTGACATAAGAAAAAAAATTATTATAATGAACACACTGTGTGCAATCTATCTCAACCAATAACAAAGTATAGAACAGTAGATTACAACATATTCTTCCTTTTTCTTACTCGCCCGGAGATTAAAGAGAACTAAGCAAGTATTCTCTGATTTTATTTTTGAATTTGCAATCCCTGAGTTGTTTTATTTCATCGGGATCGCATTGTACAATTTACAGATGTTGTATCTGAAACTTCTCTCAAAGGTTGAGGTTCTATGATGCGGGCATGTAAGTATATTTCTATATCTAATACACTCCCCGTCAATAATTTCCGGACAGGCAAAATTTTTAAAATTCAACAAACTGTATCTTTTTTCGTGGTTCTCCGTGTTGAAATTTTCACCAGGTATAGTATTGGGTCTTATAATATTAACCTGAAATTTACTTCGCGAAAATACCTGTTGTTCATCCGTTATACAGGGTGAAACAAAACCTTGTTTGATACCCTCCATTTCTGAACACCCTGTGGTGGATTTGAGGCAGTTTTAATTTGAATTGTGACCCTTTTTCAAAAAAATGTTTTTTGATTTCCGTCAGTATCTGCTTTGAAAAAAAACGATACATATTTTCAAAGAAAGTGTTGCATTTTTCAATTTTAATAACAATTTAAAACATTACAATACCTTATCGACTAGAAAACATAAACAAACATCTGAAAATTTTTGAAAGAATCTTTGATTTTTGTCAGGAACTTACAATGTCGATTTTTTTATTATGACTAGGTGAAAGTGACAAACAAATTTCTCTCATTATAATGATCAGGTGGTTTATTTTTCATTGAATCAATCTCTATTAAGTATGAATAGATCAAACTAAGTCCTGAAATATCTTTTTTAGAGTTGATTGCATTTTCGTTTTGGGATATTCTCACCATTTCCAGAAATGTTCTTTTTTTCATGTTTTCCTCTGTGTCTAAAATTTTAACATTATCGAAGTCAGGTTGGTGGTTCTTAGTTAAAGCATGTACTGTTAATGCACATGCATCCTTTTTAGTCCTTATGTTGCTTTTATGAAGAGCAATTCTTTGTTTCAATTTTGTCGAGGTTTGTCCGATGTAACATTCTTCACAGTTCATGCAGTCAATTTCGTAAACAACATCAGCTTTATTTAAGGGAATAATTTTGTCTTTGATTTTTGTGAATAAGGATCTTACAGCTTTAATGTTTTTTGTTGTGATCTTGAATTTATCAGCAGGAATTAAATTTCGTATTCTCTTCAGGAGATGTTCTACATATGGTAGGACTATGTATTGTAAAGTTCGAGTATCATTCTGGTTTAACGGGTTTTCGGGATGTTGTTGATTATGGGCGTCAATTTCTGTAGTGTTCGGAGTGTTGTAAAGGATTTTTCCTAAGCCATCGTTTTGGATAACCATTATTTAAAAGAAGATTTTCGAGAATTTCAAGATTTTTTTGTTTAAAGTTCTCATGTGATATTCTTAAAATTCTTGATTTAAGGTTACGTACAGTATTTATTTTCATCTGAAAGGGGTGATATGATGACCAGTGTAAGTATCTCCCTGATGATAGCGGTTTTCTATACCAATCCGGAATAAGTTGGTTGTTCTTTCTGATGACCCTGACATCCAGAAATGGTACTGAATTATTATTTTCTCTTTCAACTGTGAACTGTATTTTATCATGGAATTGATTTAGAATTTCTAATGATTCGTTAACTAATTCTTCAGGTATTGCTGTAATTATGTCATCCATGAATTTTTTTAAAAAAGGAATTCGAAAAGATAATTTTGGAATAGATTTATCCAATACATAATCCATTACATATTGGGCAATTATTCGTGATACAGATGAGCCCATTGGAGTACCCTGTTTTTGTTTGTAGTACGTTCCGTTGAATGAGAAAATGGTTGTGTCGAATACAAATCTCAAAATTTTCATGAAATTTTCCTTGCTGATGGAACAATGATTTTGTATTGTTGTCCATTTATCATCAATACTTTCTTCAGCAAGATCTATCGTTATGTTGGTGAATAGTGAAACAACCTCCCAACTTATCAATACAAAATTTGAAGGAATTGTTCTGTTTTTAATGAAGTCCACAAATTCAAAAGAGTCTGTTATATAAAATTCATTATCGAAATTGTAGGCGTCTGTTAAGATATTTTTGATGAATTCAGCTAATTTTTTATTTGGTGATTCTAGGGACGCTATAATAGGTCTTGAATTCAAATTATCTCCAATGGGCTCATCTGTATCACGAATAATTGCCCAATATGTAATGGATTATGTATTGGATAAATCTATTCCAAAATTACCTTTTCGAATTCCTTTTTTAAAAAAATTCATGGATGACATAATTACAGCAATACCTGAAGAATTAGTTAACGAATCATTCGAAATTCTAAATCAATTCCATGATAAAATACAGTTCACAGTTGAAAGAGAAAATAATAATTCAGTACCATTTCTGGATGTCAGGGTCATCAGAAAAAACAACCAACTTATTTCGGATTGGTATAGAAAACCGCTATCATCAGTAAGATACTTACACTGGTCATCCTATCACCCCTTTCAGATGAAAATAAATACTGTACGTAACCTTAAATCAAGAATTTTAAGAATATCACATGAGAACTTTAAACAAAAAAATCTTGAAATTCTCGAAAATCTTCTTTTGAATAATGGTTATCCAAAACGATGGCTTAGGAAAAATTCTTTACAAGACTCCGAACACTACAGAAATTGACGCCCATAATCAACAACATCCCGAAAACCCGTTAAACCAGAATGATACTCGAACTTTACAATACATAGTCCTACCATATGAAGAACATTTCCTGAAGAGAATACGAAATTTAATTCCTGCTGATAAATTCAAGATCACAACAAAAAACATTAAAGCTGTAAGATCCTTATTCACAAAAATCAAAGACAAAATTATTCCCCTAAATAAAGCTGATGTTGTTTACAAAATTGACTGCATGAACTGTGAAGAATGTTACATCGGACAAACCTCGACAAAATTGAAACAAAGAATTGCTCTTCATAAAAGCAACATAAGGACTAAAAAAGATGCATGTGCATTAACAGTACATGCTTTAACTAAGAACCACCAACCTGACTTCGATAATGTTAAAATTTTAGACACAAAGGAAAACATGAAAAAAAGAACATTTCTGGAAATGGTGAGAATATCCCAAAACGAAAATGCAATCAACTCTAAAAAAGATATTTCAGGACTTAGTTTGATTTATTCATACTTAATAGAGATTGATTCAATGAAAAATAAACCACCTGATCATTATAATGAGAGAAATTTGTCTGTCAATTTCACCTAGTCATATATATATATATATATATATCTATATATATCACCTAGTCAAATATATATATATATATATATATATATATATTTTTTCTTTCACCATTCAGGGTAGTGGCTAAGATGAACCGGGTCAAACTTGACCAAAATTCTCTTAGGTCGAACATTCTCACTATCCTAGCCGTCCACAGCATCACTTCATTCTGTGCTATGCTAATGAGGCTCAAATCAAGTTCTAGAGATCTAGTGTTGTCGAGTAAATGGCCTTCAACAAGTCCGTTGGTAGTAATTATCAATGGGAGGATTGAGGCCGCTGTCAACTTGTGCATGTCTTTCATTTCGAACGCAAGGTCGTGGTATTTATTCAGTTCTTCAGAATACGCTCTGCTGAAGTTGTCGTCGGCTGGCACAGTTACATCTATTATGGTAACTTTTTGGTTTTCTTTGTCAAACAACACGATATCAGGTCTGTTGTGGGCTACCGTTCAATCTGTCCCAACTGTATTGTCCCAGTACAGTTTGGAGCTTCGGTTCTCCAGTATATATACAGGGTGTTTCCTTAACATGCGGCAAAAATTCAGGGGGCTGTTCCTTGGACTATTCTAAGAATATTTTGTCCTTTGATGATTTTTGAAAAACCTCTTTGTTTCGAAGATACAGGGCAAACAAAATTTTAGATAATAACATTTTATTATGAAAAATTACATGAAAATTTAACTTAACCTACAAAAACTGTTGAAAATGACCACCTCCAGCCAGCATACAAGCATCCAATCTTCTCCTCATTGACAGTGAAAGATAAAATGTTAATTGCTAATACATCACAAAACGAATTCAAATGAAAACCGTGTTTAATCTGTATTCCTTTACCATCTGAACTTATCAATTTAAAGTCAAAAAACTGGCCGTTTTTTATAGTTGTCAAACACATTTAAAAATAAATTGTACCTACTTAGTTAACACAGTGCGGTACGCATTTTTATTTATACTATTATCAATTTTAAAAATATGAAAAATGTTGTTCGCCCTGTATCTTCGAAACAAAGAGGTTTTTCCAAAAACATCAAAGAATAAAATATTCTTAGAATAGTCCAAGTAACAGCTCCCTGAAATTGTGCCGCATGTTTAGGAAACACCCTGTATATATATATATATATATATATATATATATATATATATATATATATATATATATATATATATAATTCACTGGAGAAATACTAGTCGGAGAAAAATACGAAAAGGATACGGGTGTTTCGACTAATTGAGTAGATAATGTCAAAGTTTGACGAAATATATAGAGCTATTAGTACAAATTGACAATATCTACTCAATTAGTCGAAACACCCGTATCCTTTTCGTATATATATATATATATATATATACATATATATATATATATAAAGAGAGATATAAATATCGAGGGATCGCTTAAATACATGGATAAGATTTATTCGACACAATAAATCTTATCCATGTATTTAACCGATCCATCAATATTCATATCTTTCTTATATTAATATTCCTGGACTCGGATGTCACGCAGGTGGCTAAAGTTGCCTCCGTGGTGACGTTGGATGTTGCCCTGGAATGCAGGGTCTTCCAACCGAAATCGCAAATGTGCGGCTGGCTTCCTCGTGTTGACTCCGTTATGCGTTTTCGAATTCCAACTTCTCACCGTATCTTAACAGACGCCTACAATTTCAATAATGAATTTTATATAACAGACTCTTTTCAATTTGTGGACTTCATCAATAACAGAACAATTCCTTCAAATTTTGTATTGATAAGTTGGGATGTTGTTTCACTATTTACCAACATAACAATAGATCCTGCTGAAGAAAGTATTGAAGATAAATGGACAACAATACAAAATCATTGTTCCATCAGCAAGGAAAATTTCATGAAAATTTTGAGATTTGTATTCGACACAACCATTTTCTCATTCAACGGAACGTACTACAAACAGAAACAGGGTACTCCAATGGGCTCATCTGTATCACGAATAATTGCCCAATATATAATGGATTATGTATTGGATGCAGCGTTGCCAGCACTATTACGTTTGTAATAGATCTATTACCAAAAGAATTCATTCATTACGCTATTACGCCGCTTTGCAATTTAATACGTTTTTATTATTTTGGCCAGAGAACAAAAAATCGAGGTAGTTTTTGTTATTGAAATAATAGACATTTGTTTTTTGTTAACGTTTTTCTAAGAATATTTTTATTATCTAATTTCACTAGTATTATAAACGATTTTATGAGAAGTTTTTCTCAATTAGATATTATTTTTACAATTTCTGTTCGTTTTTGTTTGTATATTTTTTTCTTGAATCTATGCAATTAAAGTTTTATTTCTTTTCGAAATTTCGATTTCAAGAAAATGTCAACAGAAACATGTTTAACTTTAGCGACAACTATGTTAGTTTTCCGTTAACCGTTTGGATGGACACCACATATTGTACAGAAAACTTCAAAAAAAATCTATTACGAACAAGTCCTAACCTATTACGAAATTCAACAAAATTTAGTACGAAAAATCAGAAGCTGCTGGCAACACTGATTGGATGTCACGCAGGTGGCTAAAGTTGCCTCCGTGGTGACGTTGGATGTTGCCCTGGAATGCGGGGTCTTCCAACCGAAATCGCAAATGTGCGGCTGGCTCCCTTGTATTGACTCCGTTATGCGTTTTCGAATTCCAACTTCTCACCGTACTGATGAGGGCCGAAAGCCCGAAACAGCTGTCTACGGTTCATTTCAGTTCCAGAGGGTTGTGTCCAATAAATCTTATCCATGTGTATATATATATATAGAGAGAGAAAATCTTATTTGGGATAGCAGTCTAATTCAATAAGTGTACTCTTTTTTCCTTTACTTTCTCAAGCTTTCAGGATTTATTTATCCCTTCTTCAGGAGATGCTACAATAATTAATGATATAATTTGATTAGGTACAATAGAAAATGTAACTTACGAAATATGAGATTCTGAATATAGATGTTGAAAATAAATATAAATTTTGGAACAGATTGTGAAAATATGAATAATTTGAGGAACTTTCACAATTTGATTGAATCGTGACATCCTTCATTAGATTATATACCATAGAATTTGTTGGAAAATTATTGAAATGCGATGTGATGATAAGAGAACTTCCGTTGTGTTTTTTTACTGTGAGGTTGGTTTAATTGTCATGATTCGATATTTTGTCCATTTCAATTAATAGGGAGTACATGGAGCTTAGTTGATCTATATCTTTCCTATAGTTCAATGCATCATCATTTTGGGCAATTCTTATCATTTCCAGCAATGTTCGTTTCCTTGTGTTAGGTTCTGCATCAAGAATTGAAGGATGTCACGATTCAATCAAATTCTGAAAGTTCCTCAAATTATTCATATTTTCACAATCTGTTCCAAAATTTATATTTATTTTCAACATCTATATTCAGAATCTCATATTTCGTAAGTTACATTTTCTATCGTACCTAATCAAATTATATCATTAATTATTATTGTAGCATCTCCTGAAGAAGGGATAAATAAATCCTGAAAGCTTGAGAAAGTAAAGGAAAAAAGAGTACACTTATTGAATTAGACTGCTATCCCAAATAAGTTTCTCTCTATTTAATCCAGTCAACTACCCTATTTCATATATATATATATATATATATATATATATATATATATATATATATATATATATATATATATAATATATATATACATCCCGCTATCTTCCGAGCGCCCTTTCACAATGCATGCTCTGAGCGTCCGCTTTGTGTTTTTCTATCAATACTTCACATTACAGCTGAATATTTTCCATCTGTAATGTTATGATGTCATTACGAGTCTATAAATTTTATTTCGAGAAAATCTATTTCTTGAACTTTCAGTTCAGATATTCATGAGCGTCCTTTCATGAAACAAACTAGTCGGCGTCCGAGATATACACATTTGCTTTCATTTTACATATTTCCGAGCGTCCTGCGATGTTGTCAGCTTGAGCTGAACTGATGAAGATTTACTTACTAGATAATAGTTCATAAATCATGTTGATGTTGTAATGAGAGCCGAACGAATAATAAAATAAATTCATACATGACAAGAAAAGCATTGACGTAAGATGTGCAGGTTTACGAGCTCGTTCATCTGCTAGTGATACAGTGTAATGAAATCTAAATACATAATTCAATATTTGGAAGTTGCATTCGTTTATCTGATTGGATATCCATCCATATTGAAGTTTCGCTTGTCGGTATTCCAGAGACCGGACAAATCTAACATTCGAAGAGAGAATGACAGGGACTTGAAATTTTCATTCAAATAAAACGATAGGTATATGATGCTTTTTTTCAAAGAAGGTTGTGCTTTCATAGTGAGAAGAAAATAAATGAACAATTTGAAACTGTTATATTTTTACGAGGCCAAATAGAATATCTTGCTGATTTTCATTTTATTGAGCGAAGTTTATTAATCGAAAGGAAAAATATCAATTTCAGTCTCACCTATATATTTCAATGAAATAGCTGAAGCAGATTCAGTGTGTTTAAGTGAGAAATAGTATGAACTAATAATTCAACCTTGCTTGTTTTAATTTTTTTTTGCGAAATCTGTGCTAAGGTAGAAAAAATATCAGGATATGAAATTTGTATAAGATGTTCGAAATATTCTCTCATATACCTCTGCAAGGCGACTTGTTTATTCTCTTCAAATAAACTCTATTATGAGGTATTATTACAAGAAACACCAGATACGTATCATTTTTTTTTCTAGAATATACCACATACTCTTCACATCCATCACTGATTATGAATTTGAAAACCTTTAACTTCAAGGAATGGCTGCTGATGTTCAGAGGGAAATTGAAAAAAAATATGTATGGTTAGTTCATTTACCAAAGTGTTGATAATAAAACGCCTTTTTTCGTTCGAAAGTGAAGAGATTGAGATTCAATTTCATGTCGTTAGTTTAAAAAACTGTGGTAAGCTCGTGCAATTTATTCATTTAATTAATATATAATGTTCTACATGTTATAACCAACTACAGAACAAACAGCATGAGAAAAAAAAAATACAGTTCTTAGGGATACGAAAGAATGAAGTCAGTTGAAATAGTACGACTTGATATTTGGAACGGTATAATTAAAAATATCTAAGTGAGAACAGAGTTACAGGCATGACACAACTTATAAAGAGATTAATGTTTTAATGTATTCGTTCGTGGTGTAGGTATATAAAATGTGTTTCTAACTCTAGAGACAAGATAGCATCGTCGAAATTAAGTTTCTCAAGGATGCAGGCATCTTTAACGATATCTATGATTAGTTTTTGTGCGAACACGACGCTAAGACATTCTCGTCGACACTTCAAACTATTCATTCCTTGTCTACTCAAGAATGAATACTGCGGAAAACCGATGGGTGGATGAACAGTATCTTCTCTATTTGAAAAAAGCCTGAGAAATCGTCGCTGTACTGACTCAACCCTATCAATATGGATTTGTTGGTGGGGACCATACTGAAGCTTCATATAACTCTAATTTTGACCTGATATATGTATAATAAATGATTTTCAATGTGGCTGTGTCCGAGAAATCACGAGAAATGCGTACAATGAACCTGTAGTTCCATTTGCACCAGATGCAGTAGAATGAATATGTTGTACAAATGAAAGTTGGAATCAAACCCCCAAATTGGTCGAAACAGCGGGAGGCGCGAGCAAGTTCCGGCAATTTTGTAATCGAAGAGAAAAGTTCCTTTTTTGTTTAGAAGACATAACGTTACATTTCTGAGGGTTCAAACAAAGGCAAACAGTTTTTCACACCACTCAACAATACGCTCCAAATTCGAGGAAAATCGCAAGCAACAGCCTATATTTGACACCGTTGTACTCGACATATTGCCGCCGATTGGACAGGTACGATTTGAAAAGATTGTCCAGCAGATCAAATACTGTTGAATAATGATTATAGGTACACCACAAAATGGATATTAGAAGAAGGATGTTGAAACTTGATTATCGTCTTTTAATGAGAATAAGCTTAAAAATTGTTCTGACTCGTATAACGTTCAAACCAGAAATCTATTCAGACGGGGTTTTTCTGATTGTCCATTGTTTATTCTTACTGATATTTGATAATTTGTGATCACATATGAACTCAATAATATGAATTGGTATTAGTTCCGAAAATATGGCGATATTGTTCTGCTGATAAATGATTTTTTAATTATACGCTTTCCTTGAAATACTGATTACCAGACCGCATCAGCAATTCATACCTAACTACCGAATTTCAAATAGACCATTCCGGTAATTTCAGAAATAAATAATAAAATTGCAGCATAACATGAGCGCTATTGTCTTGATTATTCTTCAAGTTTGACATTGATCGAATAATCAATTTTCGTAAATTTTGAAGAATCAATGAGAAGAAAATGAAGTGAAATCAACTCCTTACCAATTAATTTTACTTTTTCACGGAAGCACATTGTACCAGTGGTGTAACTAACGCCAATGCAACCAATGCGGTGCATTGGGGCGCAGGCTATCAGGGGGCGCAGGGCCTTGGGGGGACGCAAAAAACTGAATTCTACGGAATTCAGAACGTACCTACGAAACCCCCCCATTGTGTTTGTATTTCTGGCGTAAGTAGTACAGTACAAGAAAATACTGATGACATAGGTATAATCTGTAATGATGGTGGAGTAGTGAATACAGACATAGCTTTTCTCAGAAGATATTATGAATAAAGATGAATTGAAATCTCGGATTTTGAACTCCGAACCGTGTAAACCTCAAGGGCCATTCCCTGAGGACGTTAAAACAAATAGATCCTTTTCAAAAGATTATTATTTTTTCGAAACAAAAACTGGTCAAAAAATTGAGCGCTTATGGCTTTGCTACTCCCCGTCTTTGAATGGAGTGTATTGTGAACCATGTTGGCTGTTCGCTAACAGACTTGATAAAAACTTTAACAATGCATGGACTACAGGGAAAATCAATGATTGGAGAAATCTGTCAACAAAAATTAAAGACCACGAATTGAGTAAGTGCCATTTTAATGCATGTATCGCTTATGGAATGAGAAAAAATAACAGAGATATCAAAATGCTTTTTTATGACAAAGAGGACAAACTGGTTGAAGTAATAAAGAGAGTTTTTGATGTTATCATAACAATATCAACCTGTAATCTAGCTTTCAGAGGGCATCGATCTGAAAGCATTAAAATGTTCAGAGTGGGTCAGGAAATTTTCTGAATATTATTGATCTAGTTTCTCGATACGACCCAATTTTAAAGAATCACCTGAAAACGAAAATAGTAGGGTAAAATACTTAGGCCCTTTAATTCAAAACGAAATTATTCATTTGACATCTCATCAGATTTTGAGTGAAATATTGATTGATGTTCAACAGTCTCCATTTTTTCTATCCTTTTAGATACTACACAAGATATTTCAAAAATTGATCAGTTATCAATAATTTTAAGATATGTTTTATACAAACCAGACCTAAATCAGCTCGAGATAATGGAATCCTTTTTAGGCTTTGTGCAAATACTAGACCAGTCAGCCAAAGGTCTAGAGGAGCTTGTAGTTAAATTTATAGAAGAAAAGAAAATATCTTTTGATAAGTGCCGAGGTCAGGGATATGATGGCGCTTCTGTCATGAGTGGAATTTACACAGGACTGCAGACCAGAATAAAATCAAAGTCTCCCAACGCTGATTATGTTCATTGTGCTAGTCACAATTTAAATTCAGTTTTAAACGACAGTGTGAAATCGATTTAAGAGATTTCATCATTCTATGATACAATAAACAGGAGAGAATGAGTCTACGAATAGGGGCGCACGGCAAATTCTTGCATTGGGGCGCAGGTCAGACTAGTTACGCCACTGCATTGTACAGTTCCTCCTTCCACTCACGATCGATCGTAAACACTAAACACAATAACTTTCGAGAAGAACAACTTCAAAACTAGAAATTTTCAAGGAAGGTTCCAGATGTGAAGAGAAAACTTGATATTTAAACGAATACCTGTGATGAAACTAATTTCTCCGAATTAGATTAATCGATTTTCCATCCGATTTGGGCCGCTAGCGGATTTGAATTTTTGAAAATCTCTTAATGGTTGTGACGAAATCCAGCACATACCTGCGCGTCGCTGTCTTAGTTCTAAATATGAATTAGACATTGAAAGGAACTTTCAGAAGAGGAAACAATTAAATAAGGAATGAAAGGAGTGAAAGAAAGGAATGGAATCAGCAAGTTTTAATTTAGAGAAGTTTTTCGATTTTTCTTAAAATTTTTTGAGTCGAATTGAATATGATTGGAATATTAAAGTTTCAGCGGAAGCGCCTTTTTCTTGGGGAATTTCATACAAGGCCATTGTGTTGGCATATGAAAATGACCAAGAAGCACAGTCGTCAGGTCAGTTACGCATTTTTGTCCATGAACAATAAATATAAAATCAAGAATATCGTTTCGAATCAATTGATTTCAACGATATTGATGATTTTGGCGCATCATCATTCTACTAAATAATAACAAATTTCAAATCTATCGTATTCTTCGCTTCGAAAATATTGGCAAAAATAGGAAAACACTTCATGAGAGTAAATCTGACACTACTGAACAGACCAACAGATTTTGCCCATCTACGAGAGCTATTTCATTTGCAACAAATACATATTTCGGTTGATTTCCACCCCTTCGATCATAACGAAATTGTGAAGCACATGAGCATCATTTTTTTTTTCAAATGTCAAATATGACAATGTTCGGATCAATGATTTGAAACATATGGTAGAATAGAAAAATCAATTCGAAGCAATAACTGTAAACCTACTACACCTATTCAGTCCAAAAAACGAACTCAGCGAATTGTTACGGATGCAGAGCTATTTTCACAATTCAGATAAATTTCCCCATCTGATCGAAACTTATCGAGCTTAGGGGAGCCTGGATAGAATAGCTGGCATGCGGCAGCTGTGTAGGAAGAATTCCTCTTCTAGCGCATCGCTCGGTGATTTTATGACCTTTTTAATGTGTTATTTCGAGGAATGTAAACAAACAGCAGGTGTTCGCTGAGATTTGCGACGCGATCTAGTGGACGCTTGCAAATCGACATGCTGAGAGTTGACCTTATGTATTATATTCTCTCAGTTTTCAGCGTGTTTGAAAAATATCTGCTCTAAGAGATTCTGGATGAAATTAGTTATTCATATCATAAATATTTTCTGAATATTAATTTCTGATACTCTCCATATTGAAAATTTGAAACAAATTGTCTTCGCATAAACACGAATGAGTTAGTGTTATTCAAGGGTTCCTGATACTACGGTATTCACGGGAACCACACCTTTTGGTAAACTTACTGAGAATGTGAATTCATGACTTGTATTATCGTGCTGATTAAATCTAAAATATTTCAAGGCATGAGCAACTCCGGTTTTTCCGGAAATGACGTCAACTTCCGTTTTTCAAATTAGAACACCATTTTTTTATTGCAGAAATAGATTCCTTAGAAAATTTCAAGTTATTTTGATGTAACATTTTCAGTTTCGCTTGGAAAATTCTCTCTGAGCGGGAAAATTCGAAAAAAAAATCGAAAATAGAGCTCCGCTGAAACAAGAATAACTTCAAGGTTTTGGATGAAAAATTTTCATTTTTGGGATTTTTCAAGATGTAAGATTGATGTATCCACTTTAAAAATCGAAATCGCGATTCATGATACAGAGGGGGAAAAAATCGCTTTCAAAGTTAGGGATGACAAAATCGTGAAAAATCAACTTTTTCAAATTAGAACCCCATTTTTTTATGGCAGATATTGAATCTACGTTAAAAAATAATGTGAGTGTATGCATCACACCCTTGCCCTAAAATGGATATTTTCTGAGTTATTCACAAAAAACTGTTTTTCGTCTTGAATTTTCAGCTATTTCTTTTTCCTTCACGCCAAAAAGATGAAATTTTCAGGAACTGTTATTTGAACCATGCTGTAGATTTTTCACCCCTTCTTGAAACCGACTTCAAGTTACTATTAGGAGAACCATGGCAAACTCTCGCAGTTATAACTAGAGAAGATGCGCAAAGTTTTAACCGTTAATTTCTAGACATTTATTCATACGTCTCAGGAATGCTTCGTGCGTTGCTCTTCTTATTTCATCGGAGAAGAGATCTGCAAAAGTGTTTAAAAACCAAATTGAGTTTCAAAACTATAAATCTAAAAATCTAAACAAACCTGAACGCATTTCTGACTCATTCTATGCCGTCGTCTTTATCAGTCAGGGGAGTTGAGTAGAATATATTTTTTATCCTACCCCAAACATAATAGTCTGAAGGAGTTGAATCGGGAGAACGTGGTGGCCAAAGATGTGGGCCATTGTTCGCCAACCATCGATCTTCAAATAGCCTTTAGAGGATATTTGACACACTGAGTGAATTGTGTGGAGGCGCGCCATCTTGTTGATACCATAAGTCATTATGGTTCTGTACTAGCGGCTCAATTATTTGAGTCAATATGTCAGAATATCTATCTCCTAGGGAGAACATTCTTTAAATAATGCAAACATGTGTAGTGTTCTATCTTACCAGTTAAAGTCCCATCATAAATGTGAACATCGAGAATTGCATTATTTTTGATGGCGCAAAAAACATTGAAACTCCAGGTCTCTTGAAAGTTCCATTGTCTGAAGTGGTGGTTCGCAAAACTCTGTGCTCCTGACGAAATCAGTGTCCTTCAAATGCTGTACCCTATTGAATTTATATGGGTGCATTTTATGTTTTTTTAATATTCTCCAAACACTCGATTGAGATTATCCCAGATCAATCTCGGCATCTTTGAGAGAATTTTGAGGATTCACGCGAAAATATGCAAGAACTGTAATTTCGTTGTTCTCATCTTCTACTACACTTTTTTCTCTGTGTATAGTTTTCTTAACGAAAGATCCGACATTTCTCGAGTTTGCCATGGTTCTGTTAATGGTATCTCTCCTTGGTCTGGGTCGGTCAGGAAACCTCTCAATGAACAGTCGAATCGTTCTATCTACAACTTTATTACATTCTCCTTGAAGTAGAATGAGATTTAAATAATCTTCATTGGTAAAATTAGGCATAGTGACCGATTTTATAACTTAATACGAATTATCACCAAATTAATAGTAAATACAAAATGCTACTGAGAAAAGAGGAATTTGGCAGATGTAATTAATGATATCTATCATTAAAAAAAAAAGAATGTAAAACATGGTAAGTTTCTGCATATGGTTCATAAGGAATTATTTATTTATCACTGGAGAGAAAATCGATGGCCGATTAGTTGAAATAAAGAGGTTTCCGATAAAAATTCGAATCAAAATTCGCCATCTATTTAAGAATAACCTGTAACTTTTTTCTCTTGCATATTAGGGTAGTAAAATCTAGAACATGGTTTAAGTAACAGTTCCTGAAAATTTCATTTTTTTGGCGTGAAGGAAAAGAAATAGCTGAAAATTCAAGACGAAAAACAGTTTTTTGTGAATAACTCAGAAAATATCCGCTTTAGGGCAAGGGTGTGATGCATACATTCACATTATTTTTTAACGTAGATTCAATATCTGCCATAAAAAATGGGGTTCTAATTTGAAAAAATTGATTTTTCACGATTTTGTCATCCCTAACTTTGAAAGCGATTTTTTCCCCCTCTGTATCATGAATCGCGATTTCGATTTTTAAAGTGGATACATCAATCTTACATCTTGAAAAATCCCAAAAATGGAAATTTTTCATCCAAAAACCTCGAAGTTATTTATGTTTCAGCGGAGCTCTATTTTCGATTTTTTTTTTCGAATTTTCCCGCTCAGAGAGAATTTTCTAACCGAAACTGAAAATGTTACATCAAAATAACTTGAAATTTTCTAGGGAATCTATTTCTGCAATAAAAAAATTGAAGTTGACGTCATCTCCGGAAAAACTGAAGGTGCTTATGTCTTGAAAATATTTTAGATTTCATCAGCATCGTGAAATACTTATAAGTGCTGAATTTCATGAAAATACGTTCAGTAGTTTCCCGTATAAATATGGGTGGGGTTCCTCGTGAAAGACCCGTATAGCAAAATGTTCCGAGAATTTCGCTCTGAAAGTAAAAATCTTAAATATTGTTGAAATCTACAGGTACCAACGATTGGAAAATCGAAATATATATGAAATCTTACTTTTGAATTCGAGATATCTACAGATAAACCTCAAAAGACGAATCTAAGTTGAATAACGCCCTACCCCTCAATCCTAAAACTATTTATCATTCGTGCTTATACGGTATGAATTCCATAGAAGTTCAGTTTTCTAGAAACTACAAAGTTGATTATGTTGCCTCTGAGCATGTCCTATAAATGGTTCATCAAAGAACAATGTGAAGTACAGTAGAATCCGCTTTTAATGACATCGAGGGGAAATGAAAAATACGTCATAATAACCGGAAGTCACATAAAGCGGAATTTTAGCCAAATTGATGGTATTTTTCTTGGATTCAGTTTAAGAAAAGAACTAGAAATTCAAATTTTGCTTTATTGAAAAATGAAAAATAGCTTCTCTTACAAAAAAAAAAACTAAATAAAAAGAACTTTTTCATTTTTTAGAAAAATAATCTGAAATTTTAGTTTGCTTTTGTTTTTTTCGACTTGAAATAATAGCTTCTTACACCATTGTACAACTTAGAAAGGGCTTCAATGGATGTCATTTTGTCCACAAAACACCAACAATCTCTGAATTATACTAAAAAGCATGTCGTCACGCGTATGTCTCGTATCGTATCAAACCTCATCGCATTAAAAAGGGTAGGGTGGCTTCAGAAAACGATCGAGCGGTCACTATAAACCGGAAAAATTTTCGAAAAATCATGTTGTTGTATCTGAAATCATGTCATTGTAAGCGACATGTCATTATAAGCGAAGTCATTATATCCAGACCCTATTGCAAGGAGTTTTGAATGAAACCAAACTTAACACTGCATTTGCGTCATTATAAGCGATTGGTCAGTATAGCCGGCGTCATAATAAACGGATTCTACTGTATAATGAGTTTTCGAAATAATTAATTTTCTCATACAAAGAACAAACAGATATGAAACAAAATCCCAAGAAGAAAGACTTGTTGCGGGAAAATTCAACATTTTATATTTAACAACTTATTTCTCAACAAGGTACAGCATCAACCCCAGACAAGGGCGGTTTGACTCATTTAATTGGTGGTCTCGGTGAAACTTTCACTTCTCAACCAAACAATGATATACTCTGTGTATTTCTAAAATATTGTATTTCTAAACTTGTCACTTTGACAATTACGAATTGTCACGAAAAATTTTATTGTCTGCATTTTTTTGTAATTCAAGCTATATTTGAATATTTTCTTTTATTCGGTAGTGGTTACCTATGATCTTCAAATTATATATGCTTATCTTCATAATTTTGATTTTAATATCGAAAAAAACCAGGTAATAAATTTCTAATGAGATAGTCCGGACTTTTGTTAACCGAAATGAAAATTGATTAAATAAGTAAAAAAGAAAACAAAAATGCATTCATTTAAGGTTTTTATGGTTTATTCGAATATCAAATCCAAGAATGTAAACAAAAAATTACAAAAATGAGATATTTTCTATGAAACTGCAAGCACCGAAATTTGGGATTTCAAATGAAATTCTGGCAGACGTATGACCTACAGTCACCATACATTGGTAGAGTACATCTGCTGCATATTATTTTCTTTTTCTCATCATACTTCCTATCACAAATTCCACATCTCTTTCACTTCTCGTTCTGTAGATTCACATTTTCGATCTCTTCTATTGGTAAAGGTTTATGAAGTTATATTCCAATAGATAGGCGAATCTTTTCAGGCAATCAGGAATTGTAGTCTCATATTGAGATATGGCTCCTGCAAGTTGTCTTGCCTATGTTTTGCAAAAATCTTTCTGTTTTTCAAAATTATTATTACTGTAACGAACAGTTCGAGAAGTACTCGCCATCACGAAAATAAAACACCAATACTGTTGTGGTGCCACACAGACCCCAACACAACTTTAACACTCGATATCTCGATCAAAAAATAATTCAGGACGAGCCTGCATTTATCGAGTGCTCATGGATAACCTAACTTGAAGCTAGATGGCGCGGCAAAGTATGAACTCTGAAAATGCATAATTTAGAGAGGATTATAAGGTGATGGGGGTCTTGTAGACCCCACAACGGCAGTTGAGGGTTAATTACAAATCGAACGTAGCTATAATATCCAATGTGTTGGCTAGAGCACAATTGACTTGAAGTCAAAAACTTAGATTCTTCATAAGGGCCCCAAGCATAACCCACCTTTTGCATTCAAACAAAATTGTTTGATACCCACGTATTGACCTACAGGCATATAGGCTCCAGATGTTTGGTGATCTGTATGCTTTTTTCCGATAGTTAGAGTGACATTTATCAATCTGCATGCACATTTTTTGATCTGAACTGACAAGTTTTTTCCAATGTGTTCTATTGGGTACATCATAAGTCTACTCATAAATACCGAAGTAGAAATTAATCGAATATGTGGTTTCCCTAGTACCCAGAAGAATAGGACAATAACTGTGAAACCTCTGAACTGATATAACCCAAATACGAATAAAGCCGAAATGCTACGGAGCCAAAGCTATTTTCATAATTTTCCCCATCAGATCGAAACTTACCGTGCTAACGGGAGGCTGAATAGAATGACTTCTATACGGAAACCGTATAGAAGGAATCTCCCTTCGAGCGCATGGTTCTGTGATTTTTATGACCTTTTTTATATATTCTTACCAAGAATGTAAACAAACAGCAGGTGTTCTCTGAAATGTACGATGCGATCTAATGGACGCTAGCAAATCGGTATGCTGAAAGTTGTCATTCAAATTATTCGAACTTCCTCCTAAATAACAAATTTTGGCCGAATTGTTTTTTCATTTTTGGTGAAACTAATGATTCTGTGGAAATGTGGAAACTATGAATGCGTTCCAGAATTTATTCATTATTTTCCTTTAATTATGTACGTACTTTCACACATGGCATGACTATAACAGAACAGAACTAGGTATAAGATATACCTATATTAAAAATTTTAGTAACTCCAGAATTTTGCGAAAATTGTTTTTCAATATAAACATATTCGCGGCAGTTTCCAGAGATATAAGAATAACATCGAATGAGTGAATAAATATATTTGTTGATAAATTAAACACATATTAAACTCACAGCTAGTCCGGCGCTATTCATGAAAATTCTTTGGACGATCGCCATCAATAGCTCCGAAGTATCTATGAGTTTGATATTCGATGAATATATCTTATTCTGTACACAATTGATGTCATTTGAACCGAAATTTTCATTCCATTTATCCTCAAGAAAAACTAGAACTGTTTGTAACCCTATTGAGCAGCGGAAGATGAAATTTCCACCTGATCGGAAAATAAGTTTAGAAATATAATATAACTATAAAACAAACTGCCGCAAGATATTCTGGAGATAAAAATGTATTTTGAAAATTGTCCCTTGGTCATTCTGTCACAAAATTTGAGTGGGTATTCAGTTAATCTATTTTAAAGAACTTCTCTCAATGCAGTACAAGATTCTATATATCATCACAAGCTCATACATGACTGTATACATGACAAAACGATGTCGCATATAGATTCAATAATTTTTTGCTCAAAATCACACTTGTTCAACCTACTGTAACTTCCAAAGTATTTATTAGAAAACTAGACTGTAAAAAGCATTTTTCATCAGGAATAAATGCCGCAGATAACAGTCACATTCATTTTTATATTGATTCATTCCATGCCAGTCAAAAGCCATCTTCAAATTGACCCTTATTTTGGATTTAATTGAAAATGTTAAGAATGGCTATCGTGGGTTGTCTTTGGCAGGTAGACATATGCCGTCGCGGCCTTTTTCATAGAACTTTTCGAGCACTACAAAATTGTCTCCGACCCTGTTTCTCTATTACTTTTAATATACGCAGCGTCGCCCGTAAAAGCCGGGAGTTTTCATGAAAAATCGATATATTTTTTTTTCGTTATATAGCGATGCACCCTACATGAAAACCTCCAAAAATAAATTCTCTACAATATAGTGAAAGTTTCATCAAAATCGGTCATCTGGTTCCTGAGTCCATAGAGGAAAAACAAACACACGGACATTCACATTTATAATATTAGTATTTATATACAGAGTCTCTACCGTGAAAAGGGCCAAAGTTCAAGCGATGAAAATTCAAGCGATATCCACCAAAAAAGTCATATAATAGATGGTCCAAATCCTGACAGTTATTCTTCAATTTAGCATTTCTTGATTTCAGGAAATATTTCAAATGTTCCCATAAAATCATTTATACTCTAGTTATTCTTTTATATTCATCCAAATCAATCACATATCTGGAAATGGCATTAAATTTAATACAAGATAGGAATTTTTGTGTTCCAACAAAATTCTTTTTGCGGGCGTGGTGAGGAGATGAATATCACAATTCTGAAGTGACTAGAATCAGTCATATTTTTCCAATGGTTTTATCAATGAAAAATTTTAGATAATGGTCTTGTATTCTCTTCAACAAAAACTACCTCACTAATGACCTCTCAAATGACCTCAAACTTTTGAGACAAAGTGCTTGTCTTCTGTCAGAATATAAGAGTGATGAAAGGTCAACTTTTCGGACCAGTAATTTTTTCTGATCCACAACTCTGAAGAAATTCATAACATTTATCCAGAACAGAGTAGCAGTAATATTGAATTAAATTCCCCTGGCTAACAAAATGAGTCAATGAATGAATATTTTGTGGTGAACTGGATTGGAAGGTAAGGTCCGGTAAGATAGCCGCCCAGGAGCTCATACCTTAAGCCTTTGAATCTTTATGTTCCGAACATTTTGAGAGAAAAAGTGTATGAAATTCGTATTGAGAATCGAAATGACCTGATCTAAAGGATACAATAGCGTTCTGCAGAAATACGTCAAATACATTGTGAACTTCGTAGGGTGGTGGATTCAATTCGAAAGCGATGTGTAAAATTGAAGAAGGCGGTGGAAATTTCGAACAATTGTTGTCCCAAATGTTAATTGTTGTAGTTTGTTTTTTTCACATCTTTTCATAAAATCTGTTCTATTGAAAATTAGGATATTTTTTCAAAATGCTCTTTTTCGATGAATAAATTTATAATTTTCATGAGAGAACTTTTAATATTCAATCATAAAGCTTCAAAATGAAGCAAATTTAGGTTTGGAATTCTTCGACTTTTTTTGTTATCTTGTCAGCCATGATATAACGACAGAAAACAAGCACTTTGCACAAAAGCTCATTAGCTTGCTGAAGAGAAAAAGTGCCTAGTATTTACAATTTTCATTGATGAAACCATAGGAATAATATGACTGATTTCGGTCACTTCGGAATAGTGATATTCATCTCCTTACCACGCCCGCAATAAGATTTTTTTTTGCACACTGAAATTTTCGTCTACACCTTTTACAGTTGTAATTCAGAAAATCAAAGTTGAATTTCAGAAAAGGGAACATGTATTTCAGAATAGGAATATGTAATTCAGAAAACAGAAATTGAATTTCAGAATAGTTAATTCAAATTCAGAAAAGCGAAATTGAAATTCAGATTACGAAGTTGGAATTTAGGAAAACAAAGTTGTAATTCAGAATAGTAAATTGAAATTCAGAAATGGCAAATTCAATTTCAGAGAAGGAAAATTGTAATTCAGAAGTTATCAATTAAATTTCAGAAAATGTAATATGAAGTTCAGAATAGTATCGAGCTCGGTATCGAGTTGGTCAGTGAAAATTTACATAAAATATCCCAAGATCACAAGATTTCCCCTCCTGAGAAATGATTTTGTATTTTCAAAGTTTGTTTTTTTCCTGTTTGACTGTATAATACCAGGCGTTGCCTGGTACCCAAACCACTATACTTTCTTAGGCAAATAATTAATTCATTACATAATATTAGATAGATGTACTATATAACATAGATATAAATAGGTACATATTCATGTTCATTATTTCGGGAGTACATGCAACCAATTCTGATTTACAATTTCTTTTTTCTGAATTACAATTTTTCATTTCTGAATTTCAAATCACAAATTCTTAATTACAATTTATATTTTCTGAAATTCAAATTACCCTTTCTGAATTACATATCAATATTCTGAAAATCAAATTACGCTTTCTGAATTACATATCACTATTCTGAAATTCAAATTACCATATCTGAATATCAACTTACTATTCTGAATTACAATTTCCATCTTCTGAAATTCAATTTGCTATTCTGAATTACATTTTTCCATTTCTGAATAACAATTGGAAAAGGTGTAGTTTCAAATTCAATGCCACTTTCAAATATGTGATTGAATTTGATGAAGCTGCAAGGATAACTGGAGCACGAATGACTTTATGGAAATAATTGAAATATTTCGTGAAATGAAGAAATGCTAAATTGCAGAATGACCGTCAGGATTTGGACCATGTGGTATAAGACATTTTTTGTTGCAAATCTCTTGAATAGTCTCCCCTTGAAGTTTGGCCCTTTTTACAGTAGACACCCTGTTTAAATATAAGAAATTTATTTCGACTTTGGATTTCATCTATGCAACTGAGTAGTTTGAGAGACAAGCACGAAAAAGTACGTTCTCAACCTCTATCAAGTCTCGGTATCATACTTCCATTCATAATCAATTATATTGAGTGAATTATGGAATAGTCGCAAACAGAATAGGGTTGTGAATATAAATGATTTAACATAAAAATGCTCTCATAATCATCAGTGATCAAGTGAACTGATTGTTCCTATAAAACTTATATGTCGGGTTTCGTAAAAACTTAATTGTCTGATCAAAAAAGCTCACGTAAATTCGAACCAATCAAATCAGTGCATTTGAAAATTCAACGAATCTCGATGGCTTTAATCAACTTGACAGTGCTTGATCGAGCAATCAGAGTTTTATGAAACCCACATGAAATATTCCTTCATTATGTACGGACTGAGAAGGATTATGAGATGTTATGGATGCTTGCAAATCGACATGCTGGAAGTTAACGTTGGGTACCATTCAATGTTGAAAATTGTGGTATCGGATTGAAAGTTTTCATTCAAGAAAAGTTGACGGATGTAACAAATCAAAATTATTTGGCGCTAACCCATTCAGTTCCATTTCGACTTGAAGAATTCAAATTGCTCCCTGCACATCGCATTTCATTGCCCTGAGGGTGCGGAAAGTATCAAACTTTATACAATACTTGCGAGCTTCACATCCAGCTGAATTCTAAACAATGACATAGCGGAGGCCACGTTGCCAATTTTCCTTGATGATGTGGACGCCCAGAAATCGGAAGAGTGAAAGTTTAATATACACTTCATTAATATACTCAGACTGCAGCTAGCGACTCAAGTGGCAAACTAGTTGAACTAAAAATATTCATCTCGTATATAAATAAACGGTGAAATCGATTACCAAGCGTCCCCGCCAAATTTCTCCTGCAGACTCAGTGGGTCACTACTAATGATTTTACATAGGAAAACTTCCGAGCGTCCGTATACGGACGCTCGGAAGAAGTCGGACGCTTGGAAGATAGCAAATGGTCAATGTATGGACGCTTGGAAGGTAGTGGGATGTATATATATATATATATATATATATATATATATATATTTTTTTTTTTCCCAGGGATTCTCCAGGGATTTGGCTCAACCGGAGATGTCGGGACAATTCATCTGACCAAGACATCTTCAGCTAGTCACAAGAAACCTTCGGACTATTCTCGTTGTCCCCAGGACCACTTCCTTCTGTGCTACACTTATCAGGTCTTGCTCTAATCCCAACTTAATGGTGTTCTCCACAAGATGAACCTCCACCAGACCGTTTGTCGAAATAATGAGCGGTGTAACAAGCACAGATCTTAGTTAGTAGATCTCTTTCAGTTCGAATGCGAGATCTTGGTGATCTTTTCGTTATATGCCTTTCCCACGTTATCATCTGCCGGGACAGTGACGTCGATTATATTTGCTGTCTGGTTGAGTTTGTCGAAGACTAAGATATCTGGTCTGTTGTGTGGAATCGGCCTATCTGTCATCATTAGAGTGTCCCAATACAGCCTGAAGCGTTCATTCTCCATTACTCCCTTCGGGGTATATTCGTACGGTCTTTTTGAGGTAAGTATAAGTCCTGTTTTAATGGCAATAGCTTGATGGTATACTTTTGCCATGGCGTTATGGCGTTCCGTGTACTCCCTAGGTGCCAACATTGGGCAGGACGACGTGACATGTTGGATAGTTTCGAGTGCCTGTGAACATTTTCGGCATCTATCAGATGGTAAGTATCTGCCTGTTATGTTCCTTATATATGCCCTAGTTGGAACTACCTGGTCCTGGATCGCTACAAGTCTCCCCTCGGTTTCCGGATATAGGTAACCCGCTGTCAAGTAATTGACTGACTTCTGCTTAATAATCTTATGATTTTTCAGCGCTTCCGGGTACCTACCATGCAATACCTTCTCATGCCACTGCTCAGACAATTTTTCAATCGATGGTTCTTCAGCTGGGTTGTTTCTCGACGCTAGATTTAAGGCCGTTATGTTGTCATCTTCTCGGCAAACTACATTGAGAAAAGGTGAGTGTCTAGAGTGAAAGTAGTCTCTCATATCCTTCACTAGTTTGTGGTGGATTATCTCAATATTCTGAAGACCTCTACCTCCATCTTGTCTGGGCACGTACAAACGATTGGCCGATGCGTGGGGGTGATGTATCCCATATTTTGTCAGGAATACTGGGACTCTTGTGTCAATGGATTTGAGTTCGGTGTTGGACCATTTGACAATCCCAAACGAATAAGACAAACTTGGAATTGCCCACGTGTTGATAGCTGTGAACATTGCACCCGAGTTTAACTTGCTTGCCAGAATCTTTCTGAGTCTGCCAAAGAATTTGTTCTTGAAGCTGGCTTTTACTTCAGGATTCTTTATCTCCAGGCCTTGTTGCACTCCAAGGTACTTGTATGTCTCGTCCGATCCAAGTTCCCGAATCGGGTTATCCTGGTGTATCTGCGTCCCATCCCCCTCCGTAAACCTTCCTCTTTTCACGTGGATCATGGCACACTTTTCTAATCCCATCTCCATCCTTATTGTCTTAGAGAAAGATGTCACTAATCCTAGCAGTTTCTTCATTTGATCTTCGTTAGAGGCATACAGTTTTAAATTGTCCACATATAGCTGGTGACTAATCTTCGTGTTCTGCTGTTTTTCAATGACGTACCCATAATTGCTTTCCTTTAGTAATCTGCTCAAGAAATTCAGCGTCAGACAGAACCAAAGAGGACTTAACTTGTCCCCTTGGAAGATTCCTCTCTTAATTCTTATTTCAGGTGTCATGAGAGTTCTGCTTTGAGTTTTGATTAGCAAATTCGTACGCCAGGTACCCATCATATTTTTTAAGAGGTTGACTATAGATTCCGACACTCCATAAAGGCGCAGGGTCTTCAGCAGCCAGGAGTGCGGTACCGAGTCGAACGCCTTTCTATAGTCAATCCAAGCGACCGATATGTTCCGCAGTTTCTTTCTTGCCTGCTTCGTTACCAGATGATCAATAGTGAGCAGTTCTTTACATCCTCGAACATCTTTCTTACACCTATTCTGTTCAGGGGCCATTATTCTGTAGCGGCTGACATGCTTCCAGACATGTGTTGTGAGTATACCTGTTAATATTTTATATATTACTGGTAGACAAGTGATGGGCCGGTACTTGTTTGGGTCTGAGTTGTTATTTCCCTTTGATATCATATGTGTCACCCCAAGCGTGAAGGATTCCGGTATAAGAGAAGGATCCTTCAATGCTTCCTGAAATCTTTCCGCCAGAGTTCCATGCGTAGACTGAAAGTTCTTCCACCAGTAATTTTGCACTCCGTCAGAACCAGGGGCAGACCAATTTCTGGTTCTCTTTAACACACCACGTACATCCTCCTCTGTTATCTCCAGTGGTTCCATGGTGTATTTAACCGCTTCTTCTTCAGCACTCCGTATCCAGAACGCCTGATCGTCATGAACCTTTTCATCTTCCCAGATTTTACTCCATGCCTCATACATTTTTTCCATAGTTGGTGGTTCACCTTCTGTCGGTTTTTCATTTTCAAGTGAGCGGAAGAATTGATGTTGATTCTTGTAGAAGAGTTGATTGTTTTTGAATCTTTTAACTCGTTCATTATAGCGTTTTATGCGGTTTCCTAATGCTTTCGCTCTCTGTTTCAGCCTATCACAGACTGTTTCCAACTCTGTATGCAGTTGTGCATTCCGGCTCTTCATTCGAAATTCAGAAGCAACTTTCGTGACTTTTTTCTGGAGTTTCTTACTTGGTTTTTCGATATGCAGGTAAGTATGGAGCACTCCAATCTTCTTTCTGATATCAATAATCTTCTTTTCCAGGCGACTTCTCCACGGAGGTGTTCCTCGATTTCGGCGTTCACGGCTGCTTTCATTTAATTTAACACCAATCTCCTCACAAACCGTCACTGCACCAGCATACACCAAATCTACCATATCCTTCAATGTTGTTGTGTTCTGTATAAAGGTTTTCAGTACATTGTCCACCGCTTGAACACAGGTTAGCATCTTTTTTGAGCCTTTCAATGTTGGTATTTTCGGTCTTTTATCTGGGCAAACTCCGTGGTATAGTTGGAAATTTCGACCGAAAATTCGGTCCAGTCTATCAGGTGCTACACTCGACCTCAGACTCAATCCTGTAGTGGTCTCAAGTGGGTTTTCTCCAGAGGCCTCGGTACATATTTCTTGTATTGCTCCGCGAGGTCTTATACTCTGCTTTATCGAGTCAAGTTCTACAGATGAGAGTTTGATATTTTGGAGAAGCCATCTCACTCTGTTCGACAGCAAGTTAGGATAAGACTGTCTTTCCGGATTGGTGTCATTCCACGTTTGGGTGAGTAGTTCCCGATAAGTTTGTCCTGTTATTTGTTGCTGGTGTAATGCTATAAAATGAATGCGTATTAAAAGAAAATTGTCTTCTTCGGACCATCGCATTCTCCCATCCCGTCTTCTAGTGACAACAGTGGAACGAGCCTGAGCATCATTCATACTGGAGTCTCCTTCCTCGATTACGGCTAAGTTTGAGCTTACGGTGCCATCTCGGGGGGCTGCGCCGCTCGCCCCACAGCTTTCCCCATCGGACTCTTCCTCCAGACGGCTCCGAAGAGGACCAGTCCGCTGTCCTCTACCGCCCTGAATTTGGCTTCTAATAACAGGAGCTCTTCAATTTCTTCAGTACCCTAAGTTGCTGGCCTAGGGTCCTGGATGACTCAGGAATGCGGGGTCGTCACTCCCCGATAGCATGAAGCTACCCCTGCATATATATATATATATATATTTTATTTTTTTTTTTTTTTAATCACCATTCCGGGTAGGTACATGATTATGCCGGATCACGAGGATCAAAGCATTTCTCAGCTGCTGATGAGGAATCTTCTGACTATTCTTGTAGTCCAGAGGATGACTTCCCTCTGCGCCACATCGATTAGGTTCTCATCATATATATCTCATATATTCTCTCATATATATATATATATATATATATATATATATATATATATATATTTATATATATAAGATTCAATATCGGGAAATATCAGTCTGTTAGAGGTAAGTGATACACTTTTATATCATTCCAAGCTTTCGGTTATATTTATAACCTTTTTCAAGGATCTGTAAAAAAATATATAAAAAACAGAACGTTACAATAGGTCTAGAGAATCATTCCAACAATGAACATACATATAATGTGGTTTTTCCTCTTCATTTTTCTGATTTACTAGTTTGCTTTTTTCCTTAATATCCGTAGTACGACGCAGTATCAGATTATAAGAATTTTCTTTCGTAGTTTTTTATATGAACTCGAAGTGAGTATGACATTCACTGTTAATACGTCAAGAGTTAATTCTATGTACGGTTCTCTTTCTATAGTGTGGGTGTGTCGGTGGCATGTTTCATTTTAGAAAGTTCTATCTGGTAGCAGTATATATTGTTTAGATGATTCGTGTCTTGTTTGGAGTTTATTGTATTTTTTGTTGCGTTGATAGACATAATTTCAAGAAATAATCTCTCATTGTAATTCGATTCTCTATGAAGAATTTTTGTATCACTATAATTCATGATATGGTCATTTGTGTTGCAATGAATTGCCAGTGAGCAATTTTTCATGTTACGTCTTGTGTCACTTTTGTGAAGTAATTCTAGTTTGAATCCAATAAGATGTCTGTCCTGTGTATGTTTTCTCACAATTTCTACAAGGTATACTATAAACAACTTTCGATTGATATTCTTTCTTCTCTTTGTATTTTAATCTACTGAAAACTAATGTATTCAGGGTATGTTAAATTGTTTTTATAATTTTGATATTTTTATGATCTTGAAATAATAAACTAATCTTGTTGGAAAGTCCTGGTAAGTATGGTAAGGTAGCATATGCAGTGTTCACCAGTTCTTGCTCTGGGATAACTCCTGTTGTCGGATTCGTGATTTGTGGTGAAGGTGTCATGTTGTATAGGATTTTATTGAGTAATCTACTAGGATCGCTGTGATATATGTATCTAATGATGACTTGTGCGTAATATTTCTGAGTTGAAAATGGTAAAATTATCGTCTTTGTACACATGTTATATTTTATTAGTATATATATTCTTATGAAAAAGAGAGCTAAAATAATACATTAAATGTTGAAACAAAAAGTACCTAAGCTGAGGTAAAAAAAGAACGGGGTATCATAACATTCTTTGTATGATACTATAGAATCCTACGATACTATCAACACAAGTATCATACGATACTATACAGCCAGGGGAAAAAACCTCAGCCGAAAAAAACTGCCTCCCCGTAAACAAAATAACATAAAATATCAAATATCAGGAAAATCTTGAAAGACATCAGTGTGATCATCTTCATGTTATCCGTCGATGGGCTCGGATACACAGATTCTTCCCAAAACGACTCGTAATTCTTAATCTGAAATGAAAAAAGACAAAAGCAGAAAAGGAACCGATTATTCAGAATAAATTGAATGCATTTTGGAAATGCATTTGCTACTTTAAAAAACATCAACATTAAGATTTCTTGGCCAAATAATGTTCGGAGGTTTATAAATATTTATGACAGAAATGTCAGAAAATTTGAAAGAAATGAAAAAAATGAAAAAATTAATGTATTTCGGGAATAAAATAAACTTCAAATTAGATATTGAAATATAAACCATACATAATTCAACGTGGTTTTATTGTACACGACAATAATCTGGCGACGAGGATTATGGTGAATAACTTGGTAGTTATGATTCTTTTTTTCGTGTAATATTATGTTGAATGCTGATAATGCGGCAAAATCGCAACCGAGCGTTAGAGGAAAAAGTCCGACCAGTGAAGTGAGAGTGAGTTGGGTATACAAACTGAACAAAGAAGAACTTATTGAAACATTAAAAACATTCGACGTGTTAGTGAGTGAAACTGAAACTGTTGAAAAACTGAGAAAACTACTTGTGGAAAAACTACGTGAAGAGAACAAAACGTTAGAGAACAAAAACCCCCATCAGTGCGAAATGTCTGACCTTAATAAAATGAGTTTTACATTAAACAAAGACAATTGGGAAGTTTTCGTGGAACGATTAGAGTTAATTTTCGAATGTCAATCGATTCCGCCGGAAAGACAAAGTGCGGAACAATAGTTCCGTTTGTTAATAAACAAGAGTGTGTCAAGAGACATTTATATTATTTCGTAATTTAACTTCACCAAAAAAGGCTAAAGAATTTTCGTACACCGAATGAGTAAAAATCATGAATTCGCATCTACATCCAAAACTTTCGGAAATATCTGAAAGAAATAAATTCTACGCAACGAAACAATTACCGTCTGAAACAATAAATTCATTTTTAACGAAATTGAAAGAAAGATCTTTTCACTGCAATTTCAAAGATCTTGATATAGCCCTTCGTGATCAATTTGTATTTGGTCTTATTAATCACGAAACAAAAGTGGAATTATTTCGTCAAGAAAATTTAACATTTCCAAGTGCGGTGAAGATAGCAGAGGATCGAGAAGCAGCTATAAAAAATTCCTTATCTGCGAAGCCGACAGATCAAGTGACTGAAGATTCAATTTTTTACATGAAAAACAGTGGTTCAAAATATTCTGATCGTCAACGTCAACAATACCAAGGCAGAGGCAACGGCGGCGCAGAATTCAAATCTTCACAACCTGAGTACGCAGCCTCCAGTAGAAGGGACAAACAACACATCAGGTACAACAACAGGAATCACGAAAGCAGTAGTTCTAGGCGAGATGACAGAAGCCGTAGTTCGAATGTATCGAAAAACTCGCAGGTGCAAATGACTTCAAATATTCGTAAATGTTATTGTTGTGGTGGACCTAATCATTTTGCTAAAGAATGTAAATTTAGATGGAAAACTTGTAACTATTGTAATTTAAAGGGTCATATTGAGAAGGAATGTTTGAAAAAGCAAAATGAAGTTAATTTAGTGAATGAAAATTTGGTAGACGATGAAGAATTTCAGATTTAGATTTTTATTACATGCAACAAAAAGAAGTTATTACTGATACGGAATTTAAAGTAAATAATATTGTAGTAGAACCTCTTACTCTGAAAATAAACATTGAAAATAATCAACTGAAATTAGAAGTAGATACAGGTTCGCATGTAACGGTGCTTTCAGAAATGACTGTTACTAATTATTTTCCGAGAAAGAAAATCGATAAAGCAGACATTTTGTTATCAAGCTATGACAGAACAAAATTGAATGTAATTGGAATGTTGAGAGATCTTCAGGTGTATTTCGAAGGAGTCGAAGCAAATTTGAAAGCGTATGTTCTATCAGGAAAAGGTAAGAATTTAATTGGTAGACAATGGCTCGAAGCTTTAGGTATGTGGCCGATAATATTGAAACCTAATTTGAAGTTGAACTGTTTGAATAATCACGATAGTATAATGTCTCATTTCAAGTCGAAATATCTCCAATTATTTGATAATAGTCCGGGTAAATACAAAGGCAAATCAATCAAATTGACTTTCAAAAAAGATTCAATGTAAACCACATCATGTTCCCTTCGCTTTAAAGAGTAAAGTAGACGCTGAGATTGATCGCTTAGTAAAAATAGGTAACCTTGACCAAGTTAATGTAAGTGAATGGGCTACACCGGTAGTTCCTGTGATTAAAGGACACGGGGTTAGGTTGTGCGGTAATTTTAAATTAACAGTAAACCCACAAATTATAGTGAAAAGACATCCATTACCTTCAAAAGAAAAAGTTTTTCAGACATTACAGGTTAGAGACAAGTGGTCTCAGAATGATTTAAAACATGCATTTATGCAATTTGAAGTAGCAGAAGACAGTAGAGATCCACTAGCGATAATTACTCAAAAAGGACTGTTTAGGTATAAAAAATTGCCATAAGAATGTCAAGATATTGTTTCTGATATTTTGAAAGGTATTCCGAATATTGAAATTTATATCGATAATATTTATTGCACCGGAAAAAGTGATGCAGAACATCTTGATAATCTAGAGAAAATATTTTTCAAGTTGAACGAAGGAGGGCTTAAGGTTAATGAATCAAAATGTGAATTATTTAAAAGTGAAATAGAAATTTTGAGATATAAATTAGACAAACATGGTTTAGCACCCTCTCCTAGCAAAGTAGTTTCAATCATGAATATGCCATGTCCAAAAAGTAAAAAAGAACTACAAGCTTTCTTAGGATTAGTAAATTTTTATGAGTCATTTTTGTATAAGCGAGCAAATGAGCTAAAAGTTCTTTATGATGTTTTAAAATAAAATTTTTTTAATTGGAATACTAGTTGTGACAAAGCTATTGATTGGGTTAAAAAAGAGTTAGCATCGGATAAAATTTTGGTACCATATCAGCAAGATATTCCTTTGGTGTTAGCTACTGATGCTAGTTACACAGGGTTGTCCGCTATATTATCTCACAGGTTTCCCGATGGAAAAGAAAAACCTATTGCGTTCGCATCTAAACTAATACCTCAAAATGAGTTACACAGATCTATACTGGACAAAGAGGCAGCAGCTATAATTTTTTTGGATTTAGAAAATTTTATCATTATATTGTTGGTAATGAAATCATTTTGAAAACAGATAATCAACCTCTAAAATATATATTTGGTAGTTCAAAAAAGATTTATTTATTTATTCATACGGCATTGCCATTTTACATAAAGAAATACAAATTGCCAAAAACAAAAAAGAAAATACAATTCAATTTATTCTAGCTTATAAGAAAAAAAAACAACATTCATGTTGATAATCTCTTACCTATAATTAACGCAGAACCAAACAGGTCTGTTCCTAACCACTCAAATTCTGAGATTCAAAATACCTCTTTAGGACAAATATTGTACTCGAGAATAAGTCTACTGGACAATTATTAGCTAAACGTTGTGATTTAATTAAAGGATTGTTATAACCATAATTAGTTGGTGTGAAATCTATGTGCAAAACCTCTCGGGTCCTCAAGAATTCAGGTCTACAGTTCAGTCTAATTTTGCTCATCAAGTATTCGCAATCTATGAAATTATTAATCACCTTGAAAATGAGCATAATGTCAGAGTTTTTCCTCCTCAATTCTAAGGACATTAGTCCGATTGTTTCCAGATTATAATTTTCAGATGTTGTTAGAAGTCTCAGTTTGAATGTGACCCACTTAAAAAATTTCCTTTGAACACGTTCCAGTGATTGTTTATGGCAAGAATATGATGGAGACCATATAACGGATGCATATTCAAGTATACTCCTCACATTTGCACGGTACGCTGATTTCATTGTTTCCACACTGTTAAAATGTTTCATCGATCTCTTAATGAATCCTAGCATTTTGAACGCTTTATTTGTTATGAACTGTACATGACCAATGAAATCCATTTTTCGGTCGAAGTAGACCCCCAAATTTTAAACCGAATTAATGTCTTTAAATGTCTTTTTATCAATATTATAATTGAAATTGTACAGTGATCTCAGTCTTCCAAACCGCATAACTTTGCATTTTTCAATATTAAATTCCATTTCATTTACTAAGCACCAGTTCATAATTCCATCTAAATCAGATTGAAGGAGTCTACAATCATCGAGTGATGATATTTCTTTAAAGATTTTGAGATCATCTGCGAATAGTAAAAAACGACTGAACCTAACCGTTTCCCCAATGTCGTTGATAAAAATTAGGAATAAAAGTGATGATAGGGGTGATCCTTGGAGGATACCCGATTCCATTAAGAATTCTTCTGATAAGACTCCACTGAATTTATAAGCGGTGGTCCAACGCCCAATGCTTCAAGTTTAGCGATAAGGACCCATTGCGCCACAGTATCATGTGCTTTTTTGAAGTCTGTATATATTGAGTGAACTTGTTTTCTCGCTTTCATAGCTTCTAGTATTACATCCGAGTATGTCAATAAATTCGTTGTAACTGATCTCTTAGGAATGAAACCGTGTTGTTCGTTCAAAAGTATGTGTTTGAACGAAGGTGAAATTTTATTGGCAACTAGTGTATCAAACAATTTGGAAATATATGAGGATTTGCAAATCGGTCTATAATTTTTCATTTCGTTTTTGTTACCTGCTTTGAAAATTGGTATGATATAATTGTGTTTCCATCTAACTGAAAATATTCCAGATCTCAATGAAAGATTGAATAATTCGCATAAGGGAAATGCCAACTCACTTCCACAATGTTTCAGGAACACCGCAGGTATACAATCAGGAGTCTCATCATTCTTTTCACACAAAGCTTGTAGTCCACTCATTACCTCCTCAACATTGAACATACAGTCAGACACGTCAACATCATGTCTATACCGGATGTTCACGTTTCTAGGATTCTACTATCTTCAAAAGCATACTATAGTCTCAAAGAATATTTTGATGACGTCAGCATTGCTGTATGTGGCTAAAATGATATTTTGTTTGCATTTTTTTTTTCAGTATGTATTTTCCTAATCTCTGTACATTGACTTGTCCCATACATATTTGCAATATGTCCGAAGGGAATGAATAAAGTTATTATTATTATTATTATTTGGTTTGAAAAATTATTTTTGAACATTTCAGCTATTACGTGTGGGTCACTTGAAACTGTATCGTTTAGGCACATAGTATTGGGCAGATCTTTATCCTTTTTGAGGTCATTAATGAATTTCCAAAAAAATTTTGGATTGATGTGAATGGATTCTTCGACGCTTCTTATGTAATCGTTATAACAAGTTTGACTTTCGCTTTTACAGCTGCTTCTAAGTATGGAAAAATTTATATAATCCTCAATCTTACGAGAATGTTTGTATTTTTTATGTGCAGCCTTCTTGTTTGAAATAAGTTTTTTCAATTCATCAGAAAACCAAGATGAATGTTACTGTTCAAAATCGATTGTTAAGATGGGTATATTTTTTATCGGGTTTTAAATATAAAATTGAATTAATTTCATCAGCTAAAAATAGTAATTGTGACACTTTATCTAGATTAGCAGTAAGAGATAAAATTGCCGTGTTTGATTCAGAGTTAGATGTTATAAATTTTGTGGAAAATGAAAGTAACTTGATAGATTTGAATTTAGTTAAAAAAGAAACAAAAAAAGATAAGGTACTTTGTAATATTTAAAGAAAATTAATGTTTGGTTGAGCAGAAAATTCAGTAGGAATGTCTTTGGAAGAAAAATTGTATTTTGATAAAAGATCTGAAATCAGTATTGAAAATGAATGTCTCGTTCGGGGTTCTAGGATTATAATATCGAAAGTATTACGGAATGCATTACTTAAATCTCTACACCATACATCTGTTTCAAAGATGTAGCATCTGCAAGGTTAGTGTCGGAAGAATTGCTGAATTTTAAATGGGAAATTCTTTCAGAAATGAATCCAGAAATGAACTATAGAGTACTCTTAATTTCCTTTTGATGTCCCATCAAGTTCAAACGAGTATGTGCGAGAATGAAAAAAAATCCGCCACCATTTTTCAGTAAAAACCTCTAATTCGTACTTTACTTCGATATTGGCTTTTAAGGTTATCTCGAAGTAAAATGAGAATTTTAGCCACCGTTCGAATATATTGTACTTCCTCCAATCGTAAATCCAACCGTCAAAAGACCAATACTTTACGTCGATATTTGAAGAACTGGTATGAGACATGGCAGAGGCAGGAGGAAGAGCTATGTACATTAGAGTTTCTAAGAAAATTTGATTCCACGAATTCAAACACTAGGACAAACCGAGCCGGATTAAGCATCAGGCAGATTAGGCGACTGTCTAGGGGCCTTGCTTCAGATAGGGGCTGGTGCTCCATGCAAGAGAAAAAAATTCTGATGTTGGTTGTAAGGGGGTCCGGTTCTGAGGACCCATTTGAGAAAAATTCTTGCTAGTACTGAATTATCCAAAATTTATATTTATAACTAATATGGAAAATATAGATATGACGTGAAATCAACAATTTCATTCACACAATGACGATACCCAGTGGCGCACCCAGGGAGGGAACCATAGTGATACAGCTACCCACAACCCCCAAGCCCCAACCCCCACCACCGAGATACATTTCAATTTAAAAAATGAGACTTTCGATTCAACCTTTTAAACGTATTTGAAACCGTCTCTGAATCACGAGCTCCGCAGCAACTTCTATCTGAACACGCAAAAACAACTGAAAACCCGTTTGATATTGCTCAATAATCGAATATAAAATATTTTCTATTATCCGTCAAAGTTGCATAGTGATGAAGAACCCCCTCCCCCGAAATATAATTCTTATAGTGTGCCCTTGAAAATACCAACTATAGAAATCCAAGAAGCACGCTGAAAAAAATAGGATTTTAAAAATCAATATTATTTCACACATCTGTACTAGACATATAATGAAATTTCCAACTTTACTTAGTAGAACATTTTGGCAACGTTGTCGGAAGACTTATCCACTGCGAAACGAAAAAGTAATTATACGCCGGAGGAACTATCCACCGCATATAAAAAATTTTGTATACTGCGGAAGAATCAATGACCGCAAAAAAACCACTTCAATAAGTGGTTGTTATCCTTTTACAATAACATTTTGTGTACTGGCAATTTTCCGGTTGAGTTTCGCAAAGCGAAAGTAATAGGCATTTTGAAACGTGGAAAGAATCCTTCCGAAGCGAGTAGTTATAGGCCAATTAGTTTATTGAGTGTTCCTATGAAAATTTTAGAAAGGTTGATTTTCATCAGGATTGAACCTACTATAGAGGATGTTCTTCAAAATTGTCAGGGCGGTTTCAGGAAAAATAGAAATTGCAATGATCAGGTTCTCAGTTTGACCACATTCATCGAATCAGGTTTCGATAATAAATTAAAAACAGGTTCAGCTTTCATAGATTTATCGTCTGCCCACGACACGGTATGGAAAGATGGTTTGATCTATAAACTTTATACACATCTTAAATGTGGAAAGATGATTCGTTTATAGAGAATATGTTGTCGGATAGAAGATTTCGTGTTTTTGTTGATGATAATAGTAGTAAATTCAAAATATTGAACAATGGTCTTCCACAAGGATCTGTTTTAGCACCCCTTCTATTCAATTTATATTTATGCGATATTCCTTGTACTTCATCTGAAAAATTCATTTACGCCGACGATATTGCACTCGCTTTCCGTCATTCTGATTTTAGAAGTATTGAGGAAAATTTAACTTCTGATCTGAAAATTTTGAAAAATTATCTTTTCGAATGGCATTTGTGTCCAAATCCAAATAAAACCGAGGTTTCGTTATTTCATTTGAATAACCATCAGAAATTCAGAAAATTAAATGTCCTTTTCGGGAACTTTCCTTTGAAACATAATTTTACCCCCAAATACTTAGGTGTTAAATTAGATTCCTCTCTGAATTACAAAGCACATTTGGATGACTTACGAATGAAACTAAAAACGAGAAATAACATTCTACAGAAACTTGCTGGTACGTCATGGGGTGCTGACCCGACTACACTTCGCACAGCAGCCCTTGCCCTGGTTTTTTCCACCGCTGAATATTGTTGCCCTGTTTGGCTCAATAGTGTTCATGTTCAGAAAATCGATGCACAGCTCAATTTTTCAATGAGAATAATTACTGGAACCATCCGATCTACACCTATCCAATGGCTACCAGTGCTATCGAATATAGTTCCTCCCCATATTCGAAGACAGTCTGCAACTTGGAATTCTTGGAATAAATTCAATTCATTTCCGGATTCTTTTCCGATACTTTCCTACGTTCCAGAAAATAGAATTCCAAGACTGAAATCTCGTAAACCTATTTGGTCGAATAACTTTCTGAATTCGAACTTCAGCTACAACGAAATCTGGAAATCCGAACGGGATGTATGTTCTTTATCTAATAAAGATCTAATATCTGATCCATCGAATAAAGTTCCAGGTTTTAACCTTCCCAGGAGAATATGGTCCCTTCTTAATCGAATAAGAACAGGTCATGGTCGTACCAACAGCATGCTTTTCAAGTGGAATTCAGTTGATAGTCCTAATTGTGAATGTGGTGAATCAGAGGAAACAGTTGAACACCTAATTAATAATTGTTCGATTTATAAATTCCAAGATGGCATTAGAGCCATACACAATATATCAAACTCATTTTTGCAATGGGTTGAAAATTTCAGATCAATTTGATGAAGTATACATTGAATTCTCTTGCTGTTCTGGCTTTTTTTATTTTCAGGTTGGAGTTTGTGTTTGGAAATCCTTCCTCCGAAGAGCCGTCCCGCTGATCGTGATGTCCTTCTATATAGAATATTCAGATACAACAATTTTATTTTATTTTTTTAACGGGGAGACAGGTTTTTTCGGCTGAGGTTTTTTTCCCCTGGCTCTATAGTATCGTATGATACTGGTGATGATAGTATCGTATGATACTATAGTATCATACGAAGAATGTTGTGGTACCCCGTTCTTTTTTTTACCTCAGCTTAGGTTCTTTTTGTTTCAACATTTATAGTATTATTTTAGCTCTCTTATTCAAAAGATATATATATATATATATATATATATATATATATATCGCTGAGCGACCTCTAAATATTAATATTCAAAGCTAATATCTTCACAGAAGCCTTTTTTCGATACCCTGAAGATTATTAGGAATAGAATCGATTTTTTTGAATAATTTTTTTCTTCAAAAATACCTCAATATTAGCATCGAATAGAATAACTTTTGAAGGGGCCGTTTTATGGAAATATCGTAAGAGTCATTTTTATAGAGTATCTGATTGTCTATACGAAAATGTATCACACAATGAAATCCGTCTATTGGTTTCTGCTCTAGGAATTTTTTATTGAAAAAAGAAATTTTTTCCTGCTATTAGTAGGGAAAATAGAAATAATTGATGAGCGACCTCTAAATATTATTATTTCAGGCTGATATTTTCATAGAGGTCTAATTTCGATACCCTGAAGATAATTAGGGGGGGTTTCGTGAAAAAAAAGAGTGTCGTTTTTTTTGAAACAGTCTAATATATATGTATATATATATATATATATATATATATATACAGGGTGAGTCGGGAGGAACGGACCAAACTTCAGGTGTGTATTCTATAGCTCGAAATAATATAAAAAAACTCATATGTTGTTATCCGATTTTCATTTGTTCTCAAACTATAGCGTCATTATGAAAAACAACATTTTCTATATTAAAATGGTTTCATTTATAGCATTATTTTAATAAATTCACGAAAATCCCGCCATTAACCTCGAAACACATTCGTCTGCGAAGGGCTCTCGATGCTTTTCTGATTGATTCGTGGTTTTCTTTAAAAAGCAATGCCGTATTTCTAATGCGTCGAATTAGAGCATCCCGAGTGTCAACTTCAACTTTGTATACCTCGTTCTTGAACCAGCACCACAGACAATAGTTCAATGGTGTGAGGTTTGGAGATCTTGGAGGCCAACTAATATGACCACAGCGACCAATCCATAGTCCGAGAAACTCTTGATCTGAATATTTGTTGACCTTATTTAAATATTCTAATTACCCTATAGTTTGAAAACAAATGAGAATCGGATAACAACATATGAGTTATTTGGAATTATTTCGACCTGCAGAATACACACCTGAAGTTTGGTCCGTTCCTCCCGACTCACCCTGTATATATATATATATATATATATATATATATAATAATAATATGGTTTATTCCTTCAAAATTCAGGTATAAACAGATTTCACAGAGGCGCGAGCCTGTACGTGACACATATATATATATATATATATATATATATATATATATATATATATATATATATATGAAATAGGGTAGTTGACTGGATTAAATAGGGAGAAACTTATTTGGGATAGCAGTCTAATTCAATAAGTGTACTCTTTTTTCCTTTACTTTCTCAAGCTTTCAGGATTTATTTATCCCTTCTTCAGGAGATGCTACAATAATTAATGATATAATTTGATTAGGTACAATAGAAAATGTAACTTACGAAATATGAGATTCTGAATATAGATGTTGAAAATAAATATAAATGCATCATCATTTTGGGCAATTCTTATCATTTCCAGCAATGTTCGTTTCCTTGTGTTAGGTTCTGCATCAAGAATAACTGACTGGTATGTGAAACCAATTGCATCACAAAGATATATCCATTATCTGTCATACCATCCTCCAAAAATGAAATTCAATTTCATCAATAATTTGAAAAATAGAATAACAAAATTATCTCACATCACATTAAGAAATAAAAATCTAGCAAATCTTTTCAATATATATTGAAAGAAAATGGATATCCAACGCATTTATCGAAAAAATTGATTTATAGCACTCCAAACAACCCCGTACAAACAAATGAGGTTCCACCACCAGCCCAGGCTAACCAAGAAAGAGATTTCTACATCACATTACCATATGTCGAATCATTAACAGGGAGATTAAAGAACATCATTCCCAATGATCAAGTGAAGACATCAATCAAAAACTTGAAACCTATAAAAAAAAATGTTCAGCAAATTAAAAGATCCTACCCCTAAACCAAAAAGAAGCAATATAGTGTACCAGATTCCATGTGGGCATTGTAATCAACAATATGTTGGACAAACATCAACAACACTCCAACAAACACTAAATCTAAAAAAGCAACATTCATTTAAAAAAGGAAAAGTGTGCACTAGCCAAGCATTGCATCTCCACAGGACACCAACCCAACTATAATGAAACCACAATTCTTGATGCAGAACCTAACACAAGGAAACGAACATTGCTGGAAATGATAAGAAATGCCCAAAATGATGATGCATTGAACTATAGGAAAGATATAGATCAACTAAGCTCCATGTACTCCCTATTAATTGAAAAAGACAAAAAATCGAATCATAACAATTTAACCAACCTCACAGTATAAAAAAACACAACGGAAGTCACTATATTTTCAATATATTGAAAGAAAATGGATATCCAACGAATTTATTGAAAAACTTGATTTATAGCACTCCAAACAACCCCGTACAAACAAATGAGGTTCCACCACCAGCCCAGGCTAACCAAGAAAAGCATTTCTACATCACATTACCATATGTTGAATCATTAACAGGGAGATTAAAGAACATCATTCTCAATGATCAAGTGAAGACATCAATCAAAAACTTGAAACCTATAAAAAAAAATGTTCAGCAAATTAAAAGATCCTACCCCTAAACCAAAAAGAAGCAATATAGTGTACCAGATTCCATGTGGGCATTGTAATCAACAATATGTTGGACAAACATCAACAACACTCCAACAAACACTAAATCTACAAAAAAGCAACATTCATTTAAAAAAGGAAAAGTGTGCACTAGCCAAGCATTGCATCTCCACAGGACACCAACCCAACTATAATGAAACCACAATTCTTGATGCAGAACCTAACACAAGGAAACGAACATTGCTGGAAATGATAAGAAATGCCCAAAATGATGATGCATTGAACTATAGGAAAGATATAGATCAACTAAGCTCCATGTACTCCCTATTAATTGAAAAAGACAAAAAATCGAATCATAACAATTTAACCAACCTCACAGTATAAAAAAACACAACGGAAGTCACTATATTTTCAATATATTGAAAGAAAATGGATATCCAACGAATTTATTGAAAAACTTGATTTATAGCACTCCAAACAACACCGTACAAACAAATGAGGTTCCACCACCAGCCCAGGCTAACCAAGAAAAGCATTTCTACATCACATTACCATATGTTGAATCATTAACAGGGAGATTAAAGAACATCATTCTCAATGATCAAGTGAAGACATCAATCAAAAACTTGAAACCTATAAAAAAAAATGTTCAGCAAATTAAAAGATCCTACCCCTAAACCAAAAAGAAGCAATATAGTGTACCAGATTCCATGTGGGCATTGTAATCAACAATATGTTGGACAAACATCTACAACACTCCAACAAAGACTAAATCTACATAAAAGCAACATTCATTTAAAAAAGGAAAACTGTGCACTAGCCAAGCATTGCATCTCCACAGGACACCAACCCAACTATAATGAAACCACAATTATTCTTGATGCAGAACCTAACACAAGGAAACGAACATTGCTGGAAATGATAAGAATTGCCCAAAATGATGATGCATTGAACTATAGGAAAGATATAGATCAACTAAGCTCCATGTACTCCCTATTAATTGAAATAGACAAAAAATCGAATCATAACAATTTAACCAACCTCACAGTATAAAAAACACAACGGAAGTCCTCTTATCATCACATCGCATTTCAATAATTTTCCAACAAATTCTATGGTATATAATCTAATGAAGGATGTCACGATTCAGTCAAATTCTGAAAGTTCCTCAAATTATTCATATTTTCACAATCTGTTCCAAAATTTATATTTATTTTCAACATCTATATTCAGAATCTCATATTTCGTAAGTTACATTTTCTATTGTACCTAATCAAATTATATCATTAATTATTGTAGCATCTCCTGAAGAAGGGAAAAATAAATCCTGAAAGCTTGAGAAAGTAAAGGAAAAAAGAGTACACTTATTGAATTAGACTGCTATCCCAAATAAGTTTCTCTCTATTTAATCCAGTCAACTACCCTATTTCATAAATCTCATAATGGGTTTTTTCAACAACATCAGACTACAATATGGTACAACGATTGCAAGGAACATGAAAGAATTTTCAACAATACAAAATAAGTTAGCTAAAATGAGGAACAGAAGAAATTTTTTGCTGAAATGCCGAACACAAGCAATCACCCCCAGGCATATAGACAATAATATAAGAAATATATACCATCACTTCGAATTCAAGGATGCAAGAACATTCCAGACAGTAAAATATTTCAACACTAAGCTAAGCCAGAAGATATTGAATCTCGAAATTGATATCACAAACAAAAATTTAAAATTTCTCGAACAAAAAGAAAATGAATTGATTGGGAAAATTGAAGGCATTATCAATGAGCATATTTTGAACGAATTCAAACACAGACTTAGAACTAAATACAATCGAATTTTTCATAAAGTGAAAGCAACCAATATCAGGAAACTAGATCGTTTGAAATAAGAACAAGCTCCAATAATTCCCATCCAAAATAAATGGCTGAAAAACATCTCATCAACCACATTACCTAATGAAGTCAACACAATATTATCCTTAGGACCTAAATTTTGCTTACAACCTGATATTAAAGATGTATCCATTGCAAGACTACTCGCCGAATTAGACAATGTCATTTCCAGGATTGAAGACACCAAAACTAAAAATATTCTAAGTGCTAAGGTAACAAATGTTATCACGGAAAACCGTTCGATCAATAACCCATTAACAATAATGTACAACAACACTAAAACCTTCCTCAAAAACAACCCTCATATTATAGTATTACAGTCTGACAAAGGTAACATAACCACAGTTATGGACAGAAATCAATACAATGAACTAGCCATGAATCTTCTCAACTCAGAAGAAAATTATACACCCCTTTCGAATGATCCAAGCTCCACATATCAACAGAAAGCAAACAACATGATATCGAAATTTAAACGACAAAAGAAGATCCCTGAAGCTTTAGCAAAAAAACTTAAATTTTACAGAGGTACAATATCCAAATTTTATGGTCTACCAAAAATACATAAAGAAATATTAGCTCTCCGACCAATCATTTCATCGATTGACGCACCTAATCTCAAAATAGTTGAATTCATACAAGATGTACTAACACAAGCATATGATCAGTCCAACCTTTTTTATACCAAGGACTCATTCGAATTTACAGAGTTCATTAATGAGATTCAACTACCAAACAATTATATTCTACAAAGCTGGGATGTGGTATCCTTATTCACCAACATCACATTAGAACTAACCAAAGAAGCTATAGAAAACAAATGGGAAACAATAAAACCACACTGTCCGATAGAATTTGATACGTTTTGTGAAATGCTAGATCTTTGTTTTGATACAACTGCCTTTGTATACAATGGCAAATACTATAAACAGGAAGAAGGCACACATATGGGATCTAAGGTTTCTTCAATTATTGCAAATTACGTAATGGACCATATCCTCATGAAAATTACACAACAATTACAATTCCAATTACCTTTTTGTAAGAAATTTATGGACGATATCATAACCGCTATTATTAAAGAACAAAAAACACAATAACAGAAATAATCAACTCCATCAACCCGAAAATTCAATTCACCATAGAGAACGAAAAAGACCAAAGTATACCATTTCTAGATATATATATATATATATATATATATATATATATATATATATATATATATATTCTTATGAAAAAGAGAGCTAAAATAATACAATAAATGTTGAAACAAAAAGTAATAAGAACTGAGAACAACTCCATAATAACTGACTGGTATGTGAAACCAATTGCATCACAAAGATATATCCATTATCTGTCATACCATCCTCCAAAAATGAAATTCAATTTCATCAATAATTTGAAAAATAAAATAACAAAATTATCTCACATCACATTAAGAAATAAAAATCTAGCAAATCTTTTCAATATATTGAAAGAAAATGGATATCCAACGAATTTATTCAAAAAATTGATTTATAGCATTCCAAACAACCCCGTACAAACAAATGAGGTTCCACCACCAGCCCAGGCTAACCAAGAAAGGGATTTCTACATCACATTACCATATGTTGAATCATTAACAGGGAGATTAAAGAACATCATTCTCAATGATGAAGACATCAATCAAAAACTTGAAACCTATAAAAAATAGAGTATGCAATTCTGAATACATTCGTACTCGAATCGTTGCATTCGTCGAAGTACTTTCAAAAATATCGAGAAAAACCTGAAGAAAAAGAGAGAAAAGAGTATTCGGTATTATGTTTGTTATTCCTAATCTAGATATCTTAAACATAAACCGTTTTCACATTCTTGAAGTCGAAGAATGTGGAAATATTGTACATTTCTAGAATTTTGAAAAACTCATCACAGGGTGTTCCAAATGTTGGGTCAAAAATTGGGATCAAGATTGGCCCATAACTTTCGTTTTTCAAATTAGAACCCTATTTTTTTATGATTGCGTTGGATTGTATGAAGAAAAATGATGATAGTGTTCTAACATGTTAATGCTCCTAAAATTGATAATTCTTGAGTTATTTAGGATTTTCTGAATTTATGTGGTGCGTAGCGTCAAATTCATTTAATCTGTTTCATTTCAACTATGACCTGGGTCATAGAAGATGAATTATTCCACTAATGATATACACTTGAATACATCCGTACTGAAATCGTTGCATTCGTCAAAATACTTTCCGAAATATAAAAAAAAAACTGAACAAAAAAAGGTAGATAATAGTATTCGGTATAATGTTTGCTATTTCTAATCTAGATATCTTGACCACAAACCGTTTTCACGTTTTTGTAGTCGAAGACACATGGAAAGAAATGAAGCAGCTGAAGTAGCTGTTCTTGGACAGATTGCTCTGAATCCAATGACGAGTACGAGGCAGCTAGCACATGAATCTGGTTTTACACGAACTCGAATTGCAAATATTTTGAAGCATCATAAATTCCATCCTTACAAAATCCATCTTTCACACGCACTAAACGAAGATGATTTTGACCGTCGTGTTGAATTTTGTGATACAATGAGTGAACGAGTAACTGCTAATCCCAATGTTTGCTAATACAATGTTTGTTTCTCCGATGAGTGTTCGTTCTTTCTAAACGGCACAGTAATTCGACACAATTGTCGTTATTGGGCCGATACTAATCCGAGATTGTTCCACAAAGTTTATACTCAACAACCACAAAAACTCAATGTTTGGGCCGGAATATTTGGTGACAACATTGTCGGCCCGTTCTTTTTACCTGGTAATCTTACTGGAGATATGTATTTGGACTTATTGGAAAATCACATTGATCCAATTTTGACGGAAATTATTAAAAACAATGCTGGAAATCAAATCAAATCAAATCAAATTTATTCAGGTAGATTCCAATACAAAAAAGTCTAGATGAGACACGTAAGCTTAAGCTTGTGTTGTGTAGCTTCATCCAGATATTAACATTCATCAAAAAATAACCAGATAATTAAAATTCTATAAAATAACAAAAAAAAACAATGACAATATTATTATATGCATGTACAAAGTTTTATTTGGTTATTGGAGAGAGTGGAGGACGACCCCCGAGGAAGCAATACGTATGTGTACTCCTGTTTCAAAGAAATTCATCAAATTTATCAAAATTTTCATAAACGTACCATTTCAACTTCTTCCGCTGTTTTTTGTTAGAAAGAGACCGCATATGAACTGGAAGGACATTATGATATGAACCGCTGAGAGTGAGTTTTTTTACATAGTGGTACAATGAACGGCTCACTGAGAGCTGCACGAGTAGCATGGGCATCTCTTAACCAAACACTCGACTTGAACATCCCAACGAAGAAACCGGTCAAGTACCACTCCCAAATATTTAATAGAGGTTGTTCTATCTATGGTTGGACAAGAACAGCCTGAAGTTGTACTGCAAGAGAAGCTATGGATCCATATTCTTTCTTTAATTGGTTGATCTTTTATTGAAGAGGAGAAGGTCATAAATTTTGATTTTTGAACATTGAGACTCAACCGATTCTGGCACAACCAGAGGAAAATGATCCTCAAGCAATCTTCTGCCATCCGATAGACACCATCCCATGAATCCCCCGAAAAAAACAGAGCTGTATCATCCGCATATGATGTTATGAGTGCGTGGATATTTTTTATGTTGGATATATCATTTATATAGATCAGGAACAGAATAGGGCCTCCCACCGTTCAGTCACTAACAACTTCTTTAATTTAACTCTATCTAAACAACTGTCCGATTTAGACTCAGTTTTAATCTTAGTTATTTCTATTGGATCTTTATCCATTATAGACAGCAGCAAAGTGTAGTGATCCGTCAAACTGGAAGTTATCACATAAGTACTGATGTCAATATTTTTCTTGATTCTTTCACCAGCTTTGATAAATATATGATCAATGAGGGTAGATGAAGTTTGCGTAATCCTAGAGGGTTTATCAACATAAGAAAAAAAGCCCTGTTCTTCTATCATGGAGATGTATTCAGTGACATTTATATCAGAGGTGTTTAAAAGATTTATCATATCCACTATGTGCCTCGAAATAATGATTCATTTCATGAATATATTTAACTAGATCAGTTGAAGGAGGCCTATAACAAGTTGTTATTCTATAAGATCTGTTATTTAATTTAAAATTAACTTCAAGAAGATTTATCTCACTCATTTGATGAATGGAAGTTGTGTACCCAATCGAGCTCTTGATATAAACAATAACTCCATCGTTTTGGTTAAAATGCGATTCGTTATATAATATGTCGAAATTAGGTATCATAAAATCATTTAAATTCTCAATACGCCATGTCTCAGAAAGAACGATTACATCTAGACATTCTACCCCGACCGATTCCAAATACAGAAGAAGTTCATCAAAGTTCTTTCTTAGACTCCTTATATTCATATGTACGATGTTACAAAATTTCTAACCCGATTTCCCCAATTTAATTTCACTCATGCTCCCGCAAACAGTCGTCTCCCTCTCCACATCACTCTCCAACTCTTCCAAAAACTCGATCATAGAAAGAAACAAAAATAAAGAAGAGAAAAAAAAATAATTAAGGTATTAAATTGGCCTGAAAAAAACAAAAACAGGTAAAGTATCACAAATCTCGAGTCGCTCCAATGTTTAATTGAAATATTCAAAAACAAAATCTAATGAAAAGAGATGTCAAATCAAATGACCCATCCCCAGACTTCAAAATTTGAAAGCAAGAAAAAATAATCAAAATAACTGACCCATACATAAAAATACTCTGAAAAATATCAGTTCATCAAAGCAACAATGTCCTTTGGCTCACTTATGGCGGAATATTTCCCCCCTACATTGGCGTAGATGACACCATTGAAAGTCCGTACATTTTTACTTCCCAAAGATGCCCTTGCTTCCATCAATAATTTTCTCCTAAAGGTTGTTAGATCATCTGATATAAACACACCAGATCCTTTCAACTTAATGCTATTTTTCAATATCTTCTGTTTGATATCCTTGTTCACGAGTTTGAGAATAATTGGCTTGTGTTTTGTCGGATCGCGCTTTCCAACCCTGTAACAAGCCGCAATATTATAGTCTGAAATGATTATTTCAACCTTAGAACGCAACAAATCAATGACGCGACTATTCAAATTCTCAGTAGGCTCCTCCGGGATTCCATGTATACAGACGTTGTTTTCCCTCTTCTCCTGCTGTGAGCGTTCGTTGTGCAATTCTAATCTTCTGAATTTCTCGACATTAATCAGCTCTTGTTGTTGCAAGTTCAAAATAACCTCCTCTTGCTTTCTGACCGCTTCCATCAGTTTTTCCACCTTGTCTTCCATATGTTTCAGTTTTTGTTCTATCTTATCTGTTATAGAACGTGTGATGCCGTTGATAAATTCTTGGCTCGAGAATAATTCGTTAATTGTATCTTTCACAATATATTTTAAATCCTTCTTATTCCTTATATGAGCCATTATTTCGGACCTTTGAATTGTGTGGACGGATAACTAGAACACTAAGTCACACTTTAGTTCACTTTTAAATCATCGGAAGAATCTCCTCCCATCAGATATGGTCTTTAAATTGAGGAGCGACTTGAACCGTGATTAATCGTAGGACGGCATGAACCTGAATCAAAATTATGTGGAAGATCAGATTGTGTTTCAGCAGGATGGAGCTCCTCCACACTACGCCTTACCAGTTCGAGAATATCTGGATCAAAGATTTCCAAATCGGTGGATTGGATTCTTCCCACTGAATGGCCAGCCAGATCGCGAGATCTGTCACCACTAGATTTCTTCCTTTGGGGCCACTTGAAGAGTAAAATTTACTCTACACAGCCTGATTCCATAGAAAATTTAAGAAGACGTATAGTGAACGAATGTCGTCAAATCACTCCAGAAATGCTGCAAAATGTGCGCCATCGTTTCGAACAAAACTTATTTCATTGTACGGAAGCTAATGGTGAACAATTTAAATATTTAATTAATTGATGTGAGTTTTTGATAAATTATTTACTTTACTTTGAAAAGTCTTATTTCTTAGATCTATATTTCAAATCGTTCTGATACCGTACAGTTGGAGAATTATTTCAGTGAATAAAACAGCTAGTCGAACATCTGACCCTAGTATAGCATTAACACGTACGGTATGACTTCATTAGCCCAGTGGTAGATGTTTTGCAATTTCAAATACAAGTACGGAAATTTTGGTGTTTCGGAAGCACGAAATGTCAATTATTCGCAAAAAAATTAATTTAAGTGATAAAATTAACTAACGCATGAATATTTCGAGAACTAATGCATAAAATGAAAAAACAATTACTGTGCTGAAATCAGTATAAAAATACCTTTCAAATGAGGAATCACTCACCCCATCTTCCCTATTCAAAAATTGGGGGTGAGGGTTGTAGTAGCAAGGGTTGAAGCGCTATGCGTCCGTAACCTACATCTTAAGTTGTCCCCCTCGAAACAGAAATCGAAAAAATTTATTTCGTCTGTAATCTCGTCTGTTTCGTTTTTAAATGGCCACCCTGCATAAAAAAGGTGATAAGGAACTTGTGGATAACTATCGCCCGATAGCTTTGGCGACAGTTTTGTCCAAGGTTTTCGAATACTGTTTTGTAGACAGGTTGATGGGGTTTCTATGTAATTGTGGCATCATAAAGCCGAATCGATTTGGCTTTCGCCCGAAAATGAGTACGATGACATTCACGAATATATCTTCTAATTCAATAGAATATAGCTTTGTTATTACGTATTTTGTTCCGAGCAATATTTCAATATTGGTAATGAATTTTGTTATAGAAATATTGCTATCAGGGTCTTCAAAAATCGGCGATTTAAGATCTGTATTATATGCAACGATAGCAATATCTTTATCTTAGCAATATTGTTATGAACAAACAGAATCGCACTGATTGTATATTTTGATCACTGATTTGGAGAAAGACAACAAACCAGTAGAAACCGAGCCCGCAGAAGGCCTTCGATTCTTCAGAGACATCAAACTTAAATTTCTGTATTTCAACATGAATACCTACAAGGGTAAAAAAATTTGGACTGGGAACTATCTGAAAAATCCCATAGAATACCCAAGAAAAACACTCTACAACAAATTTAACATGGAAGAGGTAAACAAACAAATACTTGGAAAAATGATCATATAAATAGATGTTACTGAAGAATATATCACCTTCTTTCATAATTCCTCACATAATAAGAGACCAAACACCAACCATCAAGAGAAAATATTTCAGTCAAACACTACCACCTTTCATAGTGAAATTAATAAGGATGAAGAAGCAGTTATATCCTGAATATTAGTGCAATGAAGATCCATGTCTGAAGAGAAATTTTAGCCTACTGAACAAGGACATACACAATAGTCAATAAATATAGATCCCATAAGTACATAGAGGCATGTAAAGAAATAGAAAATCACAAAAAGGCTAAACATATTAGAAATCAATAAAAAAACTCACGAAATACTAAATTCACAATTTGACTGAACCAATTTCATAAAAGTAAAAAGGTGCGTACAATCGTGCTCCGAACATCGTACCGCACCACGTCGCGTAACTAAGTGTGGACGACGGGGTGCAACAGCGTATCGCACCCCTAATGTACTACTATATGTACTGACAAGACTTCGGTCAAAAGCCTATTGATTTGATTCAATAAAGTTAATTACTCTCACTCTCTCTCTCTCTCTCTCTCTCTCTCTCTCTATCTATCTATCTAAAGAGTGTTATTATTGTTAAATGTTGACTGAAATCTCGTACCTATATGGCGGATCTGACAAGTAGCACCAGAGTCAACAAATTATTGAGACTGAACAAGATCCAGGGTAAATTGAAGAATATAACCTATATCTTAAAGAAAGAGTGGTACCTAAGGAAGTAGGTTGAATAAAGTGCATAGAGTACTGAAAAAATTGTTGAATTATATTGACAAAATTAGGCGCAGCACCATCTATTGTTACTTGTCAGTAACTGTCACCCCACTCAACTTGCAACTTGTAGGTACTCTATGAATTGAATAAAAGTCAGCCTTCGTGTAAGCGTCATGCGCCCATGCGGTACACTCTGTGTTTTATTTCACGAATACAGCGCAAATCTCTATAGGTTATGGGCCTCAGGCTCAAATCTTTCGTATTCAGTGAAATAGTTTAGAGTGCAGAACTACATACAGACTGTTTGCAAATTAAAAGGAAGAGAAAATTACTCAGAATGGCCATTTGCAGCCGAGAATTTTCTGTTGCTGGATGGACTGAAAGGGACAATCGATTGAACGGAAACCGACGCAACCAAGGTAGCACAAGCCAGAGCAAAGTTAATCCTTACGATTGATCCGAGTTTGTTCGTCCACAAGGATACCAAAAATGCAGAAGAACTTTGGACTGCTTTGAAAAATATGTATGATGATGCAGGTTTTTCAAGAATATTGTCTCCTGAGGTCCTTAATATCGGCAAGATTAGAAGATATGGACGGTATGGCATCTTATGTGAACTACGTGGTTGAAACATCTCAGAAGCTGAAAAGTACTGGTTCCAAAATTGACGAGGAATGGATGGGATCTCTTTTACTGGCGGGACTGCCGGAAAGATTTTTTCCTATGATTCTAGCCATCGAACATAATGGTATGACTATCACGAGTGATTCCATAAAAATGAAGCTCCTGGACATGACGGATGACGCGATCTGCGCAGGAACAGGAAATGCGTTCTTAACTGGTAAACCGTCATCGCACAGGGGAAAGAAATTTGAAAAGGTTGGTATAAATGGCAACACCAGATGTCAAAATTCTGTCAGTCAACGCGAAGAAGAATGACATACGCAATTGTAAACAAAATAAAAGTTTCACGAACTATGAGACTGCCTTTAGTGCCGTATTTCTATCTAGGAAGGAATTTAACGGATTGGCTTATTCATTCCGGAGCTAGCGTACATCTGACAACGAATAAAGACTGGTTAGTAGATTTGAAAGAACCAAGTGTTAAGGAAATAACAATGGCTGATAAATCGAGAATTGAAGTTGAAAAGGTTGGAAACTTGAAATTAGTCACAGAAGTTCGGAACAAACAGCATGAAGTGCTAGTTAGAGATGTTCTTCATGTTCCTACACTTGCCACCAATCTACTGTCCGTAAGCCAAATGATAAAAAACGGAAATTCTGTCATATTTGAAGGAGATTGTTGTCGTATCCACAACTGTAAGGGAGAAATAGTTGGTATTGCCAAGCAAATTGACAATATGTACAAGCTAGAGACGCAACACCCGCAACAGTGTTTTTTAGTGAATAATTCAGCAACAGGTGAGATTTGGCATCGCAAACTTGGTTATCTGAATGAAAAGGAGATAAAGAAAATGCTGAATGGAGCTGTTGAAGGGATGACTTGCAGAGGAGAAGCATTATCAGAAAGGTTCTTTTTGTTTCAACATTTATTGTATTATTTTAGCTCTCTTATTCAAAAATATATATATATATATATATATATATATATATAGGATTAGAGCAAGACCTGATAAGTGTAGCACATAAGGAAGTGGTCCTGGGGACAACGAGAATAGTCCGAAGGTTTCTTGTGACTAGCTGAAGATGTCTTGGTCAGATGAATTGTCCCGACATCTCCGGTTGAGCCAAATCCCTGGAGAAGGTGATGGTAAAAAAAAATATATATATATATATATATATATATATATATATATATATATATATATATATATCAGAAACAATTGCATAACTTGCAATGAAGGTAAGCAATGCAGATTACCCTTCCCTCAGAAAGGTTCCGGTGCTGCAAAACAATTGGAGATAATACATGCTGACATTTGTGATCCAATGGAAGCAAAGTCCATAGGAGGTGCTCAATATTTCTTGCTTTTCCAGGATGATTCTACTAAGATGGCATTTGTTAATTTCTGGGCCAGTGAAGACCAATGTTTTGAACGTTTTGAAGAATTTAAATCTGTTGTAGAGAACCAATATGAGAAGAAAATCAAAATCCTCAGGACAGATATTGGCGGAGACTTTTGTGGAAACCAGTTTCAGAGGTACTTAAGAAGCTCAGGTATATTGCATCAGAGTTCCAATTACTACACGCCAGAACAGAATGGATTGGCTGAAAGATTGAACCGCACACTTGTGGAAAGAGCTAGATGCCTATTGTATGATGCAAATCTGGAAAAACGATTTTGGGCTGAAACAGTTAACACTGCAGTCTATCGGAGAAATAGAAGCACAATGCCTGAGCAGGATGACAAAACGCCTTTTGAAGTCTGGTATGGTAAGAAACCCAATATTAGTCATCTAAGAATTTTTGGAAGCAGGGTTATGGTACATAAACCAAAGATGCATAGATTGAAATGAGATAAAAAATCCTCAAAGATGATTTTGGTAGGGTATAGTGAAACATGCAAGGGGTATCCATACTAATCCATACTATCCATATACTAATATATAAATGTGAATGTCCGTGTGTTTGTTTGTCCTCTATGGAATCAGGAACCAGATGACCGATTTTGATGAAACTTTCACTATATTGTAGAGAATTTTTTTTGGGAGGTTTTCATGTACGGTTCATCCCTATATAACGAAGAAATAAGAAAAAATATCGATTTTACATGAAAAAGCCGGTAATTTACACGGTACTTTCAGGCTTTTTCGGCCGACGCTGCGTAAACTATAAGAGATAGAGGAACATGGTCAAAGACAATTTTGTAGTGCTCAAAAAGTTCTATAAAAAAGTCCGCGACGGCATATGTCTGACTGCCGAAGACAACCCACGATAATCATTTTTAACATTTTCAATTCAATCCAAAATAATGGTCAATTTGAAGAGGGTTTTTGACTGGCATGGAATGAATTCATATAAAAATGAATGTGACTGTTATCTGCGGCATTTATTCCTGATGAAAAATGCTTTTTACAGCATAGTTTTCTAATAGATACTTCAAAAGTTACAGCAGGTTGACCGAGTGTAAATTTGAGCACGAAATAATTAAATTGAAGCGCGATAGCTTGGTGATGTATATCACGTGACTGTATATTCTACGATACGAGGTTATAAAAACCTGGTCGCGATGAACTCAATCATTTGGATTTGGACTAGGATCTTGAGAACGTCGCGTCGCATATATGTGTAAGCTGAATAGGGCAATAAGGAATTGTGTTATTTTTTTCGGAAAGGTTTCGCGAATATTTTCATAACTTGAGTTCGTTTTTAGTTTTTCTTATCGAGAGATATATATTCATTATTTTTTTTATGTTTATTATTGTTGAATATTTATCGTAATTACTTTTTCATTTTATGGTGGGTTTTTTTATTTTCTGTTGCTCATTTTTTTTCTGCAATATTTCATTTTAAATCTTCATTCATCAAAATAAATTCCTTCAAGTTTATTTCATGGGTGAAGAAGAAATTGAAGTACAACGTCGTTGTGAAGTCATTCCAGGAGTAGAAAACAGAATTGTTTTGAAAATACAGAGAATGTTGCACCAGCATAACATTCTGATAAACACTTTCAAAACTGCTTTGGAGAACTTACCAAGTTCCGAGGATTATAAGATAGTCATTCATGCTGATCGGACACCACGTGGGGAGCATTCTAGAAGATTCAACGCTCTAATAATAAATGAAATAGCTGCAGTGGTGACTGGTGACCAATCCTCTGCTCGTGCACATAGTTTTATGGAGAAATGATAATTCGTTGACCAGAGTTGCTGATACCCATAAATTCTATGATGCTTTACAATAGTAAGGGACAAGATGGATATCATTTCGATATATCCCTCATCAATCCTTCAACAAGACAGCCTATTCCGAATAAAAGCGTTTCGTGTAAAGATTTTTATGCTTACCATTTGATGTTGCGAGAAAATGATTCCAACATTCTGGCACGATGCAGGCAGCTCTTCCATCAATTTCTGGTCGATATGTATGTTAAAATAGAGAGTGAGCGGCTGCGTTATATCTCTTTGAATCAGAGTAAGCTTCGAGTCGACAATTACATACACTTACAAGATGCTGTCAATAGTAACGCACATGTGAACCCCCGCGATTTGGGAAAGATGGTTATTCTTCCTTCTTCTTTTGTTTATTAATACGATATCTTCACGAGTATACACAAGACGCATTTGCTTATGTACGCAATTTCGGCAGACCTGATATTTTTGTTACCTTTACGTGTAACCCCTCTTGGGAAGAAATCACTTATCACTTAATGCCAGGCCAGAAGGCTACAGATAGACATGATTTAGTGGCCAGAGCGTTTCGTTTGAAAGTTCAAAAATTAATGAATGTTATCACGAAGGGAAAGATTTTCGGAAAAATTCAATGTTTTATGTATTCTGTTGAATGGCAAAAACGAGGATTACCTCACGTACATATTTTATTTTGGCCCAAGGAGAAGCTACACTCTAATCAAACAGACGATATAATAAGTGCCGAAATTCGAGATCCAGACCAAGACAAAGATTTATATGATACAATTGTCCGGAATATGGTACACGGTCCATGTGGTATATTAAACCCGTCATAACCTTGCATGAACAATGGAAAATGTTCGAAAAAATATCCTAGAGAGTTATTAAATGAAACATTGCACAATGATGAGGATTATCCTCTGTATAGACGCAGAGCACCACAAGATGGTGGTTGAGAAATAACTATCCGAAATCGCAGCGGAGAAGATCAGATATTGAATAAAACCTGGATAGTACCATATTCCCCAATCCTTTGCAAGATATTTAATGCTCACATTAATGTTGAAGCTTGCAGTTGGTCCGTGCCATTAAATACATGTATAAATATGTACATAAATAAGGGTAATAATCAGGCGATATTTAATTTGAGGAACCAAGATGGAATGCAGCCAATCAATGAGGTACAGTCGTTTCAAGCTGGACGTTATGGCAGTAGCAATGAGGCGGCATGGTGAATTTTCGGGTTTCCCTTGCATGAGAGATATCCAACCGTTACCCATCTTGCCATTTGCCATACACTTGGAAAATGGGGAGAGGGTTTATTTTAACGAGAACAACTTCCGAGAGATGGCATCTTCCCCAACAAATACCACTCTCACAGCGTTTTTTCAACTTTGTCAAATAGATTCCTTTGCGAAAACATTATTGTATGTTGAAGAACCTCGATATTATACCTGGAACGCATCCAGAAAGGAATGGAAAAGACGAGTACAGGGAGCGCCTGTTGAAAACTACCCAGGGGTAAAAGCCTCTGATGCCCTTGGTCGTATATACACCGTCAATGTGACAACTTTGGAATGCTATTGTCTTCGATTGCTATTACATCATATAAGAGGTCCAACTAGCTTCAGATTCCTTAAAACTGTACGTGGCGAAGAATGTCTAACGTATAGAGAAGAATGAGAACTTAGAGAATGATAATCACTGGGACAATACTCTGGAGGAAGCTGTGCAGTATCAATCACCTGCTACAATAAGAGAACTATTCGCAACCCTCATATCATCTTGTGGTCTCTCAAATCCCCAACAGCTGTGGGATAAGTACAAGGAATACATGGCTGAGGACAGTTTGCATGAGCTACAGCAAGTTCATGAAAATATGACGCTCAATGAATTTATTTATAATAAAGTCCTTGCAATAATTGAGGACAAAGTATCAACTATAGTCGGGAAAAAATAATGATTTTGGTATGGTGAGCCCTCCTCGAACAATCACTATCGATAGAAATGATGAAATTATTCGAGAATTAAATTATGATTTTGAAGCATTACAGCAAAAGGTTGACGAATTAGTGCCTAGGTTACTGTCAGAACAAAGACTAATTTTCGACAAAGTATTGCAGCAAGTGGAATCAGTCAATGGTGCACTATTCTTTCTGGACGCGCCGGGGGGTACTGGTAAAACTTTTTTATTGAATCTTTTGCTAGCTCAAATCAGAAAAGATCATGAAATAGCCCTAGCAGTAGCTTCCTCTGGTATAGCGGCCACATTACTAGACGGAGGTCGGACAGCACATTCTGCTTTGCAATTGCCACTGAATCTCACCCAAGAGGAGTACCCTATCTGTAATTTTACGAAGAATAGTGATCGAGGTAAAATGCTCCAGCAATGCAAATTGCTGGTCTGGGACGAGAGTACAATGGCCCATAAAAAAGCTATAGAAGCTCTCAACAGAACTCTGAAGGACTTGAGAAATAGTTCGCAGATCATGGGAGGAATGGTTGTGATACTAGCTGGAGACTTCCGACAAACTTTACCAGTAATTCGCAAGGGCACACCTGCAGACGAAATTAAAGCTTGCTTTAAGTCGTCAATATTGTGGAGGGATGTGGAAAAATTGTGCTTGAATACAAATATGAGAGTTCATCTTTACAATGATGATCGTACAGGACACTATGCAGATAACCGCATTAAAATAGGAGATGGTCGTTTGGATAAAGACGCTGATGGGTTCGTATCACTTACTACAGAATACTGTCATTTGGTTCAAAGTGATACGGATCTGATAAGATATGTGTATCCTGATCTACAGTCCAATATGAAAGATGATCAATGGTTATGTCAGAGAGCAATTTTAGCTCCAAAAAACAAGACAGTAAATAATATTAACTTTAGAATTCTGAAAGAAGTGTCAGGGGAAGTATCAGAATATCTTTCCATAGATACAGTTTTAGACACGGAGCACACTACTTCATATCCTGTAGAGTTCCTGAATTCTCTAGAATTGTCTGGTGTGCCATCACATAAGATACAACTCAAGTTGAGGGCGTAACTTAATGACACCTAAGCTGTGCAATGGTACCAGGTTGAGAGTGACACAGCTAGGTCGAAATATTATTGGTGCTACTATTTTAACAGGAGTTGGCAAGGGTGACAAAGTACTTATCCGTCGCATTCCGATTATACCTACCGATCTCTCGTTCCAGTTCAAGAGACTGCAATTTCCTATCAAAGTTAGTTTTGGCATGACTATAAATAAAGCGCAAGGACAAACATTGAAAGTAGCTGGGGTACATTTGAAAAAACCGTGTTTCTCTCACGGTCAGCTTTATGTTGCTTGCTCACGGGTATCTGATGCACAGAATTTGCATATTTTGGCACCGAACAGAAAAACGCACCGTTTTAATGTGAAATGATACGCGAGCGGAGCCGCGGGTTTAAGCTAGTAGGTTATATAACCCAGATATAAATAATGTAGTCATACGACGAGATGTTACAGTTATGGAACAAGATGCAGATGAAGCTGAAATACTTGTTTATGGGAATAATGAAATACCAGATTCAGTGGGGGACAGCAAACCCACTGAAGACAGCAGGATGGTGTCACGATAGAGAGTAATTCAACAAGTGATTAAGAATATCATCAAGCCATTGATATGGAAAGAATCCAGAGAAGGAAGTCGGAAAGAAACCCAAAACCAAGAAACTTCAAGGACTATGTGACGTATATGTGTATGGGGAATTCAAACGAAGGTGATCCTTTGTCGGTTGAAGAAACGTTGTCAAGACCATAAGCTGACATGTGGAGAAGAGCCATGGATAATGAACCAGACAGTTTCCTAAGAAATGAAGCATGGCAGCTGGTTGATTGGCCGAGTTCTCCGACAACAGTGGCGAGTTCTAAGTGGGTGTTCAAAAAGAAAGTCAATTATGAAGGTGAAGTGAAGTTCCGAGCTAGACTCGTCGCGAGAGGTTTCGTTCAAAAACCGGGTATCGATTACGATGAAACTTTTTCACCGGTTGTGAGACACTCAACACTACGTTAATTGTTTGCTTTAGCTGTTAAATTAAATTTAGACATTCATCACCTTGATGTTAAGTCTGCTTTCGTTAATGGTTTTTTAAAAGAAAATGTTTTCATGAAAATACCAGAAGGTTTGAAAATTGATCATGAAGGGAACAAATGTTTGAAGTTAAATAGAGCAATTTATGGACTTAAACAGGCGTCACGTGCCTGGAATAAAAGAATTGATTCAATATTAGTTAGATTTGATTATCAGAAATCGAAACATGAACCTTGTAATTGTAATAATTGAAATTGTAATAATCTAACAGTCATTACTCTTTATATTGATGATTTCTTTGTATTTTCTGATGATGAAAAAGAACTTGAAAATGTAAAATCAGAATTAAGTTTAATTTTTGAGGTTAAAGATTTGGGTAGAATCAGGGAATGTCTCGGGATGGAAGTTGTTTTTGATCGTAAAAAAGGAACAATTCGTCTCAGTCAGAAAAATTATATTAATGAATTGTTGAAAAGATTTGATATGTCAGAAGCTAAGGTTGCTGGAACACCTATTGAGGTTAAGTTAAATTTGGATAATCTTGGAGATTCAAATGAATGTTTTCCATATCAGAGTTTGATAGGGTGTCTTATGTACTTGTCTGTGCTCACGAGACCTGATATTTCTTACAGTGTAAGTTTTCTCAGTCAATTTAACAATAATTATAATACACAACATTGGAATTGTGCGCAACGTTTGTTAAGATATTTGAAAGGAACTATTGATTATTCTTTGATTTTTTCGAAAGATGATTCAAAAATAGAAGGTTTTGTAGATGCAGACTGGGCTTCTTGTGCCATTGATCGAAGGTCTCGTACTGGTTATATTTTTAAACTTGGTGGATCTGCGATATCCTGGGATAGTTCAAAACAAAAAACTGTAGCTTCGTCAAGTACTGAGCGGAGGATATGGCATTGTCGAAAGCTGCCAAAGAAGCTGTTTATTTAAAAGGTTTATATGCTGAATTAACAAATGAAGAAACATTTATTGTCATGTTTAACGATAATCAAAGTACTTTGAATTTAACATTGAACCCAGTATATCACAGAAGAACCAAACATATTGATGTTTGACATCATTTTGTCAGGGAATTAGTTTTAAATAAATTTATTCAGATTGAATATATACCAACTGAAACTATGCCTGCGGATTTGTTAACCAAGGGTTTGAGTTGTAATAGGCATACTTTATTGTTGAAATCTTTGGGTTCAGAGATTGTAAAATGATGTAATTTCGTCAATAAGTGGGGGTGTTGAATTATATTGACTATTGTTACTTGTCAGTAACTGTCACCCCATTCAACTTGTACCTCGTAGGTACTCTATGAATTGAATAAAAATCAGCGTTATGCGGTACACTCTGTGTTTTATTTCAAGAATCCAGCGCAAATCTATGAAAATGGGGCAGGAGTTAAGGAAAATAAAAAACAGTGGAAACTATCATCGTTTTGATGACTTTGTAATGATAGTTGCTGCAGAAATATCGTTATCGAATAAACCTTTAAATTACTTGGATGCCATAACTTGAAATGAAAGAGAACACTGGATATCAGCTATGAAGCAGGAGTTACAATCTTTGTAGCAAAAATTATAGTTGGATTTGAAAAGAATCATCACCTGGAAAAACACAATTCCTTACAAATAGATATTCAAGCTCAAGACAAATCCTGATGACTTTTTCGAAAAGTAGTATAAGTGGTGGAGTATAAAAAGATACTCCCAAAATATGACCGAAGCTACAGTCCATTGTAAGAAGGAGGAACAATTATACTATTGTGCAGTAAAAAATAATTTCCACAGTTTGATGTATGCACTGCATTTTTAGATTAGTGGATGGAATATTTTTGTTTGTGGATTTAGAAGTTTCACAACAAAGTGACACAGGCTCATAAACACTGCATGTCTTTATCTTCAATAATAGCTGAGATACAGTGCAGTCTCACACCATGTACATGAAAAAATTGCAACATTTGTATCTATTCTATGTGTTGGATTTCTGAAGTTGAGATTTGAATGAAGGGCATATTTAATAATGATAATAGTGTTTATTCGTAGAATTTTTGCAAAACATACAGAATAATAATATAAAAATCACAAACAATTCAGAAATAAACAAGATGAAATCCATTATTATTACAATTATTATAATGTCTTTATTTCCCAATTTAAACCTCAAGGGGAAGTTCACCATGTAGGTGTTCTACCAATTAACCTTTGTTATGTGACAATTACAATTCGGAATAAGCACTAAATAGAAAGAAAAAAAAACATTGAAACAATAATAAAATCCAATTTTTTTTTATTAACTTTTTATTGAATATTTACAATCTACTTTTTAATAGTAACAAGTATATTTTATTAAAATGTTGGCTTGAGTCGGGTACCATCCATCAATGGTTCTCCGTACAATTACATTCCTCCAAGAGGTCTTCGGGCCAGGTTCTTTTCAGCCTCTTCTCCAAGAGGGGTTGGGCGAAAAGTTTTCGAATTATTATATTCTCGTGATCTGTGGTTCGGTCGCTATATTTGTTGATTCTTGGCCTAATAGTGTCTTTTATAGATTTTATTCCCAGATCATTTTGTAACGTTTGGTTTGTCACGTACCATAGAGCTCCTGCTATCATACGGAGCGTTTTCGACTGGAATGCCTAAGTATTCTTAAGTTGGATGGCTTAGAACATCCCCACAGTTCTAATCCGTATGCCCACACTGGTTTCAGGATACATTTGTAGATTGTCAATTTATTTTCAAGGGACAACTTCGATCTTTTGTTCAATAACAAGTACATTTTTTTCACTTTGATGTCGAGTTGTCGCCGTTTAGATTTTATATGAGTTCTCAAAGGTTAGTTTCTCATCCAAATGTAGTCCAAGGTACTTGATCTCTGAATGAATAGGTATAGGCGCGTTTTGCAGTTTTACTTGTGGGGGTTTCCCTTTTTTATTGGTGAAAGTTACATGGGCTGACTTATTGGTATTAATTTCTATCTTCCATTTTATAAGGCATTCAGACAGAACATCCAGATGGTTTTGTAGTTTTTGAGATGATATTAATGGGTCTGCATCAGAGGTTATAATTGCTGTGTCATCTGCAAATGTTGCTAAGGTGAACTGATCAGTTTGTGGGATATCCGAGGTGAATATGAGGTAGAGTATAGGTCCGAGTACGCTACCCTGCGGAACGCCAGATCTTATGGTCTTATAATCTGATAAGGAGTCATCTATTTTAACCTGCAAGTAGCGATAATTCAAGTATGACTTCAGTATTCTGTAAAATCGATCAGGTAAAAGTTTTTTGAGTTTGAATAGTAGCCCCTCATGCCAGACTCTGTCGAAGGCTTGTTTCACAGCTAGAAATACCGAAGTGCAGTTTTCCCCTGTTTCAAGGCAAGTTTTGATTTTGTTGACAATTCGGTGGCATTGTTGGATTGTTGAACGTTTGTTTCGGAATCCAAATTGGTGCTCTGGCATATGTTCTTTCAGTGTTGTTTTTTCTAACCTTTTTAGTAGGAGTTTTTCGAATAACTTCGACATGATAGGTAATAGACTAATCGGTCGGTAGGATTCACAGTTTATTGGAGACTTCCCGAGTTTCAGTACCATGATCACTTGTGCGAGTTTCCACTGCATTGGAAAATAGCCTATTTCTAAAATTCTATTGTATATGGTTGTGAAAAGGACGATGGCTTTCCGTGGCAGGTTTTTCAGTATGTCTCCTACTATGAGATCATGACCAGGTGCTTTTCGTGAATTCAGCAATTTAATTTCACTGTATACTTCCTTTGGTGTGAAGGTCTTAATTGAAGGAGATGACTGGTTAGGAACCTCTAGAAAGTTTTTGATTTCTCTGTCAGAGTTACCTAGTTGTTGGTTGGGACTATATACATCAGTTAAATATTTGGCAAAGACTGTTGATTTGTCAGAGTTTGTGCGAGCCCAAGTTCCATCAGATTTTTTGATGGGTGAGTTGCTTATTATAGGTTGTTTCAGTATTTCAGTGGCTTTCCATAAAGAATGGTCGTCAGGGGATAGCTGGGTTATGTAGTTATGGAAACTGTTGTTCTTTAATTCTTGTAAGGTTTTCGTGATTTCATGGGTTAGTCTGTTTAGGTTCCTTTTGTCTGATGGATTTCTTACTCTTCGTTTCTCGGATATCATTTGCCTAATGTGTAGAGGTGTATTTTGAATTTCCACTTTTTCACTTGTATCAGGTGTAACAGTCCGGGACGTGTGTTGTATGATTTCTGTCAGGTATTTAACAACTTCTTCTATTTCTTCATCATTACTTATTCGATGGTTCAGAGTTATGGTTTCATCAATGGTTTTCCGAAATAAATCCCAGTCAGTTTTTGAGGTGCATAATTTTGGTATTGGCTTCTTCTGTATTGGGCGAGTGCTAAGGCTGATTATTATGGGACTATGGTCAGATGACAGATCATAACAGGATTCAATGTTGCTGTGTACATCACCAATGCCTTTAGTTATTCCAAAATCGAGTAGGTCGGGTATTTTATTAAAGTCAGTGGGCCAATAAGTGGGTTCCCCTGTAGATAGAATATTGAGGTTGTTGTTTGATATCATTCTGTATAGAGCTCGTCCTTCGGGGGTGGTTAATCTAGACCTAAATGCGGTATGTTTCGCGTTCCAATCAACTGCAATCAGAAAACGATGGCCTAGAGTGAGTATGAATTCATTGTATTCTTCAGTTGTTACTCTGTGGCGTGGAGGACTATATATTGCTGCTATACATAGTGGCCAATTGATGGTTTCCAGGTTCAGTACAGTTGCTTGGATTTTGTTAGTAATATAAGGTTGTTCTTCGTGGTGTTTAATGGTATTTTTTATTGTGATTGCTGATCCTGCATGTGCTGTTCCATCTGGGTGGTTAGCATAATATAAGTTGTATCGAGGTATTTTGATATCAGTATAATAGGTTGCATGACTTTCTGAGATCAGTAGGAAGTCAATTTTGTTGATGTTGAGGAACTGTTCTATTTCCAGGATATGGTTTTTTAGGCCATTGGCGTTCCATGCAGCAATTCGCAATGAGGTAGCCATTAGTTTGTTGGTTTGTTAATGACTGTAGTGAGCATGCTTAGGATCATGCTATTTTGATTGAGCAATTGTGTAAATAAATTTTTGAGTTCATAAAAAAGTCTGTTAGTTTTTCTGATAATTGGTGTATGCCATCTGTGTCTTGCGTGTTTAGGACTTGGGCGTAGGTTTTATTCATTTTATCGATATCTCGTGGTTGTGGTGGTGTTTCGACTAGTGGAGTATTAGGTGTTACTTGGTTTTGTGTGTTAGTTCTGTTTCCTCTATTTCTGTGTTTCATATTCATCAGGTCACGGTAAACAGTGCATCCTTTGTAATTTGCAGGGTGATCACCTTGGCAAAGTGCACATGTGGCTGTGTAATAAATGGGTAATTATATCGAGAAATCTGCTAAAATAATCGAGAGTTGAATTCTCTAGATCGTTCCTTTGGGAACAAAGAACAAGAACACATGGCCATCGAACGGCCAAATAGGCGCCTGAAATTTGAGAATCCCTATGTTGGGATACAGTATGTGGCATATTTATTGAAAGTTTAGAATGATAAGACGGGCGAAAATTAGACCACTGACGGTGACAAGAACCTGATGATGTAAGTTATGGGGGGTTCGGCGCCAAAAGGTTGAACACGTGCAAGTAGTTTGGGATATTCAGGATTGTTAAAAATCAAGTAGAGTATTGATTGATAGTTTTCAGGTTCGGGATAAATTCGTAACATTAAACATAACAGGAAACGCAGATATTTGAGTTGTGGGGTAGGAAACGCCCATAGATGTAGCAATTGGTCAATAGGAGGGTAAAAACAAAGATTTTCCTTGGAAGGAGGCAATTTTTGAATTAGGTACGCCCAAAAAGTGGGGAAAAAAATTCACATTCAGTATTACGAAGATCGAAATAAGTTAGTTCGTTCCGGGGGAAGAACAAGAAAGGTTCTCTTCGGCGTGCTCGCGAAGTTCGGCTTGATCGGTTTATTTTTGGGGGTGAAATAGGAAATTTCACAGTTAGTTTTAAGTCTCAAGCGGAGATTTCGTGTGAGTAATAAGTGAAGTAAAGTTTTAAACGAAGACGTGTTTTGCATTAAGGTATTCCGGGAATAGTAGTGAAAAAGGTTTAATTAGAGTAGAATTTTGTAGTTTAAAATCACGTACTCGTCGGAATACGCGAACCGAAACGGAAGTGAGTGTAGAGACACGGTGTACGGAAAGAGTGCATAGAGAAAGGATCACTTTGTGGAGTTGGTATAGGAAAGCCGATTATTGGAAAAAGGCAGAGACAAAAGGTCAGATTTTTCCATTTGCATGAGAAATTTTGAGGTTCAAGTTGTGACGAGTCCAGAGTCCTGAATCCTCCCAAGAATAAGTTTTTTTTGTTAATTTTCGGAATAATTGTAAAGTAGGAAAACAGTTGTTGAAAGACTCGATATAAATCAATTTTTTTTCTTTTTCTGTTATTATATTATCAAAAACTAGTCAGATTCGTTTCATTTTGATCACTAGAGAATCCCCTGGAAAAATTATCCAACACATGAAGTCTCGTTCTTCGTGCAACGAGCCGATACCCACAATTTTTTAACATCTCTACATTAATGATAATCCACCTTTTAATCGAAGGAAAGCCACTCTTCCAGAGATTCCAATAAAAAGGTGCCAGATTATATTAGAGCTGGTGTATTTTTTTGTTTCTGGCAATTCTTACGGTCATGGTCTTGTCCACATTTAACGCAGTTATAGGGTTTTCTGCAATATGTTTTGCTGTGTCCATAGTCTTGACATCGTGTGCATTGGATAATATTGTTTTTGAATCTTGGTGGTTCCACATTGATTTAAATTTGCCCGAGAAATTGCAGATTAAATATCTCTTTATTATTTTTTTGGGGCTCCAGGTCTATGAAATGAAGTGAGAGTGGTTCTTTACTCGCCCTACTTGGCATTGCTGATATTTCTCACTTTATGGCCTATCTTTTCGAGCTCCTCTTTAAATTAGGGTATTGGTATTGAGTGGTGAAATCCCCGTATAACTACTCTGTAAGCCCTTTCTTCCTTCAATTGATAGGTGTGATGTATAATTTCTTCAGATCTCAGGTGATGTATTAATTTTCTATAAGTATCTGAATTCACTGGGTTGACTTTGATTATATTGTTTGCCATGCTTTTAAAGATGTATGATTCAGGGGGGTAGCTATTGTTAAGTTTGTAATCATATCCTTAGAGTTTGATACACCGTAAATATATACAGGGTCTTTCACGAGGAACCTCACCCATATTTATACGGGAAACTACTGAACGTATTTTCATGAAATTCAGCACTTATAAGTATTTCACGATGCTGATGAAATCTAAAATATTTTCAAGGCATGAGCACTTCCGTTTTTCAAATTAGAACACCATTTTTTTATTGCAGAAATAGATTCCTTAGAAAATTTCAAGTTATTTTGATGTAACATTTTTCAGTTTTGGTTGGAAAATTCTCTCTGAGCGGGAAAATTCGAAAAAAAAAATCGAAAATAGAGCTCCGCTGAAACAAGAATAACTTCGAGGTTTTTGGATGGAAAATTTTCATTTTTGGGATTTTTCAAGATGTAAGATTGACGTATCCACTTTAAAAATCGAAATCGCCATTCATGATACAGGGGGTGAAAAAATCGCTTTCAGAGTTAGGGATGACAAAATCGTGAAAAATCAATATTTTTAAATTAGAACCCCATTTTTTTATGGCAAATATTGAATCTACGTTAAAAAATAATGTGAGTGTATGCATCACACCCTTGCCCTAAAGTGGATATTTTCTGAGTTATTCACAAAAAACTGTTTTTCGTCTTGAATTTTCAGCTATTTCTTTTCTCTTCACGCCAAAAAGATGAAATTTTCAGGAACTGTTACTTAAACCATGTTTTAGATTTTACTACCCTAATATGCAAGAGAAAAAAGTTACCGGTTGTTCCTAAATAGATGGCGAATTTTGATTCGAATTTGTATCCGAAACCTCTTCATTTCAACTAATCGGCCATCGGTTTTCTCTCCAGTGATAAATAAATAATTCCTTATGAACCATATGCAAAAACTTACCATGTTTTACATTCTTTTTTTTTAATGATAGATATCATTAAATACATCTGCCAAATTCCTCTTTATTCAGTAGCATTTTGTGTTTACTATTAATTTGGTGATAATTCGTATTAAGTTATAAAATCGATCACTATGCCTAATTTTACCAATGAAGATTATTTAAATCTCATTCTACTTCATGGAGAATGTAATAAAGTTGTAGATAGAACGATTCGACTGTTCATTGAGAGGTTTCCTGACCGACCCAGACCAACGAGAGATACCATTAACAGAACCATGACAAACTTGAGAAATGTCGGATCTTTCGTTAAGAAAACTATACACAGAGAAAAAAGTGTAGTAGAAGATGAGAACAACGAAATTACAGTTCTTGCATATTTTCGTGTGAATCCTCAAAATTCTATCAAAGATGCCGAGATTGATCTGGGATTATCTCAATCGAGTGTTTGGAGAATATTAAAAAAACATAAAATGCACCCATATAAATTCAATAGGGTACAGCATTTGAAGGAAACTGATTTCGTCAGGAGAACAGAGTTTTGCGAAGGTATGATGATTCGATTTCAAGAGAATGAAAACTTTTTGGACTGCATAATTTGGACAGATGAATCTAAATTCACAAAGAATGGTTCTTTCAATAGGCATAACAGTCAGTATTGGGATGAAGAGAACAACCACCACTTCAGACAATGGAACTTTCAAGAGACCTGGAGTTTCAATGTTTTTTGCGCCATCAAAAATAATGCAATTCTCGATGTTCACATTTATGATGGGACTTTAACTGGTAAGATAGAACACTACACATGTTTGCATAATTTAAAGAATGTTCTCCCTTAGGAGATAGATATTCTGACATATTGACTCAAATAATTGAGCCGCTAGTACAGAACCATAATGACTTATGGTATCAACAAGATGGCGAGCCTCCACACAATTCACTCAATGTGTCAAATATCCTCTACAGGCTATTTGAAGATCGATGGTTGGCGAACAATGGTCCACATCTTTGGCCACCACGTTCTCCCGATTTAACTCCTTTAGATTATTATGTTTGGGGTAGGATAAAAAATATTGTCTACTCTACTCCCCTGACTGAAAAAGAGGACTGCATAGAACGAGTCAGAAATGCGTTCAGGTTTGTTTAGATTTTTAGATTCATAGTTTTGAAACTCAATTTGGTTTTTAAACACTTTTGCAGATCTCTTCCTCCCGATGAAATAAGAAGAGCAACGCACGAAGCATTCCTGAGACGTATAAATAAATGTCTAGAAATTAACGGTCAAAACTTTGAGCATCTTCTCTAGTTATAACTGCGAGAGTTTGCCATGGTTCTCCTAATAGTAACTTGAAGTCGGTTTCAAGAAGGGGTGAAAAATCTACAGCATGGTTCAAATAACAGTTCCTGAAAATTTCATCTGTTTGGAGTGAAGGGAAAAGAAATAGCTGAAAATTCAAGACGAAAAACAGTTTTTTGTGAATAACTCAGAAAATATCCATTTTAGGGCAAGGGTGTGATGCATACACTCACATTATTTTTTAACGTAGATTCAATATCTGCCATAAAAAAATGGGGTTCTAATTTGAAAAAATTGATTTTTCACGATTTTGTCATCCCTAACTTTGAAAGCGATTTTTTCACCCCCTGTATCATAAATCGCGATTTCAATTTTTAAAGTGGATACATCAATCTTACATCTTGAAAAATCCCAAAAATGAAAATTTTCCATCCAAAAACCTCGAAGTTATTCTTGTTTCAGCGGAGCTCTATTTTCGATTTTTTTTTCGAATTTTCCCGCTCAGAGAGAATTTTCCAACCAAAATTGAAAAATGTTACATCAAAATAACTTGAAATTTTCTAAGGAATCTATTTCTGCAATAAAAAAATGGTTTTCTAATTTGAAAAACGGAAGTTGACGTCATTTCCGGAAAAACCGGAGGTGCTCATGCCTTGAAAATATTTTAGATTTCATCAGCATCGTGAAATACTTATAAGTGCTGAATTTCATGAAAATACGTTCAGTAGTTTCCCGTATAAATATGGGTGAGGTTCCTCGTGAAAGACCCTGTATAGGTGGTGGTTTGTGGATTACTTCTCTTTCGTTGTTTTTCCTGTTTTTTCTTTGCTCATCGGGTAAGGTTTTTCCGCCATCATCGTTTTGGAGTTGTTGAAATCTGTTATTTGTTTCTATTAGCTCTGCACTTTCTTGTGAAGATTGGCGTCGAACTCTTTTCCTCTTGTTGTTGGTGACTATTTGCCAAGTATGAGTTTTTGGGGCTTAAACGACTGCTTGTCCATGTTGGTCAAATAAAATAAGTCCCGGAGGGGAGTTATTATTTTGTGTGCAAATATCTTGTGTGGTGTCTGTCATCTGGACCTCCTGTGTATCATTCTGATTTGAGTTTATCAGATTCCCAGCCGTGGTCATGTTATTGCCTCGCTATCAGCGGTTGGGACATCTGGTCAACTTTATTGTGTTTGTGTTAATCAATTCTTCTGAATGAATATAACAATATTGGTAGAAAAACTGAAATAATTTTCGAGATTTTTCTATAATTTGTTCTCCTTTCACTCAGTAAGAGCAGCAAATATTATTCACCACTCCCCATTTTTCGTTAAAACTAACACTTTCCTTTTGAATTCATCGGCTAAATTCAAAGATTGGTTTCTAACACGTGCGCACCGTATCGAGGTAAACACAACAATTTATAAAATCCAAATGAGCAGAATTTACAAAACAAACAATTTACGAAACAATGAAGTGATTATGCATACAGAGCCTGAAGGAGATGAGCCCTGAACTCTTTCCTGAACCTTGCCAGCGAAAACGTTTTGAATTCATTTGGAACCGCGTTATAAAGTTTGACCACATTGTACCTGAAACTCCTCTGGAAGATAGCTGTTCTGTGCTGGGGACAAGAGAGTAGATTCCTATGCCTTAATAATAATAATAATAATAATAGTTTTTTATTCTCATAATCAATATATAGAGCATAACATGAAAAGAGAACAAGTCACAACTTAAATTCAAATTATGAATATCAGTTCTATACCCCAGTTTGTTGTGAAGATATGGCGGACATTTCTCAATTCTAATTTTATGATAAGGCATAATACTCAAAACTTTTGTTCATTGGTAACCAACACAGCACCCTTAGCATATGCGAGACATGCTCATATTTCCTAATCCCATATATGAACCTGATGCAGCTATTTTGAACACGTTGTATTCGACCTAGTGTTTCTTGGTCAAGACAAAAGCTGTAAACAGTGGAGCTATAATTAAATTTCGACATGACCAAACTCTCACATAAAACCCTCTTTGTTGTAATAGGCAAATAAGACCTATGCTGGTAGAGCATCCTCAAGACCCCATAAGCTCTCCGGATCAAACACACAACATGCTCACAAAATCTCAACGAGCCATCCATAATCAGGCCCAAGTCTCTTATGCTGTCTTGGACGCTAATGGTATCACCGCGAATCACAGGCCTGAAATTACCCTTAACAAAGTTAGAATTCGAAAAAAATTGTGAACTTTTCCATGAAGGATACTCTTGGTGAACTGGCAGGTGTAAATTATGAAAAGAAGAGGCCCAAGCACCGAGTCCTGAGGCACTCCGCTCTGAACAGATCTAACGCATGACGTGTCGTCACCTAAACTAACAAACTGAGAACGTCAAGCAAGATAGGAGCCCAGAAGGTTGAGAGCTTCACCTGACACTCCACAAGATTTCAAGATAGCCAAAAGAACATCATGCCGCACAGTATCGAAGGCTCTAGAGAAGTCCAGCAAAAACAAAACAGAACATCTGGAGTTATCAATGGACTGAAAGATGTCATCAGTCGCATCGAGAAGTGCACTGGTTGCACTATAACCCAAAGGCAAACCAGACTGAGTCGCAGGCAGAATCCCATTAAGCTCGATATACAGTGAAAGCTCCCACAAGCGGACATTCACAGGACCAGAGTTTTTGTCTGGTCATGGGAGATGTCCGGTTGAGGGATAGTCCCATGAAATATTGCTGTTTCTTCGAAAACTTCGGGTACTTCTAATTTGGTTATGAAAAATGCCTTTGATAAGTAAAGAACAAAATACAGATACAACAACTATTATTGAATATTAATTAATTTGATACCTCTTGTAGATTTAGAGTTATTTCACTGGAAAATAAGCCTATACGAGAGAAATATAATCGTCATTCAGCAAAACTAGATATTCAATAATTTTTTTCAAAATTGGCAACTGCTGACTAATAAACTCTACAGTGATTTTGTTTGTGGTTTGGTTTACCAGGTTCTGAGGAAAACTATATTTGGAGATTTCTCATTTTCTCCAACAATAACTAGGTACCTACTCGAATTTTTTTTTAACCCAATAACAAATTAAAAATATCAGAGTTTGCTTGTCGAATGCATATATCTACCCCTATGCATATACAGGGTCTTTCACGAGGAACCTCACCCATATTTATACGGGAAACTACTGAACGTATTTTCATGAAATTCAGCACTTATAAGTATTTCACGATGCTGATGAAATCTAAAATATTTTCAAGGCATGAGCACCTCCGGTTTTTCCGGAAATGACGTCAACTTCCGTTTTTCAAATTAGAACACCATTTTTTTATTGCAGAAATAGATTCCTAAGAAAATTTCAAGTTATTTTGATGTAACATTTTTCAGTTTTGGTTGGAAAATTCTCTCTGAGCGGGAAAATTCGAAAAAAAAATCGAAAATAGAGCTCCGCTGAAACAAGAATAACTTCGAGGTTTTTGGATGGAAAATTTTCATTTTTAGGATTTTTCAAGATGTAAGATTGATGTATCCACTTTAAAAATCGAAATCGCGATTCATGATACAGGGGGTGAAAAAATCGCTTTCAAAGTTAGGAATGACAAAATCGTGAAAAATCAATTTTTTCAAATTAGAACCCCATTTTTTTATGGCAGATATTGAATCTACGTTAAAAAATAATGTGAGTGTATGCATCACACCCTTGCCCTAAAATGGATATTTTCTGAGTTATTCACAAAAAACTGTTTTTCGTCTTGAATTTTTAGCTATTTCTTTTCCCTTCACGCCAAAAAGATGAAATTTTCTGGAACTGTTATTTGAACCATGCTGTAGATTTTTCACCCCTTCTTCGCAAAACTCTGTTCTCCTGACGAAATCAGTTTCCTTCAAATGCTGTACCCTATTGAATTTATATGGGTGCATTTTATGTTTTTTTAATATTCTCCAAACACTCGATTGAGATAATCCCAGATCAATCTCGGCATCTTTGAGAGAATTTTGAGGATTCACACGAAAATATGCAAGAACTGTAATTTCGTTGTTCTCATCTTCTACTACACTTTTTTCTCTGTGTATAGTTTTCTTAACGAAAGATCCGACATTTCTCAAGTTTGTCATGGTTCTGTTAATGGTATCTCTCGTTGGTCTGGGTCGGTCAGGAAACCTCTCAATGAACAGTCGAATCGTTCTATCTACAACTTTATTACCTTCTCCATGAAGTAGAATGAGATTTAAATAATCTTCATTGGTAAAATTAGGCATAGTGATCGATTTTATAACTTAATACGAATTATCACCAAATTAATAGTAAACACAAAATGCTACTGAATAAAGAGGAATTTGGCAGATGTAATTAATGATATCTATCATTAAAAAAAAAGAATGTAAGACATGGTAAGTTTTTGCATATGGTTCATAAGGAATTATTTATTTATCACTGGAGAGAAAACCGATGGCCGATTAGTTGAAATAAAGAGGTTTCCGATACAAATTCGAATCAAAATTCGCCATCTATTTAGGAACAACCTGTAACTTTTTTCTCTTGCATATTAGGGTAGTAAAATCTAAAAAATTGGTTTAAGTAACAGTTCCTGAAAATTTCATCTTTTTGGCGTGAAGGGAAAAGGAATAGCTGAAAATTCAAGACGAAAAACAGTTTTTTGTGAATAACTCAGAAAATATCCACTTTAGGGCAAGGGTGTGATGCATACACTCACATTATTTTCTAACGTAGATTCAATATCTGCCATAAAAAAATGGGGTTCTAATTTAAAAAAATTGATTTTTCACGATTTTGTCATCCCTAACTTCGAAAGCGATTTTTTCACCCCCTGTATCATGAATCGCGATTTCGATTTTCAAAGTGGATACATCAATATTACATCTTGGAAAATCCCAAAAATGAAAATTTTCCATCCAAAAACCTCGAAGTTATTCTTGTTTCAGCGGAGCTCTATTTTCGATTTTTTTTTCGAATTTTCCCGCTCAGAGAGAATTTTCCAACCAAAACTGAAAAATGTTACATCAAAATAACTTGAAATTTTCTAAGGAATCTATTTCTGCAATAAAAAAATGGTGTTCTAATTTGAAAAACGGAAGTTGACGTCATTTCCGGAAAAACCGGAGGTGCTCATGCCTTGAAAATATTTTAGATTTCATCAGCATCGTGAAATACTTATAAGTGCTGAATTTCATGAAAATACGTTCAGTAGTTTCCCGTATAAATATGGGTGAGGTTCCTCGTGAAAGACCCTGTATAGGCCAAGCAAATAAGCTTCAAAAAATGGTGTACCTGGAAATAATTGGTGGAGTTCGGGAAACTGCTTTAATCCTTTCTTCAGGCCTCTAATAAGAGTACTTTGAGTTTTGTCCCATTTTCCAGTGGAGCGTATGTCGTGAGATTGAATTCTGCTTCTAAAACGTACTACAACATTTTATTTCAAACAAGTAGTTTCATTGAAATCGTACGTCGAAATATGGCAAATTTTTGCACTTTTTGAAAAAACACACTTTTTTTACTATAAAACGTTGAATGTCTATGGAACTAGAAGCTTTAGAACAAAATGTCATGGAATGAGAGTTGTAGACCATCATATTGTGGTAAAAACGTAACTCCATCCCTCCAAACCACAATGTTTAATCTTTCAGTAGCTCATCCTGCTGAGAATGCTGATCATTAAATCGTAGCTAGTGCTTTTACTCAGCAGTCCCATAAGTGGGTGGTTATTGTTGGGGGACTACACTGACATTCTTGTAATTTGAACTGTTCCAGCCCCTGTACAAACATATTTTTAATAAAGACTGGCAAAGGCAAGCACAACTAGTTTTCCCCTATTTCGAAAAACAACATATTATGCAGGTTTGAGTTGATTTCAAACGTCTCTAGGAATTTCAGTTGTCCTTTACCGAAAAATGATGACTTTGTGCCGCAGCCACTGAAACATGAAGGAATAATATGTTGTTTTTCGAAACAGAGGAGAACTTGTAGTTCAAGGGAGATAAACAATATCATCTTGCTTGCCTTGGCCAGGCTTTAGTAAAAAGATGTTGGTACACATAAGATCTGAAGCAGTCAAAATGACAAGAAGGTCGGTGTCCTCCCCAACAATAACCACACACTCATGAGACTGCTGATAAACTTCAACAGCAGTAGATACGATTAAATGATCAGTATCCTCAGCAAAAAGAGCTACTGCGAGAATAAACATTGTGGTTTGGAGGGGTGTGGTTACGTTTTTACCACAATATAATGATCTACAATTGTCATTCTATGACATTTCATTCTTAAGCTCGTAGTTCCATAGTTATTTCACGTTTTATAGTAAAAAATTGTGTAAAGATTTGCCATATTTCGACGTATGATTCCTGGAATTACTTGTTCAAAATAAAATGTCGTAGTACTTTTTAGAAGCAGAATTTAATTTTATTAAGTCCGATTATTGGAGCTTCGTGTCCGCTTTTTTGGAGATTTCAGATACAATGGACGTATAAAAATAAAAAAATTCATTGAGTCTGTTTATTAGAGTAATGTGTCCGGTTATAGGAGATTTGAGTAAAAAATATATGAAAATATAGTGTCCGCGTCCGGTTAGGAGAGCGTCCGCTTGTTGGAATGTACTTAATAGGAAAAATACACACAAAAATTTGGTACCCAGAAAATTGGCCGCTTATGGGAGATGTCCGCTTATTGGAGCTGTCCGCAAGGAGAGCTTTCACTGTATTCGGAAAGTTGGACTGCCATTATCTTCTCCAAAAGTTTAGATAATCCAGGTAGTATACTGATCGGTCTTAGATCAGACAACTCCACTGGAATACCTTTTTTCGGAATAGGTGTGACACAGGCACATTTCCAGGAAGAGGGGAACCTAGAACTGAGTATAATGCTGTTATAAATGTTGACAAGAAATGGAAGAATATGAGGACAGCAAATTTTAACGAAGGATATGCAGATATTATCAGAATCTGGCGCACTGTTCTTAATTTTTTTCAGCACTTTGATTATGTCATTTACATCTACTAGAGGGAAACTGAAATTCTGATAATTCTAGGTGGAAAATGCTTATCGAAAAGATTCACTAACGTTTCAGAAAACAGTCGAACCTTATCATCAACATCAACCATCCGATATATATTCGGCAAACGTGAACTCAAAATATCATCAAATGATATGAGATATGAGAAAAAGTGGCCAAAATAGTCTTACATTTCCGCAAGATGATTGAGGTGTATCTAGGAAATTCGTCTCATTTCCTGATTTTATATCAGCAGCCAATTCTTCATTTAATCCACAAGAACAATTCTTACATGCTTTTCTCTGTCCAGTACTTCCACACACTACAAAAAAGATCAAGTATGTAGTAGTGATTATCACATTTATTTTGAGAATGCAAAACCTTTGAATTTGTAAAATATTCACCTCTCAATAAAGCTGGATCAGGACGTTGCAAGTCATTCTCGTCCAAAAGTTCTTCTGAATCTATTATTTCCTCATCATCAATTTTCCAAACAGATGTAGAAGTTATGGGCTCGATTCTTGCAGAAGATCCTAATTGGTATATTGGTTTTTCACATATTATTGAGCAGTTTTCTTCGTACAAGTTTATAAACCCATTAACTTTCAAAATAAATTCCAGTTCATTCCGCTCGCTCTGAATAATCAATTTAGAGCCAGGTTTGCATATATTTATCAATTGTGATGCAAGTTGATGTGTCAAATTTCTTTTTGGATAATACACAAATACAAGATTCTTCGATTCAGCACTTATATCTTGAAATTAAGGATATGTTTACTGTTTGACTTTACATCATCTTCGGTGTTCTTACCAGCAAGGTTGTTTGGCGTTCTTATAATAGGTGAATTGAAATCTTTCACCAATTTCTGTACATCTTGAAATTTTTCTTCAGGACAAACTACCAAGCAGCTTTCCATTTTTTTGAAATATTCTGGCATATACATGGCTAAAAATTAATTTTACACTGGTAACCACAGAACATCAAAATATAAGAAGTGCTAGGACTGCTAGGTCCTTAAGGGATTTTTCCTCGAGCTTACCACACCAAACCAGAGCATACCATAGTTAACTATAGGGATTTTTCCTCGAGCTTACCACACCAAACCAAAGCATACCATAGTTAACTACACGAATTTCTTCGCGGTGTAGTTAGAACCATGACGTCACAGTTAACTACGCCAGTAAACCAATAGAACAATCTGGTTTGTTGTGTAGTTACTTGAAAACGGAGAGAGAGGGACTGACACTTTCCTTTGCACTCATCCGCCATAACTTACCACACAGGGCACGAAGATAACCATGACGTCATGAAGTTGACTAACTACACTGTTGTAGTTAGCTCGAGGAAAAATCCCTTATATCTATGGTTAACTACACGAATTTCTTCGCGGCGTAGTTAGAACCATGACGTCACAGTTAACTACGCCAGCAAACCAATAGATCAATCTGGTTTGTTGTGTAGTTACTTGAAAACGGAGAGAGAGGGACTGACACTTTCCTTTGCACTCATCCGCCATAACTTACCACACAGGGCACGAAAATAACCATGACGTCATGAAGTTGACTAACTACACTGTTGTAGTTAGCTCGAGGAAAAATCCCTTTAGTAACGAGGGTACAACATTTGTGACATTTCGAAAACAAGTGGGACCTGTCCCATTTGGTGCTTAAGGGGAGTCCGCTTGTTAAATTTTTGACATACGTCATACTAGAATCGAATGACAATACTGGCAAAGATAATGAAGTATAAACCGATTTCAAGCGAATAACCTGGTCCTCATTGGTAATTACCAACTAGGACCAACTGCATTCAAGCGACTTCGGTCATTGTAGGTTATAATCATTTTACAAGGAATATCCCTGAAGACTATAACCGTAAACAACCGCAGGCAGGACCGTAAATAACCGCGGTCATTACTGGTTATTCGCTTGAAATCGGTTATAAAGATGGGAAACGAAGCGACTGCAGTGATGTCAGCGACATCTGTAGTTTCAAAAGTAAACGGGCTATGGTCAAAATATTTAATCAGGGCCCTCTTGACAAGATTATAAAGAGATTATCAGTAGGCTGTTGTCAATTGTGAAAGAAATACTTGAATGAATATTTTTGCTGAATGATTTTCTCTCGTATTTTCCACTGAAATAACTCGAAATCTACAAAAGTAGCACCTAGCTCACTCTAAAGTCTTTTCTTGTGTGTTTTTCTGTTATAAATCTTGTGTTAAAAACTGGCCAACATTCAAAATGCATGGTGATTAATTTCAGAAATAATGAAAGAATAATCTTGAATATCCATTCTTTTCATTACCAAAGAGAATGGAAATGTAAGTTTTGAAACTCGTATCATGTGAATGTCTCGTTCATTGCTTTTTATTTTCAGTGCTGTCAAATGGATAGAGGTTTCGGGGCAAAAAATATATTGTTCTGGATAACGCATAAGGAACTCTTGCTGGGCTGAACTACAGATCTTGTTGTACACCTCTGATATTTGTCTTTTATTGTTGTTCAAACATTCTGTAATTAATATACAGTGGACTCTTGTTAAGTCGAACTCCTAGGGACCAAAAGAACTGTCAACTAATTTATTGTTCGGCTCACCAAACATTCGAGTTATTCAAGTGAGACTTCACTTCATTGAGAGAAAAACTCAGGTAAACACGAAATCATCATTAATGAGAAACAAGCGTCTGAGCAATGGAAACATGTCCTTAGAGGTAGAAAAATCGTATGATATACATCACGTGTGGTGATTTGTTTGCGAACCGAATTTGGTTTGGTCTCATTCATTAGATCAAAAAGTTCCACTCATAGAGGCAATGGTGGTCAGAAGAACGACTTATAGAGGTGGTGATTCGTTTGACGACCCTTCCAGCAGTTCGACTCATTTACTAGACCCTCCAGACTTATTGAGGTGAAAATACACTGGGTACGATATGTATGAATCGGGTCCAGAACAACTGTAATAAAATTATTCCGAATATATGATACAGATCGTTCTTATTTGGAAAATTGGTTCAGGTTGTTTATAATGATAAATTGAACAGCCACTACCAGATTCCTGCAATAACGTAATAATATTTCAACTACCTCAATGTTTTTAACAAAGATATTAAGTAATTGAGGGAACGGTAGTTTTTGATTATTTATGATTGAAGCACTTCACAAGAGCACAATAAGACGAAGTCACCCAGGATAAGAAGCACTTGCGGTTCTTTAATTTTAAAGGTGAGAAGATCCATTTGTACCTACAAAATAATAAGTATCATTCACTTAATAGGTGATTACTTCTGAAATTAACGGTTGGTAAAGCTTTGAGTTGACCACATCATAACTTTTTCTCTAGAACAGATTTACTTATTTGATGAATTGAATGAGTCAAAACTAACCAGTTATTTATTTTATTACCTTTCACCTGCCTTGCATTAAATCTGAAAAAAATCTTCACAAAGACTGTTTACATTGAAAAGTAAAACAACTGAAAAAAATCTCCACAAAAACTACATCATATACAGATAACATTTCACCGCAATAATAAAATATTAATACATAAAATCACTAGCACTAACTAGGAATCCTAGTCAGTGCTAGTTTTCATCGTTTTGATCCTAGTCTAGGATCAAAACGATGAAAACTAGATTGACGAAGGCGAATTTTGGCGCTGTAACTACAGGTTACCACGTAACCGTAGTTACATGTAGTTACAGGGTTACCACGTTTTCGCGAAGCTAACTATGTAACTATGACGTCACGCATACCACAGCACGTAACCCTCCTCTCGAGCAGGGTAACTCGTGTAGTATGTATTTCCATCTCTTTCTAATGAGTGAAATTGTAATGGGATAAATTCACAGAATATCTATAAGGATAGATATTCTGTGATTAATTTGGGACCATAGATTCACGAATGCAATATTGGGATAACGGCCTGTTAGATTTATCAAAATAAAAGATGTTAAATTAAAAAAATTTCAATTTTTGTCTATCTCTTGATAGATTCCAAGAAAAAATTCCCTACCAGCAGAAAAAAGGGACATTTTCAATTTTTTCGACATCGTTGGATCTATATCTAATTAAATACTAATCGACTGCAAGTTATATATGAAAAAGATGGGTGAAAAATAAGATTCCAGAACGAAGCAACTGATAACAGAAGTAAAAAAAAAATTAAACAAAGGAGATCGTCGATTGACACATCCCAACAAATGACAGAAGTAACTATGACGTCATAGGTTACTAGTAACTATAGTTAGTTGTAGTTACAGCGCCAAAATTCGCCTCAAATTCAGATGACATAACATTTCTAATTTCTACTTTTGCCTCCTTTTTGTATTTCTGTCATTCATCCCATTTCATGTATCTCCGACATACGATTTTGACATAGCTTTCAAAGTTATGACAGATGAGAGGTTAGGAAATGAAGTTGCAACGCATAGAGATAGTATAGAAGGAGACGCTGTTGCATTCAACGATTTCCACATAAAACGGGTCCACTGGGCGGGGCAAAGTGTCGTACCAATATGGCGGTTTCGGCCACAGAACCACAAATTGGACAGGGTCGGAGTAAATAAATTACAGGCTAATTTATGGATGAAGCAGAATAAACATCATGATTTTTAACATTCATAAAATAAAAATGAATTTCAACAGTTTATAAACTAAAACAATACTTATTTCATTTTGAGAACATTTTTAATGGAGATTGAAATTCTTCTGAGTTTTTCTGATGTTAAGGGAATTTTGTCTTTTTTAATTAGCAGAAACAACTAGTGATATTCAATAACATCTTTGGAAGTTGTACTCGTTAACGTTCCTTCAAATATTGAGCTACTTCTTCCATCATGACTCAGTTTGTATAGGTGGAAGATCAACAATTTTTTCCTTATATTAATAACAGCTAGATTTTTTATTATAGAATACCTACCCTTCCTTTGGTTTCAAGGATATATACACGAGTAGATATTACTTTCTCGTATGGTAGGTTCTCGTATAATAATAGGCAAAGTGCAGATTTTGTATAAGGTGAAAAATATATTCAATAACTGAGTTCTCCTTTCACAAACAAAAATTTTACCCAATTAACAGTTTTACTGTCCCTTAAACAGTACAATTTTGTTATTTTGGTGCCTAATACTAGTTGATTTGTCAACTTTATACTTGAAGAGAGAAATCATTCTTATATTGTAATATTTCCTTATTATACTTCTGATCAATAATAATCGATGATTATCCAAAAAACTGATCAAAATTGTGATCAATTAAAAATGAGAAGATGTTTGATGAAATAAATTCATTAAATATCCTATTATTAATAGTTGCAATTGAAACACGGTTTTGACCAGCTATAATGATTTCTCGCTCCATGATTTTTTCGGTCTTTAAGCAAATTTTGATGACATCCTCTGAAGGGTATTGAAGACCCTTTTTATTCTTCAAATCTCTAAATGAATATAAAAAGGAATTGCTAGTATCAGACATCAAATCTACTTAAACCGACCCTGTACATTGTTGATATTAACCTATGAAATGTAATTCCTGATGATTTCTTCTTATCCACGCCATTCCGGGTACAGCAACTTCGCACAGCACAAGAAACCATTTTGTTCAATTAGTTCTACAAAGATTGTCCTTCATATATAAATAATTTTCACAAAACTCACAACCGAACACGAAACATCAGGGTTAACGACCGCTTGACAAATGTGTCGTACCAATAGGGAATTATTGGGGATTCAATTGACCATATTCGTTAGCTATCGGTTGCAGCTTTTTTAAGTGTTTCTGGGTTGGCGACATTGTAAGATTAATCATAATGACATTCATCATAGTTGTCAATTGTCATTATTTATTTACTTTTTTCAAAATTTGAATTTTGAAATGTTTCTAATCATCTATATTAAACGGACATTTTTCAAAATATTTCATCAATCTAGTTAGGTTTCTCCCTGAATATACTACAATCATTTAAAACAGATATCAATAATTTTTATTGATAAAACAAATACATACAGTTTTTAATAAAATGGATACTAGAAGGCTGTGAGTAAATCTTGTGTATATTCAACATGTCCAAGAGTACAATATTAGGTTCATGTTTTTTCGATTTTAGCAACCACAATGTTGGAGGAGGCTGGAGCACTGTCAAGTCGTAGCTCTACCGAAGATTCCAAATTAAAATTTCATAGGTTTGTTTGAGTTTCATAGGTTCCCTAAAAATAAAATACTTGCTAAGAAATGGTAACCTTCTTTAGGAATGGAGCAAGATGCTCATTCATTAATTTCAAGAGGAAGGGAATATGCGGTTTACATTTCACATTCCAAAATGAAATGAAGAGAACTAACGTTCCTACATGATCCCTGAGGAAACCTATGATTTCTAGTAAGCACTAAATTTTCATTTACATCTGTCCACTCATTAACATTATTTTTTTTAGCAGGTCAAACAGAAAGACATTTCGAAGATGATAATATAAATGTTTGTAATGGCCGATGTGAATCTTTGAAAAAAATCATCTGAACGATAATATACCCATGAGTATCATAATCTTCATTTTATAGGATCCATTGATCATTTGTTATTAAGAATTATGAACTAGATGAGTTGAAGAAACAAGTCACCAAGGATATTATTAGTGAGTTTATGCCCAACTTGTAAAACACTGCTTACAATTTAATTTTTGCTCCTGGAATTCAACTTTTATTATATTCATACAAATCCTTGGAGCAAATAATCCTTGCTTATGCAGACTATAGGAACAATTTTTATTTTTGTAGGTTTGAGAATTCATGTTGAGATTGGAGAAGTGAAAATATCCATTATACTGAAATCTACAATTCCCATCAGTACCATGGAAAGTTTGATGCCCAATTTCTTCAAAGCACCCCTTCTAGATAGAAGTATATAAGCAATATATAAGTTATCAATTTCGATAATTGTTTATAAGTAATTATATAAGTGTTCCATTTCAATAATTGTTTTCATTCCAAAATTCAAAATGTCCCCCACGAACATGCAAATAATTTTATTAATTCAAGTTTGGTCGTATGGAAATGATTTCAGAGATATTTGTAGTACTAATATAGGGATCAATAGGACGTTTATATCCAATAGATCTTTTTCATGTAGTACTAACTAATATAACCTAATTTGTTCACAACACTATTTAATTTATTGGAAATCCAAGGAATTTTTTAATAAAGATGAAAAACAAATTAACAATTGAACTATAATAAACAACAGTATACAAAGAAACTGCTAAAATTCTTCGATGAAAAAAAATAATTCTGCCTGTAATGTTTCTATTTTGAAAAATCCACATCCTGTGTTTCATATTCTATCGTAACCACATTTATATTATCATCTTCGAAATGCTTTCGCTTTGACCTGCTAAAAAACATAATGTTAATGAGTGGATAGATGTAAATGAAAATTTAGAGCTTACTAGAAATCATAGGTTTTCTCAGGAATCATGTAGGAACGTTAGTTCTCTTCATTTCATTTTGGAATGTGAAATGTAAACCGCATATTCCCTTCCTCTTGAAATTAATGAATGAGCATCTTGCTCCATTCCTAGAGAATGTTACCATTTCTTAGCAAGTATTTTATTTTTAGGGAACCTATGAAACTCAAACAAACCTATGAAATTTTAATTTGGAATCTTCGGTTGAGCTACGACTTGACAGTGCTCCAGCCTCCTCCAACATTGTGGTTGCTAAAATCGAAAAAATATGAACCTAATATTGTACTCTTGGACATGTTGAATATACACAAGATATACTTACAGCCTTCTAGTATCCATTGTATTAAAAATTGTATGTATTTGTTTTATCAATAAAAATTATTGATATCTGTTTTAAATGATTGTAGTATATTCAGGGAGAAACCTAACTAGATTGATGAAATATTTTGAAAAATGTCCGTTTACTATAGATGATTAGAAACATTTCAAAATTCAAATTTTGAAAAAAGTAAATAAATAATGACAATTGACAACTACGATGAATGTCATAAAGATTAATCTCACAATGTCGCCAACCCAAAAACACTTAAAAAAGCTGCAACCGATAGCTAACGAATATGGTCAATAACGCCAGGCACTAATAAATCCTGACCGTATTTGACATCTGAGCATGCGCAGAGGAAAAAAAAATACGGCCTGGAATTATTAAAGTTACTGCCTGCCACTATTTGTGGCTCCATTATTCCTGGTACAGCCATGCCGTTATTCCTAACCTTGTGTGTATATTTTCCTCAGAACATAGAATATTCTATAATTAGGCATATTATCTCTGTTCCTAACCTAGTATTATTACATGATACAAGAAATCTATTGCTTGAATCATGGTATTATTTCTTGGAGAGCTTGTAAAAGTAGCTAGTCCATATTTTAAGATGTTTGTTTACGAACACAACGCACAACGTGGCGAATTTGAGGTTAGGAATAACTCCTCTCTGAATAACGCAGGCCCAATAGCTCTTATTTCTGGCACATTTTTAAGTCAGGCAGTACTTGGCACTATTAATAGTGAACGGCGTCAATAGTGGATGGCAGTATTCCAATAACTCCCTAATGTGGCGGACCTGGTCCCGTTTTAGTTACGAAATCGCTCCTCCTCTTATACTGGGCCCGTTCCACTTGGCGATCACAACGCTCACGCTCACGACCGCTCTTTTCCCCATTCCACTTGCTTGCTAGCGCTATTATGTTAACTCAAGTGGAACGGATTATTGGGCGTTTTGGGCTGTCATGAAAGAAATGACAAGATTGAAAAAAATAGAAGTTATTCTAAACAATAAATTTAATTAAAGTGTACAACAGTTAGAAATATTATAATAAATATATATCTTAACTGTATTCTGAACGTCCATTTTCACTTTCATGCATCTATTGAGATAGGTCGTCACAGAACATCGAAATGTGTGGGTCGATTTGAGCTTGGAGTGAGCGATGATTTTGTCGCGCTCACAAAGACCGCGGTCGTTAAGTGGAACGGCTAAAGGAGCATTTTGATCGTTGTGATCGCCAAGTGGAACGGCCCCACTATCTCTATGTTGCAACGCAGGTCGTAGATTATCGTTTCTCTGGGGCGTTCCACTTGGCGATCACAACGCTCACGCTCACGACCGCTCTTTTCCCCATTCCACTTGCTTGCTAGCGCTATTATGTTAACTCAAGTGGAACGGATTATTGGGCGTTTTGGGCTGTCATGACAGAAATGACAATATTGAAAAAAGTAGAAGTCATACTAAACAATAAATTTAATTAAAGCGTACAACAGTTAGAAATATTATAATAAATATATATCTAAACTGTATTCTGAACGTCCATTTTCACTTTGACGCATCTATTGAGGTCGTCACAGAACATCGAAATATGTGGGTCGATTTGAGCTTGGAGTGAGCGATGATTTTGCCGCGCTCACAAAGACCGCGGTCGATAAGTGGAACGCCTAAAGGAGCATTTTGATCGTTGTGATCGCCAAGTGGAACGGCCCCTCTGTGTTTCCCGTTTTTGTACTCTCACTGCACCCCCCGCTGGTAACCACAGAACATCAAAATCCAGAGGGGGGGTGCAGCCATGGGTTGCGTTCGGAATCAACATCGAACCACATATGAGTTGTTTAGGGCGGAGTTCGGAATCAACGTCGGATAAAAGCTACGTTCGATTTGTACTTATGGAGTTGGAGTGGAGTGAGAGTGGCGTTTTAGGGGGCGTTCCACTTGGCGATCACAACGCTTACGCTCACGACCGCTCTTTTCCCCATTCCACTTGCTTGCTAGCGCTATTATGTTAACTCAAGTGGAACAGATTATTGGGCGTTTTGGGCTGTCATGACAGAAATGACAATATAGAAAAAAGTAGAAGTCATACTAAACAATAAATTTAATTAAAGTGTACAACAGTTAGAAATATTATAATAAATATATATCTAAACTGTATTCTGAACGTCCATTTTCACTTTCACGCATCTATTGAGATAGGTCGTCACAGAACATCGAAATATGTGGGTCGATTTGAGCTTGGAGTGAGCGATGATTTTGCCGCGCTCACAAAGGGGCCGTTCCACTTGGCGATCACAACGATCAAAATGCTCCTTTAGCCGTTCCACTTAACGACCGCGGTCTTTGTGAGCGCGGCAAAATCATCGCTCACTCCAAGCTCAAATCGACCCACATATTTCGATGTTCTGTGACGACCTGTCTCAATAGATGCGTGAAAGTGAAAATGGACGTTCAGAATACAGTTTAGATATATATTTATTATAATATTTCTAACTGTTGTACACTTTAATTAAATTTATTGTTTAGAATGACTTCTACTTTTTTCAATCTTGTCATTTCTTTCATGACAGCCCAAAACGCCCAATAATCCGTTCCACTTGAGTTAACATAATAGCGCTAGCAAGCAAGTGGAATGGGGAAAAGAGCGGTCGTGAGCGTGAGCGTTGTGATCGCCAAGTGGAACGCCCCCAAAGACCGCGGTCGTTAAGTGGAACGCCTAAAGGAGCATTTTGATCGTTGTGATCGCCAAGTGGAACGGCCCCTTAGGGGCCAGACCCAATAGGGGTCTTTGTGAGCGCGGCAAAATCATCGTTCACTCCAAGCTCAAATCGAGCCACATATTTCGATGTTCTGTGACGACCTATCTCAATAGATGCGTGAAAGTGAAAATGGACGTTCAGAATACTGTTTAGATAGATATTTATTATAATATTTCTAACTGTTGTACACTTTAATTGAATTTATTGTTTAGAATTACTTCTACTTTTTTCAATCTTGTCATTTCTTTCATGACAGCCCAAAACGCCCAATAATCCGTTCCACTTGAGTTAACATAATAGCGCTAGCAAGCAAGTGGAATGGGGAAAAAGAGCGGTCGTGAGCGTGAGCGTTGTGATCGCCAAGTGGAACGCCCCCTTAGTCACGTGACTTCAGAGGTTGCGGTGTTAGATTATCCGATGTCGAACGCTCTGGAGCTGGAAGAGCGTTTGAAACTAACCTCTAATCTCATGTTTTGATTTTTAGATTTCAAACGAACTCTTGTTTTCTGAGATTAGTGTCTTCGAAAAATATTCAGAATTATTCATACATAGAATTATTTATACATTCTTTTACTCCAAAAGAAATACTGCCTTCTCCCAAGTCGTTCCAATAATAAACTTTTGCCGAGATCTGTTTTTTGAAGATTCTTCTGATGATGAAAATGGAATTAGCTAGAAAATTTACGACTTTGCAGAAGAAGTAGTACCAGGAATGCCTAATAGGCAGTTTAAACAACATTTGAGAATGTCGCCTTCTACTTTTGAAGTTTTCATAAGAAAAATTCATTATATTGATAATGATATAAAAGCCAATCCCGGTAACCCTAAAGTTTCTCTAGAAAAATAAGTTTATTAACGTCGACATAATATAAGTAAAGAAGAATATATTTTCAATTAAAGACAAAAAACGAAATCGAATTGAAAATAAATAAACAAACTGATCAGCTGTTATTTTGAAATTGTCTAATACGCATGCTCACCCCGGGTACGCGGGCTTCACGAGGTGGGGCTTTAGGAGCGAACTCCATTCACACTGGGGCCGTTCCACTTGGCGATCACAACATTCAAAATGCTCCTTTAGCCGTTCCACTTAACGACCGCGGTCTTTGTGAGCGCGGCAAAATCATCGTTCACTCCAAGCTCAAATCGACCCACATATTTCGATGTTCTGTGACGACCTATAGGCGATTCAACTTAATCTCGAAACCACCTAGCGGCAAAAATTTCAAACTAATTGTGAGTATCCCTTACTTTGAGATTGTACTGATTTCACAGTGATTGTTCGTGTATTTACTTTTTCTACAGTTGTTGGTGAGATTTGAAAGCTTCAAAGTTCATTTTCTACTTCTCGTTGATTTATTTGTGTTTGAAAATGAATGATATAAGAAGCAATTGGCGAATCCAAAAATCTAAACTCCCTCTATCGGCGAAATATCGCCCTAAGAAAACAAGTATACTTTGGAGTAATCCAGTTCAAAATACATGGTTTGTCATATAAATCAGTGATATTTTCGTTTAATATACGATGACTGGTGTAAATATTAGGTTTTCTGAATAGTAGAATTGATGCTGAGAAACTATCGAAAGGTATTTATACGAGAATTATAAGTTAACATAAGATTATTCTCAAATTCATGTGTTAAATTTCAGGTTAGAATCTATATTGAAGTTGAGCAGAAAGAAATAAGAAGATTCATCTGAATATTGGCCAGTGGAATATTATTTTCATTATGAGTGAATGAATTATAATGCCGTTGATATATTGAAAAAAGAGATGCTTGGGTGAGAAGATTGAAGATGGGAAAAATGTTTGTTTCATCTCTTCATTTTCAGTTTGATAACCTTGCCATAGGTCTGTTGTGAAGAATTTTGTGAATATTTCATAATAGTTTGTTTATCTTTTCAGGTTCAAAATTTCAGCAAATGGAAGCTCCTGAGCTTAAAGCTACTGCTGTGACTTCTCGAAACTTGCAACGTAGTTAATATCCAGAAGAAATGAATAGGGCTTTTATGGCCCAACATAAATTGAGGAGAGAATCCAGGAATGATACTCTTAGGGCTAAACATATAATTTCTCAATCAACAACTCATTGTACTCATTTCCATGATTTTGAAAGTGGTGTGTAAATCAAAGAAAAAAATGCTGCAATATTGTCTGCTTTGAGTAAAGAGGAACAATCTGCTGTGCATGTGCTATTCAAAATGCAATCTGACATTTGAAAATGCAGAGGAAATATCCAAAGACAATGGGACAAGTGAACACTGGTGATTTGATGTGAAATTTTGTTAATGCCTTCAAAAATGAGAAAGAATTGAATCTCTGACTGAATTTGCAAACGCTTAGTTTGGAAGATTATAAGTTTTCAAACAATTAAAATTTTTTAAGTTTTTTATATATTCTCAAAGGTTTGTTCTATGTTTATGTCAGCATTTTGTTTCAGTCGTTTCACTTTGACTTGGCAATTACATACATCTCTCCTAATTTTTTGTATCATCTCTGGCAAATTTTCCATTGTAAACAAATATTTTATCTATATTTGATTGTTATCTTAATATTGTGTGATGAAAGATTTAGGGTCGGTTTCACACCGACCTTAATTGTATGATTGAAAAACCTTACGTAAATTAGAACCAATTGAACCACGGTGACTTCAATTAATTAAACGGTACAAACAAAGTTTTGTGAAACCGACCAATATACAATTTTCATTTTAAAATCACAAACAAAACACAAATAAAGACTGGAAAAAATTTCAGAATCGTTTATTCATTTTGCTACATATGATTGAAGAAATGATTAAATGAAATGTTCTTGATCAAATTTTGTTCGTAATCTTCATGAAAGGGAGCACCCACTTTCAAAAATGATTTGGGAAAACTTTAATAGACAATGAAGTCGTATGTTTCCAAGTTCAACAGATTCATCTGAACCTGTGTGCAGCACGAATGATTCTGCTTCAATTGGATATCATTTCGAGGTAGTACCATTTATTTACGAATTCTGCAGAATCTCATGGATCTAGGAAATACTTCCAAATATATTATTCTACGTCATTTGAGTAATCCCAACAAGTGTAATACATTTTCATTTGACCAAATAATTGTTCTTACAAGTAATTTAAACATATTTGCATAAAATTTTTTCATCATTCGTAGTGAAAACGAGTTGTTCTTCTGAATTCGCCACACTTAATGTACAATCAGAAATGCATTAACACACACTACCATCTTAAAAAGCCTTTAAATCACTCTTAAAGTGAAAATCTATTAATTTATTTCACAAAATGGTATAAATATCCCGTTGTCATTCAAAAATTTACAAAAAAAACCCCTAGCGCCACTCAAGCTGGTGGCTAAATTTCGAACCTAGAAAACAAGTATTTACAGCGCCCTCAACGGTAGTTGGATTCGCCAATATTCCGAAAATCGGAGTTTAATGGATGTAAACGTCGTGCTAACAAGGACCATGTTAAATGCTGAAAAGAAATGCAGTTCCTACAAAAAAACTTCCTAAGGGATCTCATGAAACCACTACCATACAGAAAAGACCGACTATAATCAAATATGAGCCTGCATAGCCAATTGTAATAATTTTTATTATCAATTATGGATCAATGGGAGATCCAGAAATTGACAAATAGCTCCCTACACAGGTTAAGAACTGAAATATTCTCATAGTCATTATATTTAAGTTATAATTTCAGGAAATATCCAGAACAACCGACGAACGGTTGGCTGCGGAAGCTTAATGTGGTTTGGCAAAAGTTAAGTATGAAGATGTTGCAGTTGATAGTTTGAAAATTCGGAAAATATGTGATAATACAATAACTGACAAAAACTTAAACAGCATAACAGGGATGAATTCTTTTCATATGCTAGACACAAGCAAGAAATTCTGCAGAAGTGAATATGTCAACTTCGATTTTTTCAGATGATACGTTTTGAAAGTAGTTCCTTATCAGTATGTACTGTTCAAATATCTTTTGATTACTTTGTTCATAAATTTTACTTTATAGTGTCCAAATTATATATACCAAGTGAGCCCAAGGTGTGTACCAAGCTTTCTGGGGTTAATAGTACATTGAAAAATAAGTAAAGTTTGTTAAACTCATGGACCAAAATGCATATTGAGGGAGATATATCCTTCCAAAGTTGATGAAATTAAAAAATTCTCTGCATAACTTCTGCACGGTGAATGCCACCAGATTAAAATTTCGTGTATAAATGTCCCTGAATACATGTTTTTATTACACTTCTACATTTCTGATACTTTCACCCTCAGAAAACTTGGAACACATTTTTGACTCAACTTGTATACAAATGTCTTCTAGTTCTTTAAAATAATTGAAAGTATGAAGGTATGTCAGAATAGAAACCTGGATGGTTGTAATTGTTTAACATATGTTATTTCATTGGCAATTGTTCAATTATGGGAATAAATTTATTGTTTATTTGTTTTGAAAATTTGTTTCATCTTCATGTTAACAAGGATTTATAAGTATCTTCAGTTACTTGACGAAAGTATTCATGAAATTTGATACAGATATAAAATCCCAATTACATGTTTCTTATTTTGCATTATTACCATTACATCCCATAATAACACCAGCAATTTACGGGACCCAAGCCTTTGTGATTGCTTCTCCTATAATGTTAAGTAAATGAAAACTATTTTCATAATTTATTTGTACCCAACTCCTACTTTTTGGAACGGCTCCCAAATATGTGAATTATTCACTTAAAGTAAGGAATACTCTAGTTTCGTATGAATCCATCATTCAACTCAAGAATATATTATATTATAATATATTAACTCGCTTAAAGATCTTCATAAACAAGAAAGTACAACACAAAGTGTTTCAGCAAACTCAATGTTTACAGAGGGCGCAACCTACCCTTGAATCGCGTATCTCAATCGATGCGAGAAAGTGAAAATGGACGTTCAGAATACTGTTTAGATATATATTTATTATAATATTTCTAACTGTTGTACACTTTAATTGAATTTATTGTTTAGAATTACTTCTACTTTTTTCAATCTTGTCATTTCTTTCATGACAGCCCAAAACGCCCAATAATCCGTTCCACTTGAGTTAACATAATAGCGCTAGCAAGCAAGTGGAATGGGGAAAAGAGCGGTCGTGAGCGTGAGCGTTGTGATCGCCAAGTGGAACGCCCCCACTATACTCACCCCACGCTATCAAAAACGCCCTTTTTACTCCAGAATCCAATCGCGAACGCATACGGCGCGAAAAGAGTTAAAGGAGTGAAAGGAGCGTCCAAATCGAACGTACCTAAAGTGCGTGTGTCGAACCATATACGTATAAACTCCTATACCGCTAGCATTGGCCCGTTTACCTGCATTCATTTGAAGCAGCGATCACGTGGTACAATTGTCCCCAGCTATGCACTGCGCATGCGCAAAAACCTAACCTCAAATATTTCCAAACAGTTATATCCACTTGTCAAAGTGTGATGTCAGATGTTAAAAACGTAACCTCACTCTTTCTCTATTTGTCAAATTCTGAGTTTGCGCATGCGCAGATTGTTGTATGGGTCAACGGACATGGCAACTAGATTGCATCAATTTTATTTTCACGTTAGCAGTATAGGGTTTAATAGGTATATGTGTCGAACGCTGGGTGCACTCAGGGGGCGTTCCACTTGGCGATCATGGAGGTAAAGAAAGTGGAGGGGGCATAACGTTTGAAAAGTGTCACCGAAACAAATCCGGATTTGGCAAACCAAGATGGCCGACTTCGAGGTATTTTAAACTGTAGGTTCTGCAATTTTGGCCATATTTATTATTCGTTCGTTGGTTTTGGCAGTTGTATGTAGTGAAAAAACATATAAGAAATGGTTTCTTGTACAGCATATGCTGATCTTACTCGAAAATTAATGGTGAAAAGCTGAATTTTTTGACGTTTGTAAATACATGGTTTAATTATTGTTGCATACCACTTTAATTGATAGGGGTACACGAGATAATTTACCTTTTTGTTTCATTGCATATTTTGTGAATTTGTATGTACCTTAATTGAAAAAATAGGATGTATAATTAGTTACAGGAACAAATTATTCATTCCGTACGTAATTCAACTCACCAATTCATTAAAAGCAATTGTTTATGATATTTTGACTCCTTGATTTGTTTCGATCATTATTTATTCATCTTTCGGTCATTAAAAGAGAATCGAACAAACTTCGAATTGTAAAAATTCAAATATACAAAATTCCCGCCACAAATTTGGCTCCGCAACATGGCGAATTTTTGGTGACACTTTCACATTGACCTATTATACATAGACGTCTTTCTAGAGAGAGAAAGTGGACTTCTGAATGAGATGGAGTAATTTAGGGCACTGTCAAACACATAAACATAACCAAGTTATGTTGGATTTGTGTTGATTAGAATTTTTATTCTGAAGGTTGAAGATAATTCTTTCAAAGTTCTTTTAAGAACTATTAATAATAATGCCGGGCCGGATAGTTGTGTTGCATATAACTGCACTGCCAAATATAAATAAGGAACCAATTTGAAATTTCATGCGTAAGTATAGGAACGCATTCTCTTTTTATATTTCGATTAGTAGCCTCCATGAATTTATTGAAATTACAGGTTCCCAAAACTCGAGAGCTTGAGGAAAAAATAGATTGATGCTGTAGGAAGGGCTTATTACGAACCTTCTTCAATATCGAAAATTTGAGTAATCATTTACGAGAAGAAGATCACTATGTGAACCCCAATGGGACTGTAATTCTCAAAAAAGATGCTTTTCCTTCTTTGTTTTGCTTCATATTTCCTACAACATCTGAGAGAAAGGAAAGAAAGAAAGAAATAATTTCAACAACTGCAGATGGTAGGACAGGTTCATATTTATAGAATTCGTGGAACTTCTTTGTGATTAATTCAGTAGTAATTCGCAGATTAATTATAATGAACAATGTTGTATCATTCAGTTGCTTGTTAATTTTTTTTGCAGCAGTTCCGTTTTTGGAAAGCCCCAACTTTTTCATGGATAAAGGAGAAAAAGAATCGCTCTGTCTCTCACCAGTAGACATAAAACCTAATTCACACGAGATTCAGGATGTGCAGCCCCAGGTAGAAGAAACCTATATCAGGAAAAGGTGAATGAGAAATTTTGCCTTCATACTAGATAAAAATTTTATAAAAGAATCATTACCTTACATAATTTTTCTCCAACTTCTTTCATTCCTTCTTTAGAAAAAGATCAGTTACTGTGTATGTAGGAGATTTTATAGAAGCTGACCTATAAGACACATATCTGAAAAGTATGTTGAAGTTATCTCTCAACTTTCTTATGACATTTCATTGTCATTATAAATATCTCCAGGGAATAGGACAGCTGAACCATCCCTTGAAGGATAACATTGAGCACCATTAGAGAAGAGGACCAGAGGCAAGAGAGATCAATCCAATTTTCATATACATACTGGACGAGAGGAGGTTCTTCTCAGTGGTGAGTGTGAAAGCAGACTGTGAAAAAAGGTTTTTACACATTGACATTGAATTTCGAGAATCTTGGAGAAGTCTTACTGTTTTTTTTTTCAACAGATGTTTATGACAAGAAGAGATGTCCTGCATTGTTGGAATGTAGCAGCTCATTAGTCTGGACAGACACAACATTCTACTGGGGTCTAGGTTTTTTTTTGCTGAGGTTTTTTCCCTATCTTTTATATAATATTTATAGTACCCCAAACCTCAGCTAACACTTTTTCTAACACATGCTACATGCTGTATTCTTTGGATTATTGTGTTGTATTATTTTGTGTATTATTATTTATATCAAAAGAATGAATATATGTATATTAAAGTCTTTTCTTTTTATCAAGTGATTTATTTTCTAAAATGTGTTATTTATTATAATGTCTATATGTAGATATATCTCATCGAATAAAGGAAGGATAAACCTCATATTTATTTTTCTAAATTCTATGAAATTAATTTTATGGAATAGTTCAATCCCACAGAGGTAGTTGATTAGAACTTTAAAGATTCAATTTACTAATTTCACAAATATTGACCATGATTAATGATCTCAGCCCTGGAATTTCAAAACCTTCGAATAATATCCAAATGATCAAATTCAATCAATAAAACATGCTGACCAAAGTTGAGGGGGTCGGTCAATCCAATTTACATATACATACTGGATGAGAGAAAGTTCTCCTTAGTGGTGAGTGTGAAAGCCGACTGAGAAATGAATAATTGCAGTGATAAACTACAACACCAAAAGTGTTTTCTTTCATCAAATTCGACAATGGTATAGAATTCCCCTTTTGAATACTTACTCCGAATTCCAACACCATGGAAATTCCTGCATTTACAAATTTCATAAGAAAACCTAGCATGATTATTCTCTTTTCTGACACTTAAACCAATATTTACTTTAACGGATTGGGAACCAGTGAAAAAATCAACATTCCTCAATAAGACTCCTGTGACTTTTAAACATTTCCGAGATCAAACTCAACTTCAGAAATATTTAACGGAATTCGCCCAAACTTTATATTTTTAATCTAGGATATCTTCTGAAATAATTTTTGCAATAAAATAAACTAGTTTCATTCAGTATTAATCAAAGATTATAGAGTATAAAGATGGGAAACGCCCTTGTATCTGTGGTACTAAAATCCGACTACGATTTTTGGCTAGTTTCTTACTTGTGACACATAGATGACGCTGAAAACATTATTCAGTACAGAAAACTATTTTAATAGGCGCGAAATTCGAAACACATTTCTCATAAATTTTCATTTAATTAAATACTTTGTAGAGCTTTTAAGAAAATATCCTGATCGACAAAAAAAAAAGCAGGGCTCCGCTTTTTGATCAAGATGATCTTTTCTTCTGCATATTGCTCTGAATCAAATGAAATATGCTTCTGGATTCTTTATATATTTATTTGAAATGATTGTGTAAAATCAACTACAATACAATAATTATGAAATTGAGTACATTTCAAAAATTTGTTCACATATTAGAGAATTATCATAACAATTTCAAGAACTTATTGTGAGTGAACTCTCGATAAATCGAACATCGATAAGTCAAACAGTTGTTCTGGACCCGATTCATACATATCTTACCCAGTGTATTTTAACCTCAATGAGTCTAGAAGGTCTAGTAGATGAGTCGAACTGCTGGAAGGATCGTCAAGAGAACCACCACCTCTATAAGTCGTTCTTCTGACCACCATTGCCTCTATGAGTGGAACTTTTTGATCTAATGAATGAGACCTAAGAAAATTCGGTTCGCAAACAAATTATCCAGAACAATATATTTTTACCCCGAAACCTCTATCCATTTGACAACACTGAAAATAAAAAGCAATGAACAAGACAATTACATGACATGATACGAGTTTCAAAACTTACATTTCTATTCTCTTTGGTAATGAAAAAAATGCACATTCAAGATTATTCTTTCTGCAATTAATCACCATGCATTTCGAATGTTGGCCAGTCTTTAACACAAAATTTATAACAGAAAATCACACAAACCAAGATTATGGAGTGAGCTAGGTGCTACTCTTGTAGATTTCGAGTTGTTTCAGTGGAAAATACGCGAGAAAACGTAATCATCATTCAGCAAAAATATTTATTCAAGTATTTCTTTCAAAATTGACAACAGCCTACTAATGATCTCTATATAATCTATGCCAAATGGACCCTCATTAAATATTTTAACCATAGACCGATTACTTTTGAAAAACAGATGTCGCTGACATCACTGTAGTCGCTTCGTTTCCCATCTTTATACTCTATAATCTTTGGTATTAATCACAAAACTATGACAATATCATGGTGTTTATATAACAACATTGTTTTGTTTCCAACACGTGCTTTTGACAGCGCCCTAAGTTGGATCCTCTCTGTTCGTTTCATGGGAACTGTATGAGTCTTTCTTTCTCTTATGGAGATTGCCTCGGATTTCTTCTAAAAAGTCACGTGACACGGAGTCTATAGTATAATAGGTCAATGCACTTTCATAGCAAGGGAAACATAGGATATGCTACCTCCCCTTCTTCTACCTCCATGTTGGCGATCACCACGCTCACGCTCACGACCGCTCTTTTCCCCATTCCACTTGCTTGCTAGCGCTATTATGTTAACTCAAGTGGAATTGATTATTGGGCGTTTTGGGCTGGAAGATTTAATGCAAGGCAGGTGAAAGGTAATAAAATAAATAACTGGTTAGTTTTGACTCATTCAATTCATCAAATAAGTAAATCTGTTCTAGAGAAAATGTTATGATGTGGTCAACTCAAAGCTTTACCAACCGTTAATTTCAGAAGTAATCACCTATTAAGTGAATGATACTTATTTCTTTTGTAGGTACAAATGGATCTTCCCACCTTTAAAATTGAAGAACCGCAAGAGCTTCCCATCCTGGGTGACTTCGTCTTGTTGTGCTCTTGTGAAGTGCTTCAATCATAAATAATCAAAAACTACCGTTCCCTCAATTACTCAATATCTTTGTTAAAAACATTGAGGTAGTTGAAATATTATTACGTTATTGCAGAAATTTGGTAGAGGCTGTTCAATTTATCATTATAAACAACCTGAACCAATTTTCCAAATAAGAACGATCTGTATCATATATTCGGAATAATTTTATTACTGTTTTGTTTTATCGAGGAGTAAATTGAATTTACGTGTTTCACAGAATTGCTGTATGAAAGGAACAAAATTAAAAAAATTATTGTTTAAAATATGGTTTTATTTTGAAATGCTCAAATCCTTTCAGGATTTAATTTCGAACATTCAAAATTAATAAAACCAAAGACCAGTATTGTCATTCGATTCTAATATGACGTATGTCAAAAATTTAACAAGCGGACTCCCCTTAAGCACCAAATAGGACAGGTCCCACTTGTTTTCGAAATGTCACAAATGTTGTACCCTCGTTACTAAGGAGCTAGCACTTCTTATATTTTATGTTCTGTGATGATTACCTTACAACACCTTGAAAAAAATAAGATAACTCTCCTTCTTTAGATTTTGATCCCGTGGAAGCTGCAAATGTATTTTGTATTCAAAAGTATCAGTAGATTTCACAGCAATAAGCAAATGAAAGTCTTCTAGAGCGCTTGGTTTGTGTGAAGTTATCCACGGATTTCCAGCAACGGTTTATGACGTGGGGACTGTCGATAGTCGGCAAGAGCGGAATACAACTGCAGCGTTGCCAGACTTCGAAATAATCCCCAGCAACGAATTCCTTTCATTTCAGTCAACTAAATCGTAACAAATGAGTGTATAATGACGTGAATCCTTAGATTCTGTGAAAATAATGGATGTATAGTAGAAATAAATCATCTAAAGTAAGAAAAGTGGTTACACTAAATTGACGTGATATACCAAGTTTTATGATATTTCTGCACTTTCAATGGCCTCTATTTTCTAAACTACTTCGTGTTCGTTGATGGATTTTTCATTGAAACGTTGGGGAATATGTGAGTATTCGAAAAAACCACATCTCGGAATTTGTACCACCGTAGGAGGAGTTAGGGGGGAGTTAAAAGAAAAAGCAACGTTTCTATGAAACACCCTGTATTTTCTAAACTACTGCGTGTTCGTTGATGGATTTTTCATTGAAACGTTGGAGAATATGTGAGGATTCGAAAAAACCACATCTTGGAATTTGTACCACCGTAGGAGGAGTTAGGGGGGAGTTAATAGAAAGAGCAACGTTTCTATGAAACACCCTGTATTTTCTAAACTACTGCGTGTTCGTTGATGGATTTTTCATTGAAACGTTGTGGAATATGTGAGGATTCGAAAAAACCACATCTCGGAATTTGTACCACCGTAGGAGGAGGGAGGGGGGTGTTAATATAACCAGCAACGTTTCTATGAAACACCCTGTATTTTCTAAAAAACTGCGTGTTCGTTGATGGATTTTTCATTGAAACGTTAGGGATTTTTCATTGAAACGTTGGGGAATATGTGAGGATTCGAAAAAATCACATCTCGGAATTTGTACCACCGTAGGAGGAGTTAGGGGGAAGTTAATAGAAAAAGCAACGTTTCTATGAAACACCCTGTATTTTCTAAACTACTCCGTGTTCGTTGATGGATTTTTCATTGAAACGTTGGGGAATATGTGAGGATTCGAAAAAACCGCATTTCGGAATTTGTACCACCGTAGGAGGAGTTAGGGGGGAGTTAATAGAAAAAGCAACGTTTCTATGAAACACCCTGTATTTTCTAAACTACTGCGTGTTCGTTGATATATTTTTCATTGAAACGTTGGGGAATATGTGAGGATTCGAAAAAACCACATCTCGGAATTTGTACCACTGTAGGAGGAGGGAGGGGGGAGTTAATAGAAAGAGCAACGTTTCTATGAAACACCCTGTATTTTCTGAACTACTGCGTGTTCGTTGATGGATTTTTCATTGAAACGTTGGAGAATATGTGAGGATTCGAAAAAAACCACATCTCGGAATTTGTACCACCGTAGGAGGAGTTAGGGGGGAGTTAATAGAAAAAGCAACGTTTCTATGAAACACCCTGTATTTTCTAAACTACTGCGTGTTCGTTGATGGATTTTTCATTGAAACGTTGGAGAATATGTGAGGATTCGAAAAAACCACATCTTGGAATTTGTACCACCGTAGGAAGAGTTAGGGGGGAGTTAATATAACCAGCAACGTTTCTATGAAACATCCTGTATTTTCTAAAACTACTGCGTGTTTGTTGATGGATTTTTCATTGAAACGTTGGAGAATATGTGAGGATTCGAAAAAATCACATCTCGGAATTTGTACCACCGTAGGAGGAGTTAGGGGGGAGTTAATAGAAAAAGCAACGTTTCTATGAAACACCCTGTATTTTCTAAACTACTGCGTGTTCGTTGATGGATTTTTCATTGAAACGTTGGTGAAAATGTCCTCACATTTTTCGAATTTTTTCGAATCCTCATTCGAAAAAACCACATCTCGGAATTTGTACCACCGTAGGAGGAGGGAGGGGGGAGTTAATATAACCAGCAACGTTTCTATGAAACACCCTGTATTTTCTAAACTACTGCGTGTTCGTTGATGGATTTTTCATTGAAACGTTGGGGAATATGTGAGGATTCGAAAAAACCACATCTCGGAATTTGTACCACCGTAGGAGGAGTTAGGGGGAAGTTAAAAGAAAGAGCTACGTTTCTATGAAACACCCTGTATTTTCTAAACTACTGCGTGTTCGTTGATGGATTTTTCATTGAAACGTTGGAGAAAATGTGAGGATTCGAAAAAACCACATCTTGGAATTTGTACCACCGTAGGAAGGGTTAGGGGGGAGTTAATAGAAAGAGCAACGTTTCTATGAAACACCCTGTATTTTCTAAACTACTGCGTGTTCGTTGATGGATTTTTCATTGAAACGTTGGGGAATATGTGAGGATTCGAAAAAACCACATCTCGGAATTTGTACCACCGTAGGAGGAGTTAGGGGGAAGTTAAAAGAAAGAGCTACGTTTCTATGAAACACCCTGTATTTTCTAAACTACTGCGTGTTCGTTGATGGATTTTTCATTGAAACGTTGGAGAATATGTGAGGATTCGAAAAAACCACATCTTGGAATTTGTACCACCGTAGGAAGAGTTAGGGGGGAGTTAATAGAAAAAGCAACGTTTCTATGAAACACCCTGTATTTTCTAAAAAACTGCGTGTTCGTTGATGGATTTTTCATTGAAACGTTGGGGAATATGTGAGGATTCGAAAAAAACCACATCTCGGAATTTGTACCACCGAAGGAGGAGTTAGGGGGGAGTTAATAGAAAAAGCAACGTTTCTATGAAACACCCTGTATTTTCTAAACTACTGCGTGTTCGTTGATGGATTTTTCATTGAAACGTTGGTGAAAATGTCCTCACATTTTTCGAATTTTTTCGAATCCTCATTCGAAAAAACCACATCTCGGAATTTGTACCACCGTAGGAGGAGGGAGGGGGGAGTTAATATAACCAGCAACGTTTCTATGAAACACCCTGTATTTTCTAAACTACTGCGTGTTCGTTGATGGATTTTTCATTGAAACGTTGGGGAATATGTGAGGATTCGAAAAAACCACATCTCGGAATTTGTACCACCGTAGGAGGAGTTAGGGGGAAGTTAAAAGAAAGAGCTACGTTTCTATGAAACACCCTGTATTTTCTAAACTACTGCGTGTTCGTTGATGGATTTTTCATTGAAACGTTGGAGAAAATGTGAGGATTCGAAAAAACCACATCTTGGAATTTGTACCACCGTAGGAAGAGTTAGGGGGGAGTTAATAGAAAGAGCAACGTTTCTATGAAACACCCTGTATTTTCTAAACTACTGCGTGTTCGTTGATGGATTTTTCATTGAAACGTTGGGGAATATGTGAGGATTCGAAAAAACCACATCTCGGAATTTGTACCACCGTAGGAGGAGTTAGGGGGGAGTTAATAGAAAAAGCAACGTTTCTATGAAACACCCTGTATTTTCTAAACTACTGCGTGTTCGTTGATGGATTTTTCATTGAAACGTTGGGGAATATGTGAGGATTCGAAAAAACCACATCTCGGAATTTGTACCACCGTAGGAGGAGTTAGGGGGGAGTTAATAGAAAAAGCAACGTTTCTATGAAACACCCTGTATTTTCTAAACTACTGCGTGTTCGTTGATGGATTTTTCATTGAAACGTTGGTGAAAATGTGAGGATTCGAAAAAACCACATCTCGGAATTTGTACCACCGTAGGAGGAGGGAGGGGGGAGTTAATATAACCAGCAACGTTTCTATGAAACACCCTGTATTTTCTAAACTACTGCGTGTTCGTTGATGGATTTTTCATTGAAACGTTGGGGAATATGTGAGGATTCGAAAAAAACCACATCTCGGAATTTGTACCACCGTAGGAGGAGGGAGGGGGGAGTTAATATAACCAGCAACGTTTCTATGAAACACCCTGTATTTTCTAAACTACTGCGTGTTCGTTGATGGATTTTTCATTGAAACGTTGGGGAATATGTGAGGATTCGAAAAAACCACATCTCGGAATTTGTACCACCGTAGGAGGAGTTAGGGGGAAGTTAAAAGAAAGAGCTACGTTTCTATGAAACACCCTGTATTTTCTAAACTACTGCGTGTTCGTTGATGGATTTTTCATTGAAACGTTGGGGAATATGTGAGGATTCGAAAAAACTACATCTCGGAATTTGTACCACCGTAGGAGGAGTTAGGGGGGAGTTAATAGAAAAAGCAACGTTTCTATGAAACACCCTAAATTTTCTACACTACTGCGTGTTCGCTGTTGGATTTTTCATTGAAACGTTGGGGAATATGTGAGGATTCGAAAAAAACACATCTCGGAATTGTGACAATGATTGCTTATTTTTTTGGTACATATATAAAGTATCTATAAGAATTATTTTTTAACTTCTATTTTCATCCACATAAATATAATGAATTTAATATACCTACTTGAATACATAAATAAAACTCTCCAATTTTTTTTTCATTACCTAATATCATTTATTCAAGTAAAGTCTTCAACTGCACTTTCAGTAAGTAGCCTTACTTCTTCGAAGTATTTATATGTCGACTTCGATTTTTGCACCAGAGCCCCTGGCTATCTAGCTACGCCACTTTGTGGTGCAGATATTTTTATTATATATTTTCGTTCGTTTAAAATGGACAAATAGCTTCAAGAAATTTCGTATAAAGCTGTATTCCTCAACTCTGTACATCCATTTACACAAATCTTCCTACTGTATTCACTAGCAAGAAAAGAGTGCTCCTCCGTAATTTTCATTACGCCTTGTCTCGTGCAGTGCAGTTTGAATATCAGCCTTGTGTGTGCCTTTGTGCTGGAAAGATTTTCCAAATTTTTTAAATTTGTGAGTATCTTTCTCGAATTCGTTGTATTCTGCCAAGAGTTGGTATACCCAACACTTAACTAGAAATTCGTTCAATGTTTGAATTTAAAATTTTTCGTTTGCTTATTCTATTTCAAATTGATTTTACTATTGCCGTTTTTTCAAAAATCTGTTCAGTTTCCGTATATTCTTTGTTCTAACATCAGTTTTGATTACAATTCTGATCTTTGACTAGTTTTTTATTTTTTTTCTGTTAGTTTTTTATGAAAATATAGATTTTTCTTCAGTGCTCATTGATTGTCAATTTTAATTTTTTTAACCAATACTATACAAGGAAAAGTTCTAGTTATTCGTGATTTAGGTCCTGTTTTTTCACATCAGACTTTTTACAATAAGGACATATTTGTGCAATTGTAACATTTCTCAGTAGATTATTCACAAGAATGGCCGGTAAACCAGTTAAATTTCCGATAGAGAAATTGGCAGAATATATAAATTCGAAATTTCCTCATATTTGCCCCAGAGATCTTGACGAATTGAAATTAGATGATAGCATTATTCAAGACTCAGCAATGTTTATATTTTCTGAAAATGACCGTTATACGCAGCGTGCAGTTTATATGGTTCTTCGAAGAAATACTGAATAGCTTTGGCTAAATATCGCCTATTTTTAAATGATTTTTTTTTCAACTTCAATAAAGACGGTTATTATTATTATTAAAATACGGGAATTGCTGAATTTTTACAAAAATGAAGTCTCTCAAATAATGGACCAGAGGAATGACGATGAACAAAAAAAAAGGGCATATGTGACTTCTATTCAATATGCAATGTTCAAGGAAAATATTGGAGAAAACGATCTTTTCGCGGAATCCTACTTTTCAGTCTCATCAATCTATTCTCGTTTGTGCTGCCGTATGGGCAAGAAAAATACTGAAAAAAATCGTAGAAAATTATTTTACTTCGTAAAGAGAAACTCTCATCTTTTAAGCACTACAGTTGTTCATGACGGTATTATCACGCCTCCAGAAAAATCACTTCAGGAACTAGATATTTCAGAAACAGTTCCAAAATCGTCTGTGCAATTTTTCGCAAAACCTGTCACCAAAATAAGGCTTAAAAGTCTTACCATGACTGATGATTCTCATGGATCAATTTTCGGGAAATCTGATTCTCGTAGTTTTTCAACAATTTCTGACGAAGATCAAAGTAAAAATCCACCTCGTAAATTATTGCACTCCACCCCGAACATTAATGAACCACCTTGTCTCGAACTCACAAATTCATCGAAAAAAAAAGAAATCAGCTCCGATTTTGATATGGTATCACCAGAATTAAAAAAATATTTTGAAATGAAAAGTGCAGTTCGGAAGCGATTTCCATTGGGAACGAAAAATATAAGAGATGGTAAAGCAAGACCTGTGACTTTTAAGGACTGCATTTACAAAGAGGTCGAATTTGTTCTAACCGACGATGAATTAGAGATGATTTGCCGTAATAGAAAATTAATAAAGGAAAAGTATAATTTTTTGATAAATAAAAAAATTAAATCCGTAAATACCACGTGCAATCTTTACTCCAAAAATAAGCGATATTTAAAGAAAAAAGATTCCATAAAAATATAAAATACAGGGTGTTCGATAGAAACGTTGTTCTTTCTATTAACTCCCCCCTCCCTCCTCCTACGGTGGAACAAATTCCGAGATGTGGTTTTTTCGAATCCTCACATATTCCCCAACGTTTCAATGAAAAATCCATCAACGAACACGCAGTAGTTTAGAAAATACAGGGTGTCTCATAGAAACGTTGCTCTTTCTATTAACTCCCTCCTCCCTCCTCCTACGGTGGTACAAATTCCGAGATGTGGTTTTTTCGAATCCTCACATATTCCCAAACGTTTCAATGAAAAATCCATCAACGAACACGCAGTAGTTTAGAAAATACAGGGTGTTTCATTGAAACGTTGCTCTTTCTATTAACTCCCCCTTAACTCCTCCTACGGTGGTACAAATTCCGAGTGTGGTTTTTTCGAATCCTCACATATTCTCCAACGTTTCAATGAAAAATTCATCAACGAACACGCAGTAGTTTAGAAAATACAGAGTGTTTCATAGAAACGTTGCTGGTTATATTAACTCCCCCCTCCCTCCCTCACGGTGGTACAAATTCCGAGATGTGGTTTTTTCGAATCCTTACATTTTCCCCAACGTTTCAATGAAAAATCCATCAACGAACACGCAGTAGTTTAGAAAATACAGGGTGTTTCATAGAAACGTTGCTGGTTATATTAACTCCCCCCTCCCTCCTCCCTCCTCCTACGGTGATACAAATTCCGAGATGTGTTTTTTTCGAATCCTCACATTTTTCCCAACGTCTCAATGAAAAATTCATCAACGAACACGCAGTAGTTTAGAAAATACAGAGTGTTTCATAGAAACGTTGCTGGTTATATTAACTCCCCCCTCCCTCCTCCTACGGTAGTACAAATTCCGAGATGTGGTTTTTTCGAATCCTCACATATTCCCCAACGTTTCAATGAAAAATCCATCAACGAACACGCAGTAGTTTAGAAAATACAGGGTGTTCGATAGAAACGTTGCTCTTTCAATTAACTCTCCCCTCCCTCCTCCTACGGTGGTACAAATTCCGAGATGTGGTTTTTTCGAATCCTCACATATTCCCGAACGTTTCAATGAAAAATCCATCAACGAACACGCAGTAGTTTAGAAAATACAGGGTGTTGCATAGAAACGTTGCTCTTTCTATTAACTCCCTCCTCCCTCCTCCTACGGTGGTACAAATTCCGAGATGTGGTTTTTTAGAATCCTCACATATTTCCCAACGTTTCAATGGAAAATCCATCAACGAACACGCAGTTGTTTAGAAAATACAGGGTGTTGCATAGAAACGTTGCTCTTTCTATTAACTCCCTCCTCCCTCCTCCTACGGTGGTACAAATTCCGAGATGTGGTTTTTTCGAATCCTCACATATTCCCGAACGTTTCAATGAAAAATCCATCAACGAATACGCAGTAGTTTAGAAAATACAGGGTGTTGCATAGAAACGTTGCTCTTTCTATTAACTCCCCCCTCCCTCCTCCTACGGTGGTACAAATTCCGAGATGTGGTTTTTTCGAATCCTCACATATTTCCCAACGTTTCAATGGAAAATCCATCAACGAACACGCAGTAGTTTAGAAAATACAGGGTGTTGCATAGAAACGTTGCTCTTTCTATTAACTCCCTCCTCCCTCCTCCTACGGTGGTACAAATTCCGAGATGTGGTTTTTTAGAATCCTCACATATTTCCCAACGTTTCAATGGAAATACCATCAACGAACACGCAGTTGTTTAGAAAATACAGGGTGTTGCATAGAAACGTTGCTCTTTCTATTAACTCCCTCCTCCCTCCTCCTACGGTGGTACAAATTCCGAGATGTGGTTTTTTCGAATCCTCACATATTCCCGAACGTTTCAATGGAAAATCCATCAACGAACACGCAGTTGTTTAGAAAATACAGGGTGTTGCATAGAAACGTTGCTCTTTCTATTAACTCCCCCCTCCCTCCTCCTACGGTGGTACAAATTCCGAGATGTGGTTTTTCGAATCCTCACATATTTCCCAACGTTTCAATGGAAAATCCATCAACGAACACGCAGTAGTTTAGAAAATACAGGGTGTTGCATAGAAACGTTGCTCTTTCTATTAACTCCCCCCTCCCTCCTCCTACGGTGGTACAAATTCCGAGATGTGGTTTTTTCGAATCCTCACATATTCCCCAACGTTTCAATGAAAAATCCATCAACGAACACGCAGTAGTTTAGAAAATACAGGGTGTTTCATAGAAACGTTGCTGGTTATATTAACTCCCCCCTCCCTCCTCCTACGGTGGTACAAATTCCGAGATGTGGTTTTTTCGAATCCTCACATATTCCCGAACGTTTCAATGAAAAATCCATCAACGAATACGCAGTAGTTTAGAAAATACAGGGTGTTGCATAGAAACGTTGCTCTTTCTATTAACTCCCCCCTCACTCCTCCTACGGTGGTACAAATTCCGAGATGTGGTTTTTTCGAATCCTCACATATTTACCAACGTTTTAATGGAAAATCCATCAACGAACACGCAGTTGTTTAGAAAATACAGGGTGTTGCATAGAAACGTTGCTCTTTCTATTAACTCCCTCCTCCCTCCTCCTACGGTGGTACAAATTCCGAGATGTGGTTTTTTCGAATCCTCACATATTCACGAACGTTTCAATGAAAAATCCATCAACGAACACGCAGTAGTTTAGAAAATACAGGGTGTTGCATAGAAACGTTGCTCTTTCTATTAACTCCCTCCTCCCTCCTCCTACGGTGGTACAAATTCCGAGATGTGGTTTTTTAGAATCCTCACATATTTCCCAACGTTTCAATGGAAAATCCATCAACGAACACGCAGTTGTTTAGAAAATACAGGGTGTTGCATAGAAACGTTGCTCTTTCTATTAACTCCCTCCTCCCTCCTCCTACGGTGGTACAAATTCCGAGATGTGGTTTTTTCGAATCCTCACATATTCCCGAACGTTTCAATGAAAAATCCATCAACGAATACGCAGTAGTTTAGAAAATACAGGGTGTTGCATAGAAACGTTGCTCTTTCTATTAACTCCCCCCTCCCTCCTCCTACGGTGGTACAAATTCCGAGATGTGGTTTTTTCGAATCCTCACATATTCCCCAACGTTTCAATGGAAAATCCATGAACGAACACGCAGTTGTTTAGAAAATACAGGGTGTTGCATAGAAACGTTGCTCTTTCTATTAACTCCCTCCTCCCTCCTCCTACGGTGGTACAAATTCCGAGATGTGGTTTTTTCGAATCCTCACATATTTCCCAACGTTTCAATGGAAAATCCATCAACGAACACGCAGTAGTTTAGAAAATACAGGGTGTTGCATAGAAACGTTGCTCTTTCTATTAACTCCCCCCTCCCTCCTACTACGGTGGTACAAATTCCGAGATGTGGTTTTTTCGAATCCTCACATATTCCCCAACGTTTCAATGAAAAATCCATCAACGAACACGCAGTAGTTTAGAAAATACAGGGTGTTTCATAGAAACGTTGCTGGTTATATTAACTCCTTCCTCCCTCCTCCTACGGTGGTACAAATTCCGAGATGTGGTTTTTTCGAATCCTCACATATTCCCCAACGTTTCAATGAAAAATCCATCAACGAACACGCAGTAGTTTAGAAAATACAGGGTGTTTCATAGAAACGTTGCTCTTTCTATTAACTCCCCCCTAACTCTTCCTACGGTGGTACAAATTCCAAGATGTGGTTTTTTCGAATCCTCACATTTTCTCCAACGTTTCAATGAAAAATCCATCAACGAACACGCAGTAGTTTAGAAAATACAGGGTGTTTCATAGAAACGTTGCTGGTTATATTAACTCCCCCCTCCCTCCTCCTACGGTGGTACAAATTCCGAGATGTGGTTTTTTCGAATCCTCACATTTTCCCCAACGTTTCAATGAAAAATCCATCAACGAACACGCAGTAGTTTAGAAACTACAGGGTGTTTCATAGAAACGTTGCTGGTTATATTAACTCCCCCCTCCCTCCTCCTACGGTGGTACAAATTCCGAGATGTGGTTTTTTCGAATCCTCACATATTCCCCAACGTTTCAATGAAAAGTCCATCAACGAACACGCAGTAGTTCAGAAAATACAGGGTGTTTCATAGAAACGTTGCTGGTTATATTAACTCCCCCCTCCCTCCTCCTACGGTGGTGCAAATTCCGAGATGTGGTTTTTTCGAATCCTCACATATTCCCCAACGTTTCAATGAAAAATCCATCGACGAACACGAAGTAGTTTAGAAAATAGAGGCCATTGAAAGTGCAGACATAACATAAAACTTGGTATATCACGTCAATTTAGCGTAACCGCTTTTCTTACTTTAGATGATTTATTTCTACTATACATCCATTATTTTTACAGAATCTAAGGATTCACGTCATTATACACTCATTTGTTACGATTTAGTTGACTGAAATGAAAGGAATTCGTTGCTGGGGATTATTTCGAAGTCTGGCAACGCTGCAGTTGTATTCCGATCTTGCCGACTATCGACAGTCCCCACGTTCCAACCGTTGCTGGAAATCCGTGGATAACTTCACACAAACGTTCAAGTCACATTGTAGATATCGTAGATGCCTTGCCACCTGCACAGAGAACTGTCGAGTACATAAAGTCAAAGTTGTTGCTTGAGTCGCAAAAAAACCCTAAACCTGAAGCTTTCCATCCAGGTCATGCCTTCAACTCCCAACCCTGGAGAAATCAACAACATCGGAAGTTTGATGAAAGTAAAAAGTGTTATCACTGTGGCAAACCAGACCATATCAAACGTTTTTGTCCTGCCTTGAGAAATAAGAACAATAATCCAAGATACCAGCAGAAGAAGAGTTACAGTTACAGAGGAAGAGACAGGCAAACAAGAGAAAATACAGCGGAGATTGAGAGCAATGATGAACAAGGAAGAAACACGTTCCATGCATCTATAAATTCACCAAAGGACGAGTCAGAAGAAGGAGGTAGTTCAATGGAACAAATGACTTGGCTTCTAGATAGCGGTTGTTCGGACCATATAGTTAACGATGATAAGTACTTCTCTATTTATAGAAATTTGACTAAACCAGTTGATATTAAGGTAGGTGATGGATTTATAATTCAAGCTCTAGGAATTGGAACAATTGATGTCAATTTCAAAGTAGATTCTAAATTTGTAAATGTTCAGATAAAAAAATTGTTATTATGCACCTGCAATGAAAAAGAATTTGTTAAGTGTTTCAAAAATGACTGACTTTGGCAATACTATCTGGGCAAAAAATAATATTCTAGAAATTTATAATTCAAAAAATGATATCATAGCCGTAGCTCATAAGAAACAAGGTCTTTATTATTTGATAGGAAGTGTAGATTTGACAAGTTCAAATAATCATGCATGTATCTCTGAAATAACTAACAAAGAAAATTGGCATAAAAGGCTTGGCCACATAAGTTTTCATAGTTTGGATAAAATGTGTAGAGATCAGATAGTACAAGGGTTACCAAAAACTGTTGAAAATGTTTTTCTCAAATGTGAAGTATGTTTATCTACGAAAATGTCCAATTTAAAATTTAAAAATGATCGAAGTAGAGCTAAAGCTGTAGGGGAAATAATTCATACAGATGTTAACGGACCGATATCACCAGAAGGTTTAAACGGCGAAAAATATTTCGTGAGTTTCATAGATGATTTAAGTAGGTCAGCAATTGTGTACTGTATCAAAAGTAAGAATGAGGTCTTCAAATGTTTTCAAAATTATATTAGACTCGTTAAAAATCAAACAGGTAAACAGATAAAAGAAATAAGATGTGACCGAGGTACTGAATATTTGAATCGAGATTTCTTTGATTTCACTGATGAAAACGGTATATATCTGCGTCCTAGTCCGAGTTATTGTCATGAACTTAACGGTGTTGCAGAAAGATTTAATCGTACTGTAATGGACACTGCAAGATGTTTGATGGCTGACTCAAACTTGCACAAACGATTCTGGCCTGAGTGTGTAAAAACCGCTACTTATTTGAGAAACAGAACAATCGGTGCAAATGATTTCAATAAAACTCCTTATGAAATATTCATAGGAAAGAAACCAGATGTTTCAAACTTGCGTATATTTGGAAGCATTGGATATGTAAGAACCCCTGAGGAACGTAGAAACAAATTGGATCCAAAATCTATGAAAGGTGTTCTGGTAGGTTACACTAATTTAGGTTATAGAATGCTCATAGAAGATAAAATAGTTGAATCTCGACATGTTCGATTTATAGAAAGTAATGAAAGATTTATTAAACTGTCAATTGATGAATCATCTGAAAGTGAGGAAGTGACTGAGTGTGAGAAAGTGACTGAAGGTTCAGAGAGATTGGAATCTAGTGAAAAATTGAGTCCAGAAAGATCAAAAAGAAGAATTAATAAGCCACTTTGGCACAATGATTATGTAATTGATGCGAATTTTCCAAATATTGAACCTGTTAATTATCAAGAAGCCCTTAGTTCCGCTAACAAGTTAAATTGGTTGAACACGATGCAAGTTGAATATAACAGTCTCATCAAAAATGAAACTTGGGATTTAGTACACATAATTTCTGTGCCTGACGATAATAAAATAATAAATGTCAAATGGATTTTTAAAAGAAAGTCACCTAATATATTTAAAGCTAGACTGGTTGCGATAGGTTGTCAACAACCAAAATCTTTAGAAGAAGAAATTTATGCGCCTGTAGCACGAATGTGTACTCTTAAAACTTTGCTATCGGTAGTGTGTGTGAATGGATGGTTTGTAGAACAGATGGATGTTCAAACTGCCTTTCTAAACGGAAAACTCAAGTCAGATGTATATGTCTATCAGCCTGAAGGGTTTGATAATGATAAAAATAAAGTATGCAAATTAAAGAAAGCATTGTATGGACTTCGAGAGAGCCCTAAGGCATGGTATGAATAGTCCACTGCATTTAGGTCGAAATAGGCCCAAACTCCGGACCAATTCATACAAAAGCAAATGAAGGCTTTTCAAGTAAGTCTCGGTGTCCCAAATGATATCCCAAAAGTCCCCTAGGCGGGAGTGACCGCATAACATTTGGCAACGCTGTAAAGGGCTAAAATCCTGCCCCAATGTGAATTTTCGTGAATATCTCGGTCCCTATGGAACTTACTACAAAAATACATCAGAGCAAAAAGAAAGCTGATGGAATTTCCTAGAAAAAAGGTTTCGAGTCGTTTTTTGATATAACCAACGGTTTCGTCACAATCTCGCCTTCAATTTGAACGTATGTGATATTCTGGATAATGGGGGTACTCTATTCCACAACACCTTTGAGGATGACTACAGGGTGCGTTTTTCTCAAAGTTGTATCCCCTAATAGGCCTAATCCACGACTTTTTTGTTTTTTGGAAAGGTGTTCGAACGCTAATTTTCTTCTCCTTCGTCTTCTCCTTCTATGAATGCATGTATACTTTCTTCGATGACATCCGTGGAGTCAATCTAAGAGTTTTGGATTTCTGCTTCTGTCACAAGTTTTTTGTCATTTTTTGTTACAATATATTGTCTTTAACATCCACCCCCACTCCTCAGGATTCGAATTGTTACCAAGCCAATGCTGTACTTGATATTACACTGTGAACAGATGTTCACAGATGTTATTTTGCTGCGTCAAGAGTTGGAGGTAGAAGATTCAGTTCCACTGGTCTGCTTCTGCTAACAGCTTTAATCAAGGAAGAATATCGGTAGTGATTTATGGAGAGTTATTTAATGGAGGCAACATATATTGAGAGGAAAAACTTCATTCCGATTAAAGGTCATGCAGTATTATTTTTGTTGAAGATTTCAGCTGCCTTTTTCAAGTCCTGCCGTTCCTTAACCCTTTTCAAAGCTGCGTTTTTTCATTTATTGAACAGAGCAGATGTTGTGTCGCTTGGTGCTGCAGAAGTACCGATAATTCTGCCTCAGAATCTTTCCTATTGTACCGAGCTTGATTCAAGATATCCTGTTTTCCTTTGAGGTGATAACAATACGGTTTCCATACTTCTCTTCGAGTTTTCTCTGCATTTTCTTGTCATCAGGTATGTTTCCTGTCAGTATTGCTCTCCATCCAGTCAATTTAAACTGAGAGTCTTCATGATTTTCAATGAAAGAAAAAATGTCCTTCATCGCGTTGAGAACATTTTCATACGCAGGATGACCAACCTTCATTTTCTCGGAGATTGGCAAGTTGAATTTGTTGAAACAAATTTGATGATATTCAGCTTCATCTGCAACTACATCTGTGTCAAACATTACACGGTTTTTAAAAGATTTTGCCCAATCATCTCTGGCAAGTGCTATAATATTTTCTTTAAAAATGAGGGTTGAAATATGACAAATTATTTTACGCTTGTCCTTTTTTGCTATTTTCTCTTTCTCCTCGTCAGCCTCGTTGCCGCATCAATAAATACCGGTATTCTTACTTGATTAGAGCTGTGAGCAGAAGCAGACCAGTCAGATTGAATCTTTTACCTCCAACCCTTGACGCAGCACAACAACATCTGTGAACATCTGTTTCGGGTGTACTATCAAGTACAACAATGGCTGGGTAACAATTTGAATCCTGAGGAGTGGGGATGCATATTGAAAGACAATTTATTGTAACCAAAAACGACATCCCAACTTCCTGCGCCTGATTGTCTTTCAAAAATGTGTTTTGCAACTGTACGAAAGTTTGTGGATCAATGTGTGGCCGTCGGAGTTTGAGACTTTGTTGCTCACCGGTTTGTGGCAATTGTCATGGAAAATCCTGCCTGAATGCCGAACCATTTGAAGATTCCTCAGAAAAATAAAATGTGACCGATGCAGGAATCCGAAACTCTGAGATTGATTCCATGGATGTCATCGAAGAAAATATACATGCATTCATAGCAAGGAGAAGAAAATTAGCGTTCGAATGCCTTTACAAAAATCAAAAAAGGCGTGGATTAGGCCTATCAGGGGATACAACTTCGAGAAAAACGAACCGTGTAGTCATCCTCAAAGGTGGTGTGGAATAGTGTACCTCCATTATCCAGAATATCACATACGTTCAAATTGAAGGCAAGATTGGGACGAAATCATTGGTTGTATCAAAAAACGGCCCAGAACCTTTTTTCTAGGAAATTTCATCAGCTTTCTATTTGCACTGATGTATTTTTGTCGTAAGTTCCATAGGGACCGAGATATTTACGAAAAATCACATTGGGGCAGGATTTTAGCCCTTTACAGCGTTGCCAAATTTTATGCGGTCACTCCCGCCTAGGGGACTTTTGGGATATCATTTGGGACACCGAGACCTACCCGAAAAGCCTTCATTTGCTTTTGTATGAATTGGTCCGAAGCAAAAGTCTAATTTCAGTGGACTAGAATGCTTTAATCGCCATCTTATATCTCTTGGTTTTTGCAATTCTAGTTATGATAGTTGTTTATACTTCATTAAAAATGAACAGTCCGCAATCTATATTATTCTTTATGTTGACGATTTGCTAATTTGTGGTCCAGATATCGAGCAGATTTTTGACATTAAGAGGCAGTTATCCGATGAATTTGAAATGAAGAACTTAGGAAAAGTTAAGAGGTACTTAGGTATAGATGTTGATTATTATCAGGAAGAGAGAAAGTTGAAATTGAGCCAAAGCAAATACATTGAAGATCTAGTTCTGAAATATAATTTGAAAGAAAGCAAACTTTCTAAAACTCCTATTGAATTGAATTTAAAATTAAAACCCGATACAGACACAAATGAAAATTTAGGTTACAGAAATTTGATTGGTGCATTGTTGTATATAAGTCAGGGTACACGACCTGATATATCATATGCTGTTAGCTATTTAAGTGCTTTTCAAAACTGTAACAGTAGTACACATTTCAAGTATGCTCTTAGAGTGTTAAAATATCTATATCATACTAAAGATTTATCACTGAACTTTAGTTCTGAATTCAATAGTACTATAGATTCTTTTGTTGATGCTGATTGGGCCTCAGATGCTACAGATCGAAAGTCTCGAAGCGGAATTTTAGTTAGAGTTTTTGATAACCCTGTACTATGGGTCTCTAGAAAACAAAAATCAGTGACGAAATCATCTTGTCATGCAGAATATATTGCATTAGCAGAAGCAGTCGATGAAGTATTGTACATTAATGGACTCTTGAAAGAATTTGATGTAAATCATTCAGATCCTATTGAAATTTGGGAAGACAATGCAGCTGCACGATTGTTGGCAATTAATGAAAATTTTTCTAAAAATAGTAAACATGTAGAAGTTAGCTATCATTATGTTCATGATTACGTGAAAGAAAATGTAATTAAAATTTCTAAGATTTCCACTGTAGATAACCTTGCTGACGTTTTTACAAAAGCGTTAGGTCACTCGAAATTTGAAAAAATTTGAAGATGTTTGTTGAACATTTATTGATGTTAATATTTAAGTTATCTTTGATTTCGCTGACCAAGAAAGGAAGTGTGTTAAAATATGTATTAGTTTATTGGCCAGCGTAATCAAGAAGAAGCATTATTTTCTATGTCACATACATGAAAGGGAGGTTAGCTAGATATATGGTGGAGCGTTGTGCTGAAATGATCCATGTTAGCGCTAGGAGAATACATATTCCGTTTTATAAAGTTGATCTGATCAATAAAGGGTGTTAAACAAACTTCGCTGCTTTATTTAACAGGACCGACACAAACAAAGAGTTAATCAGTTGGAAAAACAATTCAAGCTCAAAATCTGAGCCAGTCCAAATACAAAACACGTCATCTACATATCGTCTCCAGTATAGTACACATTCAGTCACATTGTTATTAATTGACGAGAATATTTTCTTTTCCAAATGTGTCATGAATACTTCGCTTAAAAGAGGAGATAAAGGAGAACCCATTGGTAGACCATCCAACTGTAGATAGAATTTTCCATTGAACTTGAAATAACTCTGTTCAAGACACAACTGCAAAAGTTTATTTGTTCCATCTATCAATTCTGCACTGAGGGAAAAATTATTATGAAGCTGTTCGTTGATTAAATTTTCAACGGTGTTTCAAACCTTTTTCCAATAATCTAAATTCAGCTTCTTCGAAATGTACTTCTGTAAAATTTTTCACTTTTTCATAAAACTTCACTGCACTTTCACTGGCGCGCTTCGACAGATTAGGCTTGAATTTATCCCTACAATGCATAAGAGATTCGAGTTTTCTCTGCGCGCCAGTGAAAGTGCAGTGAAGTTTTATGAAAAAGTGAAGAATTTTACAGAAGTACATTTCGAAGAAGCTGAATCAAGATTATTGGAAAAAGGTTTGAAACACTGTCCGAATATGTTTAATAATGAGGACCTCAAACATTTAGCAGTGAATGTAGAATTAGCTTTAAATAAGATCGAATCTCCTGAGATACAAAACTTTGAAAAATCTGTCTGTGCGAGAATGATATCCAATGCTCGTATTAGGCAGGATAAAATCGAAGTTGCCGTTTTGAAACAAATCAAAAAGAAAGCCTCTGAGAATGATCTGATAATTACAAAAGCTGGCAAAGGCAATATAGTTACAATTCTGAACAAGACTGATTATTTACAAAAAACAGAATTATTGTTGAACTCTGATAACTTCCGAGAACTGAAAGTTGACCCAATATCGAAATTCCAAAATTCACTCAAAAAGTATATCAAAAATTGCCCAAACGTATTATCTGAAATAACTTTTCCTTTGACGATAATGAATCCAAGAATACCGCAATTATATGCTCTACCTAAAATCCATAAAGAGAATTGTCCTATGAGACCCATTGTTTCCTATACTCATGCACCAGCTTCAAAACTCTGTAGATATCTGAATTCTATTTTACCAAAAATGATTCAACATGAACCAATTTACTCCATCAAAAACACAATCCAACTTACAGATGAATTAAAGTCACTGAAAATCCCTCCGAATGCTAGGTTAATTTCGTTCGATGTAGTAAATTTATTCCCATCAATACCTCATACAGAAATTAAAAATTTAATCAACGAACAGCTTCATAATAATTTTTCCCTCAGTGCAGAATTGATAGATGAAACAAATAAACTTTTGCAGTTGTGTCTTGAACAGAGTTATTTCAAGTTCAATGGAAAATTCTATCTACAGTTGGATGGTCTACCAATGGGTTCTCCTTTATCTCCTCTTTTAAGCGAAGTATTCATGACACATTTGCAAAAGAAAATATTCACGTCAATTAATAACAATGTGACTGAATTTGTACTATACTGGAGACGATATGTAGATGACGTGTTTTGTATTTGGACTGGCTCAGATTTTGAGCTTGAATTGTTTTTCCAACTGATTAACTCTTTGTTTGTGTCGGTCCAGTTCACATTGAAAATGGAAAATGAAAATAAGTCGTTAAACTTTTTGGACATTCAGATAAAAATAGTAGAAGATCATATGGAATTTGATGTGTATAGAAAACCTACTTTTTCAGACATCCTCATCCATAATAGTAGTTCACATCCATATAAAATAAAAATGTCAGCTTTTCATTCCCTGGTACACCGTTTAATATCAATACCACTTTCAACAGCTAATTTCGAAAAAGAAGTGGAAGTGTTAAGGACATTGGCATTGAACAATGGTTTCTCTCCCAATATTATAGATAAATTAATTGATAGAAAACAATATCAAAAACTATTATCAAGTATATACCCCACCCAAATTAATAACTGTATTGATAAATTTGCTTATATAAACTATATCCCACAAATAAGCGACAATATTTGTAGTAGATTAAGACGAAATAAAATTGACATTGTATGTACCAACAAGAAAAACTTGAAATCAATGTTTTGTAATGGAAAGGATAGTTAAACAATTTTTGAAAAAAGTGGTGTCTATAAAATTTTTTGTGACGAATGCCCAGCTTTTTACATAGGTCAGACTGATCGTTCTCTTAAGATAAGGGTTGATAAACATAGAAAGTCAATTCTTCAAAACAAATTAACAACTGGTTTTTCTGATCATTGTATCACTTGTAACCATTTCATAGATTTTAATAAAACAAGAATATTGCATGAAGGGGAAAAAAGCAGAGGCCTAGATCTTCTAGAAATTTTGGAAATATTTTCTGCTTCAAAATATAAACAACCAATTGAGAACGATCAATTAGATTTCCGCTTATCTCCGGTTTTAACATCTGTTGTTCGATGTATATTTCTTTGACTTATGCGTTTACTTTTCAGTCTTGAGAATGGGATAAAACCCGAAACATGTCGACTTATTAGATGTTTAATTTATTAAAATATTGTGAACGCTGTCTTGTGTTTTTATTTTTTCAATTGAAAAATGCCCCTTACCGTATAGTTTTCTAATGGATACCTTAAAAGTTACAGCAGGTTGAACGAATGCGAATTTATGCAAGAAATTGTTGAATCTAATCGAGATCGCTTTGTCACGTAGTCAAGTGCATGTCTCTGCTTCGATACGAGTTATGAATGTGTGGTTGTGGACCAATCAGTACTGTACTGTTTTGAATTGAAATAATACGCGAGCGGAGCCGCGGCTTGGAGCTACTTTGTTATAATGAACAGTAGTTAGGACATCTCAAAACACTCAATTTAAACGAGCTTCTTTAGTTTACCAGAGGCAGACTAGGTTCTCTTGATATTTTGTTTTTCGAGAACGGTTCATTTTATCGACAATGAACAAGAGTACCTTTTCCTGAGCTTAATATTCAAGGTATTCAAATCATTCGTATGATAAGGTATCCCTTATCATACAGGGATAATGTAAGCTTCAAATGTACAACCTAGTCCACCCCTGGTACACTAAAAATGCTAATTTCAAAGGTCAATATTTCAAGAGGTCCTTACTACTCACTATTCATCATATCAATTTTAATTTAATCATATTGCGAATTTGAAAATAAGAGGGACCTTTTTCATTTGAAGTGATCATAGACGGAAAACCACTTTCAAGGTGGGATTCACAAAACTTTGAATGCCTGATCACGTACTGTACCATTTAGAAAACAATAGTTTAGAACAAATTTTTAGGTTTACGAAAACTGCATTTCCTAGTACTGAATTCTGAATGCCCATGAAAAATAGGTACGTCAATTTTGCTCATTTAAACTTTTTTTTACGACCAATATTAACCCTGTACACGTACAGGGTGATTCATTTATCTTGGTAACCCCAATTTTCTTGAAAACGCCCGAATATTTTTTCATTCTGTGAATGGCGTTTTGAACAAGTCAATGTCGACTTGAGATGCGCATAAAAATCTGCGGAATAAATAAAGACGCCAGGCGTCGCGGCGCTATCAAAAATTTTTTCTCCAGGGACATACCATTTTTATCATGTCATTCGAAAGATAATTTCATTTTGAACTTTTTTTTCGAATACAATTTTTGTCCATTTCTTACCGTCAGCGATCTACAGCGTGTTTTATGTTGATTCTATTCCATTTATTTTTTTCTGTATTGTGGTAGTATGGCTTGATTTGGAAACATAGATATGATTTTATGCCTTGAATTCAAGGAGGCAAGTTTTCTAAACAATCTGCCTCTCTAAATAAGATCAAATATGGTGATACAGCAAGATAGGGCTCCATGTCACAACGCTGCCATTGTGAAGAGATATTGAGATTAAGAATTCGAAAATGAATGTAACCTTATATTTTGTCCAAAGTGACTTATGATGAAATAGGGAGATGATTTAACTTGTGTATGGATCATAATGGCTAGATGACCTAAATTTGAGTATGTTCCCTAAAATGACGGAGGCTCTGTAACTATTTTTCTATTATTTTATTCATTAAATATTATATTTTATAATAGTAAACATTTTTTTTAATAACAAACGAAAAATTTCGAATCATATGTTCTATATACCGGCCATTATGACCCATAAATAAGTTATTTCATCACTTTGGTCAAAATATAAGGGTCCACTTGGGCACATGCGTTTCTTATCTTCAATTTCAAATAGTCCAAGTTATTAGAATCAGTTTGGTATACCATATATTCAAGGGGAACCCTCAGAAAGTAATCCATGAGCGTTAGGTCTGGCGATATCTGATGGGTCCATTGGTTTCAATCCATTTTTTTCCGAATTCTTGATCTAAATATCTCTTGTAAGTGGCAGCGTGGTGACATGAAGCCCCATCTTACTGTAGCCACATATTTCATCTTATTTGAAGGAGCACATTGACCAGAAAACTAGCCTTCTTGAATTCGAATCACAAAATCACATCTATGTCTCTAAATAAAGGCATACTACCACAATACAGCAAAAAATAAGTGGAATAGAATCAATATAAAACACGCTGCAGATCGCTAACGGTTAGAAATCGATAAAAATTGTATTCGAAAAAAAAATTCGCAATGAAATTATCTTTCGAATGACATGATAAAAAAGGTATATCCCTGGAGAAAAAATTTTTGATAGCGCCGCGACGCCTGGCGTCTTCATTTATTCCGCAGATTTTTATGCGCATCTCAAGTCGACATTGACTTGTTCAAAACGCCATTCACAGAATGAAAAAATATTCGGACGTTTTCGAGAAAATTGAGGTTACCAAGATAAATGAATCACCCTGTACACTTTATTATGCTACTTTTCATTAGATGCTTCAACTTGCAGATATTGTGCATCAGATGAACGTGAGAACAGAAAATCAGAAAATCTCAATATGAAAAATTAAATCAAAAAATAATTACAATTATTATCAATATCAAAAAATCTTAAACCTCAATGATGGAGAAAACTTGAAACAATATCAAGTTATCAAATGATTCGTTAGAATCAATCAAATGAAGCGTTAGAACGCTTCGTTACGATAGATCGTAAATTTTATTTCTTGTCTAAATTTTTATTTCAGCCTCTCGTCATATTTCGGGAAATATTCTTCAGGAAACAATGCTTTGAAAAGCATTTTTTATAAGGAAGGATAACAGTCATATTTATTTAAAAAAAAATAAATAAATTCATTCCATACCAGTCAAAAGGTCCCTTCAAATTGAACATTGATTTGGATTGAATTGAATATGTTAAAATTGGTTATCGAGGGTTATCCCCGATGAGAGTTAGACATATGTAGTCGCGGACTTTTATGTATAAATTTTCTTACACTACAAAAATGTCTCTTTCGAGTTCCACTATCTCTTGTAATTCATCCAGTGTCGTCCGTAAAAGCCATGAATCAAATGGTTCATATAACAACTTGTTCATGAAAATTCTATATTTGCCCCATTTCCTCGTTGAGTATATTAGAATCAATTCCACAATCAAACCGGATATTTGCTTCCCGATTTCTGTGAAGACAAATAAACAAACTAACGAAAACATAGACTTTCATATTATACTCCGAAAGCATTATTGTTCTTCAGAGGTATAATATTCTTCATTGAATATCGTAAAAGATGTCCAGCAACGAGACGAAACCAAATTTTTGGGAGGGCGGAAACATCGAAAATTTTCCAACTGTGCATTGAAGGAATAGAAAACTGAAGGTTATCTAATGGTTTTTATAATTTAATATAACGTATAATATTTGTTCTGGCTAAAAAGGTTCAATTATGATTAATCCCATCAATGTTGTGAGTAATTAACTTTTCTTCATCTTTTCAACATTCAGTTGAATGTTTCCCAATTCAATAGAATTTGTTTTTTTCTGTTAAAAGTTTCTCGATTTATAATGCTTGAAACTTTGAGAAACCTCTCGTTCTATTTCATAGCCGTGTATTTATTCCGATGCTCCGGAATGAGCAGCGTAAAGCACTTATCTTTCCAAACATGTGTTGAAAGAACAGCTGCATTCCATATATGATTATTCCAAATTAATTTACCTTCTGTCCTCCGAAAATCTGGCATCGTTGCAGGAGGACACAGCGCACGACCCATACAAAATATAAGCGGAGGTAGCAAGGTCTGTCTCATATGAAAAAAATTTTTTCGAGCAAAATCTTTTCCCCTCTCAAGGTCCCTATATTTTTTGCCTTCCCCTCTAAATCTATTGACAAAAAAAATTTCAATCGCACCACTCCTTCACCCGGAGGTCAGGTCGCCCACTGAACTTAACGGAGGTCACAACGCACTACGAATCCATATATATATATATATATATATATATATATATATATATATATATATATATGTGCGATATATATATGCGAGACAATAGCACAAACAAAGTATTTGTCAAGGCACGACAACATGGGAAAAGTAGTACACCAACTGATATGCCTCGAAGGACAACTGCTGGATCACTTCACCCCACATCATTTGTACTCACCCCAAACATTGCTTGAGAACGAACGCATCAAAATCTATTGGGACCTGACAGTCATAACGGACCAAGCCGTCGGCCACAACAGGCCTGATATGGTAGTGTGGAATAAGCGGGAGAAAGTTGCCTTCATCATAGACTTCTCGGTGCCCCTGGACCAGAACATCGGCAAAGCCTACTCCGAGAAAATCACTAAATATCAAGCTTTAGCTAGACAGATGAGAGACATGTGGCATCTGAACAAAGTGGACATAAAGCCGTTAATAATAACTTTCAACGGACTAGTGCATAAAAAAACATCAGAACACCTGAGAGAATTGATCCTGCCTCCCAACGCCATCTTGTGGATGCAGAAGGCCGTAATCCTGGGGACAGTAAATATTGTGCGACATGTTGTCTTCCCGCATTAACGTTTATATCGGGTTAACCTTGGCGCTTCCGCGCCCGGTTCATTCGATACCATCGCCCACATCAGTGTGAAAGGAAAAAAAAAATTCTGAGAAAAAAAATTAAAATTCCTTCAGAACTGAAGGAAGTTTTTTTGTACTGAATTCTATCTGACGTGGTATCAAAAAAAGACGCTAGACCTTTTCTGGATATTACGTTGAAATTTACCCATTTTGTGAGGATTCCGAAAAGATAAAATACAGGTGATAACCTCCTTCTCGAAAAAAGATATCTGAATGTTTACCGAAAATGGAGCATTTCTGTGAAAAACTGATTTTTCCACCTTTTCCACAAATCCTATCATTTTGCAGATTCTGCTGTAACATATTGAATAATTCTCTTGAAAAATGTCAGTTAGTCCCTAAATTACTCCTTAAGTGAAATTATTCATTAATTGCAATGATATAATATAATAACGCTCAGACCTTCAACATCCCTTAGTTGTGCTTCATCTCTTATGGGATTCGAATAATTTTCGTTTTTTAAAAAACCCCAATAAAAAAATTTAAAGGATTCAAGTCTGGTGAACGGGGAGGCCACAAAATGTCACCGCCCATTCCGACTGTAGTGTGCTTGGCACCCGTCTTGTTGAACCCATAGAATACGTCGCATTTCCAGTTTTATATCTTCTAAGAGTAAGGGTACACTGTTCCTTAGAAAATTCAAATAATTGGTGCCGTTTAATGATTGCGTCAATTCTGTCGGACCGAATATTTTTCCATCGTATATTCCAGTCCATAAATTCACCGTAAATCGATATTGGGATCTATCTTGCCTTATATTGTGCGGATTCTCGATGTTCCAACTATGAAGATTATGCCTATTGATATACCCGCTTTGAGTACAGGAAGATTCATCAGTCCAAAGGATATGATTAAAAAAAATTGGGATTCGCTGTATGTTTCAGCAACATTTGTTGACAAAATTCTACTTGGGCTTGGTAGTAGAGGTGTTGAACTCTCTGAATATGGTAGTGGTAATATTTGTGTTTCTTTAGGATTCTCTGGGCACTTGATTTTGATATGCCTGTCATGAGCTCTTTCGTTCTGGTTGATACTGAAGGATTATTTTCGACTTCATTCGAAATGGTGTCATTCTCCACGATCGAAGGCCGACCACTACTTTTACGACTCCCAGGAACTCTTCCTTCGACAATTGCATTATGGGTCCGGATAAAAACTTCGTAATTGGGATGTCGGCGATAGGGGTACCGCTCTGAATAAAGCCTCGATGCTGCTCTCGAATTAAGACGTACTTCTCCATAAATAAGGTGCATGTGGGCGTATTCTCTTGCAGTATACGAAACATTTTCTGTACACATTTTGCACAGTAAACTGATACGCATTAACTTCCACTAGATGAAAATGAACGTTTCCATAGATATCTTAAGTACCTTGAGTTTGAATCATTGAATCGCACCACATCATATCGATGTTCGAGAGTTCTTTAGGCAAAGAAAAAGAAATAAAAAACTCAGTCAGTGAATTGGCATCTTAATAACATTTTATTGATTTGTTGATTGATTATTTTCAGCAGGAAGTGCAAAATGTATTTATGGAAAAGGTGAAAAAATCAGTTTTTCACAGAAATGCTCCATTTTCGATAAACATTCGAATATCTTTTTTTCTGAAGAAGGTTATCAACTCTATTATACCTTTTCGGAATCCTCACAAAATAGGCAACTTTTCAACATAATATGCAGAAAAGGTCTAGTGTCTTTTTTTTACACAACGTCAGATAGAATTCAGTACAAAAAACACTTCCTTCAAAACATGAATTAAATTTTTTTTTCAGAATCCCTGTATAATATTTTGTGCTATTTTTCATTGCATGAAGTGAAGTAATAATTCGACAATATTTACGGAAAAAACTGATTCAAAAAGTATTCAATTGTACCTTCCGCAAGAGAGAAAGCATTGTAAATGTAAAAATTCAACATTTTCATAAAACATCAAATATCTCGAAAACTGTGAGACTTTCATATGAACAATTTTTTCACATCAGATAGAGCACATTCTGAACTACATTCCGTTTTCGTTTGACGTGGTCTTTACGGGACACCCTGTATACATCCCACTATCTTCCAAGCGTCCATACATTGACCATTTGCTATCTTCCAAGCGTTCGACTTCTTCCAAGCGTCCGTATATGGACGCTCGGAAGTTTTCCCATGTAAAATCATTAGTAGTGGCCCACTGAGTCTGCAGGAGAAATTTGGCGGGGTTGTTTGGTAATCGATATCACCGTTTATTTCTATACGGGCTGAATACTTTTAGCCACTTGAGTCGCTAGCTGCAGTCTGAGTATATTAATGAAGTGTATATTAGACTTTCACTATTCCGATTTCTAGGCGTCCACATCATCAAGGAAAATTGGCAACGTGTCCTCCGCTATGTAATTGTTTAGAATTCAGCTCGATGTGAAGCTCGCAAGTATTGTATAAAGTTTGATAGTCTCCGCACCCTCAGGGCAATGAAATGCGATGTGCAGGGAGCAATTTGAATTCTTCATATTCGAAATGTAACTGAATGGGTTAGCACCAAATAAATTTTGATTTTTTACATCCGATAAGATATCAACTTTTCTTGAATGAAAGCTTCCAATCCGATACCAAAATTTTCAACATTGAATTGTACCCAACGTCAACTTTCAGCATGTCGATTTGCAAGCATCCATAAAATCTCATAATCCTTCTCAGTTCGTACATAATGAATGAATATTTCACATTGACGGTTGGCACGTTTCTGCCCAGTATTCATTATAGGTATGTTAGAGTAAGATCCCAGGGCCGCCAGACGTTACTTATTTTTGAAGTAACGAATTTTATAGTTTAGACAGTCTCATATGTGTTAAATAATGTGCGCATACTCGCTAGCTTGGCTAGGCGGCCCGTTCGCAGGTAGCAGGTAGAAAAAGTGGACAAAAACATAGAGAACTTTTCTTGAATTCGAAGAACTGATTTTTATATATGTCACGCAGAATATTATGAAAAATAAATATTTCATATTGCCAGACAGTTTCCGTGGGCCGAAATTCCTCCCAGACGCTTCAAATTCCAATAAAAAAAATGACAGGTTAGAAACATTGTGTCATTTTGACAACTTTCGGAATCAAACGACGAAATTTCTAGCTCCTCCAAGGATGGAGGTTTGGTCGTTGGGCCAGCAACCCAGCACCAAAAAAGTTCACAATGTTGCTGAATTTCTCATTCAACAAGCCTCGGAATAGGACTGGTAATATTCAACGACGTGAGTGAATGAACTAAAAATGAGAATGATTACTTGAAATGTACAGGGACTATTGAGCACCAGGAGATCATTTTTGATGTAGTTGTTTGTAACGTAAGAGTTGGATTGGAGATTGAAAATGAAGTAGCAGGACAGTTCGGAGACATAAAAAGGATTGAAAGGCTTGATGAAGAGAACTGGGTATACGGCATCAAGCTGTTTCTTGATGATATGTATTGTAGATTGCATATTGTTAAGCTCAGAATATACATCTACATACATACATAGAAACATTGTTGCGAAATGGCCAGATTCAGCACTTTTGTTAAATTCGAAACGATAATTTTGATATATGTAACGCAAAATATTATAAATAAAGGAATATTTCATATTGCTAGACCGTTTCTGTGGGCTGTAATTTCTCCCAGACGCTTTAGATTTCATTAAAAAAATGAACTTTTTTCATATTTAAAGTCTTCAAATTTGAATATAATCCTTAGAGAATTATTTTAATTCCTTTTGTGGAAAGCCAGACCAATCCCAAGGGCCAAATATTCTGCCAGTACACAATCAGAATTTTTATTAGTTTCTCAGAAACTCTGAATTTTTTGCCTTTAAAGTGTATGCGAGGAATTACGGCCCACAAGACAGGTTCTACCAACTTGAGGAAATTCGAAGAACCCATAGTTACGAAACCTCTATCAATAAAAATATTGTAAAACGCCAGGTACGAGTTAACCATCGAGTAAAGCTGACAATGAAGATTAGGATTAAGATGAAAAAGATCATATTTTTTTATTTCTGTTATAATTATAATAATGCATTGTCATTACCATAATTTGATGTTGAAAACATACAGGCAAAAAAATCAATAGTTTCTAGGGACCTAACAAAATTTTGATTGTGTCTGGCAGAATGTTTGGCCCTTGGGATTGGTCTGGCTTTCCACAAAAAGAATCAAAATGATCCCCTGAAGACTTCGACTGTAAAAAAGTTTTTCTTTTTCAATGAAATTTAGAGCATCTGGGAGGAATTACGGCTCACGAAAACGGTCAGGCAATATGAAATATTTATTTTTATAATATTTTGTGTTACATATATGAGATTCAGTGCTGCAAATTCAACAAAAGTGCTGAATTTGGCCATTTCGCAACAATGTTTCTGTGATTTTTTTTTATTGAAATTTAAAGTGTCTGGGAGGAATTACGGCCCACGGAAACGGTCTAGCAATATGAAATATTTATTTTTTTATAATATTTTGCGTTACATATATCCACATCAGTGCTTCGAATCTAACAAAAGTGCTGAATCTGGCCATTTCGCAACAATGTTTCTATGTATGTATGAATATGTATATTCTGGGCTTAACAATATGCAATCTACAATACATATCATCAAGAAACAGCTTGATGCCGTATACCCAGTTCTCTTCATCAAGCCTTTCAATCCTTTTTATGTCTCCGAACTGTCCTGCTACTTCATTTTCAATCTCCAATCCAACTCTTACGTTACAAACAACTCCATCAAAAATGATCTCCTGGTGCTCAATAGTCCCTGTACATTTCAAGTAATCATTCTCATTTTTAGATCATTCACTCACATCGTTGAATACTACCACTCCTATTCCGAGGCTTGTTGAATGAGAAATTCAGCAACATTGTGAACTTTTTTGGTGCTGGGTTGCTGGCCCAACGACCAAACCTCCATCCTTGGAGGAGCTAGAAATTTCGTCGTTTGATTTCGAAAGTTGTCAAAATGGCACAATGTTTCTAACCTGTCATTTTTTTTATTGGAATTTGAAGCGTCTGGGAGGAATTTCGGCCCACGGAAACTGTCTGGCAATATGAAATATTTATTTTTCATGATATTCTGCGTGACATATATAAAAATCAGTTCTTCGAATTTAAGAAAAGTTCGGTATGTTTTTGTCCACTTTTTCTACCTGCTACCTGCGAACGGGCCGCCTAGCCAAGCTAGCGAGTATGCACACACTATTTAACACATATAAGACTGTCCATACTATAAAATTCGTTACTTCAAAAATAAGTAACGTCTGGCGGCCCTGGGATCTTAGACTATGTGGGTTTCATAAAACTCTGATTGCTCGATCAAGCACTGTCAAGTTTTTTAAAGCTATCGAGATTCGTTGAATTTTCAAATGCACTGATTTGATTGGTTCGAATTTACGTGAGCTCTTTTGATCAGACAAATTAAGTTTTTATGAAACCCGACATATAAGTATTATAGGAACAATCAGATCACTTGATCACCGTTGATTATGAGAGCATTTTTATGTTAAATCATTTAACATTATTATTCACAACCCTATTCTGTTTGTGACTATTCCATAATTCACTCAATATAATATATTATGAATCGACTAATGATACCAAGACTTGATAAAGGTTGAGAACGTACTTTTTCGTGCTTGTCTCTCAAACTACTCAGTTGCATAGATAAAAATCCGAAGTCGAGAGAGTATTTTAAGAAGGGCCAAACTTCAAGAGGAGATTATGTAAGAGATTTGCAACAAAAAATGTCATATAACACATGGTCCAAATCCTGATGGTCATTCTGCAATTTAGCATTTCTTGATTTCACGAAATATTTCGATTATTTCCATAAAATCATTCATGCTCCAGTTATCCTTGCAGCTTCATCAAATTCAATCACATATCTGAAAGTGGCATTAAATTTGCTACAAGACAAAAATTTCAGTGTGCCAAAAAAATCTTATTGCGGGCGTGGTAAGGAGATGAATATCACGATTCTGAATTGACCGAAATCAGTCCTATTATTCCTATGGTTTTTTTCTTTTCAGCAAAAACTAATGAGCTTTCGAATTACATATCAGTTTTTGTACAAAGTACTTCTGTCATTATATCATGGCTAACAAGATAACAAAAAAAAAAGTCGAGAAATTCCAAACCTAAATTTGCTTCATTTTGAAGCTCCTTATGATTGAATTTTGAAGGTTCCCTCATGAAAATTATGAATTTATTCATCGAAAAAGAGCAATTTGAAAAGATATCCTAATTTTCAATAAAACAGATGTCATCAAAAGATGTAAAGAAAACAAACTACTACAATTAACATTATTAACAATTGTTCGAAATGTCCTCCGCCTTTTTCAATTTTACACATCGCTTTCGAATTGAATCCACCACCCTACGAAGTTCACAACGTATTTGACGTATTTCTGCAGAACGCAATTGTATCCTTTCGATCACGTCATTTCGAGCCTCAATACGAATTTCATACTCTTTTTCTCTCAAGATGTTCCAAAGATAAAAATCCAAAGGCGTAAGCTATGGGCTCCTCTGGGTGGCTATCTTACAGGCCTTACCTTCCAATCGAGTTCACCACAAAATATTCATTCATTGACTCATTTTGTAAGCCAGTATCAATATATCTGCTACTCTGTTTTGGATAAATGTTATGAATTTCTTCAGAGTTGTTGATCAGAAAGAATTACTGGTCCGTAAAGTTCACCTTTCATGACTCTCAACCACACGTTTACCCTGGTAATGAGAAACAATAGTCGTATGGGGGATTTGTCTTTTACATACATCGCTGTTTCGCAAATTTATCAAATCCGATTTCGTAAAAGTTGCTGTCTGCGCTTTTTTCAAATGGTATAGATGTAACTTGTTTTTTGAAAACTGTGTACAGTAGAATTATGTATCCTCAATCTCCAATCAACTCGACGAGTACTTGTTGTGGGTTCTCCCGGACATCATGAAGTATAGCAGTTATATGCTGGCCTTGCTGACTATTTTGGTCCACCTCTCTGATTCAGAAACCAGAAAATGACCTTAATCTTCTGAATACTTAATATCAATCGAGTTGATTCGTTAGATTCGAGAAAACGTTAGTAATACTCAGAAATATTGAGTGGTAAAAAAATCTGTCAGATTTCAAATGCAATATTCTCTTTCATGGTCACTTCAGAATTGTGATATTTATTTCCTTATCACGCCCGCAATAAGAAATTTTTTGGCACACAAAAATTCCTATTTTGTATTAAATTTAATGCCATTTCCAGATATGTGATTGATTTGGATGAAGCTGCAAGGATAACTAGAGTAGGTATAAATGATTTTATGGAAACATTTGAAATATTTCGTGAAATCAAGAAATGTTAAATTGAAGAATAACCGTCGGGATTTGGATCATGTGTTATATGACTTTTTTGGTGGAAATCGCTTGAATTATCTCCCCTTGAAGTTTGGCCCTTTTTACAGTAGACACTCTGTATATGATGATATATAGAAACTGGTACTGCATTGAGAGAAGTTCTCTGAAATGGATTACTCACTTAAATTTTGTGACAGAATGACAAAGAAGCAATTTTCAAAATACATTTTTATCTCCAGAATATCTTGGTGCAGTTCATTTTATAATTATAATATATTCCTAAACTTAAATTCTGATCAGGTGGAAATTTCATCTTCCGCTGCTCAATAGGGTTACAAACAGTTCTACATTTTCGTGAGGATAAATGAAACGAAAAATTGGGTTCAAATAACATCAATTGTTTGGAGAATAATATTCGTCGATATATTCAACGAATATCAAACTCATTGCTTGCATTCACCGAACGTAACAGTTGTGGAACTGTTGAGGAAACGTCCGGTGGCACATGCGCTACAAACTCAACATGTTGTGGAGCGGTCGCCATTTTTGGGAGCGCTTTTATTTTTGCTAGGTAGCGGTAGCGTTAAGTTGAACTGTCAGAAGTGTGTATAGTTAGACCATACCAGTTGTTGAAACTTGAAAGAAAAATGATGCAGTTTATGCTTGACGATGATAATGAATTGGATATTCATGGTAAGAAATGCACAATTTGATATTTTGAATACTATATGAAATAATACTGTACCGGCAAAGTATCTCGTGAAAAAAGATAGGTTATGTTTTCTTTTTTCTGGAAACTTTAATGGTTTTTCACTCCAAGTCTTCTAATTTTCATAATTCGTTATTTGTCAGGCAACAATTACCTATCTACAACTGATTTGCTTCATACAAATTTCGTGGTATTACACGTCTACCACTATCATTATCCTCAAATAATTGAATTGGTTGTGCTAGTTCTAAAGCTATTTGACCCAGTATATTTACATTCAAATCACTCTCCAAAATTTCATTTAAAATCTCCATTTTTAATGCATTAACCATAAAAGTAGGTGATCGATGGATACAAAACACTCCTTAATCCTTTACAAAATTACACAAAAAGAACACGTCAATTCACCACACTACTTCAATAACAAATGCAAAAGGCAACATGAAGTCAACCAAAATAACCTCTACCACAGAAGATGTACATATTTCACAGAAAATGAAAAGGGCTTGACAGCGAACGTAGAACATGTTCCAGACCGCGACCGCTCCCGATAGGTAGCGGTAGCGCTCCGCTCTTCGTTCGGTGAATGCAAGCATTGATTCTTCGGAGCTATTCACAGCTATCGTCCAAAGAATTTTCATGAATAGCGCCAGGCTACCTGTGAGTTTAATATTTGTTTAATTTATAGACAAATATACTTATTTATTCATTCAATGTAATTCTTATATCTCTGGAAACCGCCGTGAAACCGTTTATATTGAAAAACAATTTTCGAAAAATTCTGTACTTACTAAATTTTTAATATAGGTATATCGCTTACAATTCGACTAGATGAAAGTCGTAGATAAAGTCTCGTGTTTTGCAAAAAAAAATTGCATTGGAAGAATAGATGTTTTCCTATCTGAAAAATCTTCTTTCCGTCAAAAAGAGGAAACATATTGTTCTTATACCTTGTTCTGTTATAGTCATGCCATGTGGGAAAGTACTTACATAGTGGAAGGAAAATAATGAATAAATACAGGAACATATTCATAATTTTCTCACTCATTAGTTTTGCCAAAAATGAAAAAACAATTCTGCCAAAATTTGTTATTTAGGAGGAAGTTCGAATAATTTGAATGACAACTTTCAGCCTACCGATTTGGTAGCGTCTAATCGTCCATTACATCGCATCGTCCATTTCAGAGAACACCTGCTGTTTGTTTACATTCATAACATAAAAAAAGGTAATAAAAATCACTGAACCATGCGCTCGAAGGGAGATTCCTTCTGTACGGTTTCCGTATGCAAGCAAGCTATCAAGAAGTTATTCTATCCAGCCTCCCGTCAGCACGATAAATTTCGATCTGATGGAGAAAATTATGAGAATTGTGAAAAAATGTTGTTTTTTTTATAATGACGCTATAGTTTGAAAACAAATGAAAATCGGATAACAACATATGAGTTTTTTGAAATTATTTCGACCTGCAGAATACACACCTGAAGTTTGGTCCGTTCCTCCCGACTCACCCTGTATATATATATATATATATATATATATACACTCTTCTCTCTCTCTCTCTATATATATATATATATATATATATATATATATATATATAATCAGAAACAGTTTCACGCTTTACGGATAAGCATACCATGCAAAATGAAAGAAGAAAAAATGGGGATTGGTCTAGTGGAGACCCCGTTTGAAGATTCATCCAAGGTGAGAAAATGTCGTCATCGAATCTTAGCAGAGACAGAGCGGTTTCGTCCTCCTTAGGACTCATCAGTGCAACGATGAACGAGCATCCTAGAGGCCAGTACTTATAGCTATGCGAGAATGTAATACCCACCCTTGTTTCCAGTCAATTGAAGAGCGGCTTTCAGTTGACCAAGGGAGTAAAACTTGCAGCTCAAAAAAAAAAATGAAAAATACCACTTTCTCCACTGGGAGAAAGTCCGCGAGCTCGTGCCTATTGCACTAGGAATAGGTCTTATTGGCTTGATTTTTCAAAAACAAGTTTTTGTTTTTAGGGTGAAATAAAAAAAAATCGTAATTTTAATTTTAACACGTATAATGAAAAAATTAACAAAAATGGACAATTTGCAGCCGTGCGCCTATGCACGTCGAATATTCCATCAGATCAATTCGAATAATGAAAACCATATAATTAATTCACGCCGGAATGAATGGTTCAATCAACCACACCATAAAAATAAATGATCAAAATATCAAAGTATTCAAGTTCAAAATACATTCAATGAAAGAGATTTCTGGACTGTGGACCCAACCTTAACTGTTGTAAATGGAAAACTCTGACCTTTTACTTTTCCCTCGATGATAATTAATCCTTATTAGACAAACTACTTGCACTACACCCGAACACTAATCCCGAAACACCGCGCGATACGAAACAACTTTACAATTTTTCTCAAAATCCGAACACAACAACTTTTTCCCGTTGCGAACTAATATTTCCCAATTTCCAAATTTAGGACTTTACCGTTACCCGAGTTATCTGAGGATGTTGTTTTTTCGCTCGAAATCCCCAGATACACTACTTAACTCTCTCCACGAACAGAAATTTAAAATATTTTTTCCACCAATTTGGGGTGGTACCTCAAACGCGTTTCTCTCTCCAATGACGGTCCTAGAGAGGGGGAAAATGGGGGTAATTACCCGCCCCCCAGAACAGTTAAATCATATTCATCTTCCTCCTTTATTCATATTGATAATACAAAAAATGGAATGAGATTTCAAGTTAACAATATCTCTTCAGCCTGGGACCGCCTTTTATTCCTCTACTAAAAATCTTTTTATCTCATGACCTATATCTACCAATCCGAATTTCTCATGGGCGGTCTCCTGAACTAGCTTAGTTCTTTCAATTAATTAATCTTCGAAGTATCCCAACTAACGATACGGCACTAAATCAGTCTTCGAATAATTCGAATCAGCATGGATAATAATTTCGTCGCAATACTTCATTCGAATTATTCATATTTAAACATCGTATATCTGCCTTTCAGCGGACCTCTATCAAGTGTCTTAAAGTCCCTAAGAGCATAATTGCTTCGGAAACTTCAAGAGCCACTTATTTCTCATAATTCGTTACGTTAATATATTGTCCCGCTGAAATAACCTAATTGATTTGTCTCGATCGCAATTAAGAAGACTTCAATTAATTTTCACGCGTCTCATAATTATTCGGATTGGTTGCATTAATTCATGATTTTTTTGATATCCCGGTCTATTACAAGAAGACAAACCCCAGTGCTATACAAAGGTTTGCCATCTAGCGGAGCGTAGCTGAACCTCCTCTCACCAGAATTCCTCAACAAACAGAAATCTCCACGTATTTTCATTGCTCCTTCAGGCTAACTACTACCACTCATATCGAGTTTGAAGTAAACGCCGTCGGAGCGCGAAAACGCCCGTTCTCGCTAAAAAGCCAAAATAAACATAAAGGGAAAAATTAGCACCCTAATCTCCGCTAGTCCACGATCGCAGTTCAGAAATTAATTTTTTCCGAATTGTGACCGTTTTCTTCTAATATATATATATATATATATATATATATATATTCGAAATTGATTCCTCACATAACCCTTGGTGAAACATGATTGAATAATAAAAGAAGATAAAAACACTTGACAGAGTTTCACAGTTTTATTAAAATATTTTAATAAAACTGTGAAACTCTGTCAAGTGTTTTTATCTTCTTTTATTATATATATATATATATATATATATATATATATATATATATATATATATATGTTAGCAATTGTTAAATTTGACCCCCTTGTTTATCTGATGCTTATGTGCGAATGTAAATGTAAGAAGAATAACTCTATGATGTAAATGTCTACCACACTTCTGTGTTCCGGAGGTTACGCTCTAGAGCCGCAGCTCTCCCTCTCTCCTTCTTAGCCTGACTCTCCGAACAGAAGGTCGATTCAGTCATCCCCTTTAATATTCCTTCGTAAGATCACATCAGTAGTGGGAATATATTTCTTTTTCAATAAAGAAATTGAGGACCCTAAAGTGTTAATTGTGAGTATTGTGTGAAACTTCGAGAATATTCCAAAAATGGAACACGAAAAGCGAATAAACGTCTCTGAAGAAATGGAGAACTGTGAAGGCAATGCTGCTCAACCAACACAATCCACGATGTCCATGTCGGGAATCATGGAAAACCAGATCCAGTTCCAGATGAAGATGATGGAGATCCTAGCGAGTTTTTCCAGTTCTAGTAGTAGAAACGACGAGATGCAGGCAGCTCATCTAACTTCCGCCAAGTTCGACCTCGATACGACAGTCCATTCCATCTTTGAATGGGTTGAGGAAATCAATCTAATTAAGGACGAAATAGGTATGTTAGATACTATAGTTGTTTTAAAAGCTGGGGAGACATTGAAAGGTTGTGCCGCCAAATTTTATCAAAACTGGAAACCACTTGTTAGAAACTGGTCAACATTTTCTAGAGATTTACAGATAGCTTTCCCTGAAAAAGGAACCCCCGCGACTAGACTTGACAGTTGTATGTCGATAAAAAGCGATAGTTTTAGTTCATTTGTCGAATATGGACATGCAAAATTGAATTCTATAAAAAAATTCTACAATCAATTTCCTTGGGAAATAATTTTAAGTTTAGTATCTCACGATATAGTTAGTATAGAAGTGAAAAATAGAGTCATTTCAAAAGAACCCAAAGATGAAATGGAGCTGTCAAAGATTCTTTCGTCATACGATGCGGACATTCCATTCGTACCTGAGACTATACCCAGGAATTCTTCTATAAAAAGGCCAGTTCAGGTAAAAAAAGACGCGGAATACAAATTTCACGGTACGAGTAGAAAATGAGGTTTTTTCGGGCTCAAAGCAGTAGACTGCAGGTTAGCAAAAAGACGGTTTGAAAATACTATTAAAATTTGTAACTTTTGTAAAATTATTGTAATGCGAAAAAGAGGGAAAATAATACACATAATCAAACTTTGATAGCCAAAAGCTCCTCTAAAATTTTCCAATATCCTGAAGGTAAACTCAAACACAATGATAGATTCATACAGATTTCATATTTAATCGACACTGGATCAGACATTTGCCTCATTAAAGAAAGGGTTGCTAGAAAGTTGAATTGCGATATTGTTCCCAGACAAAAACCTATTTCAGGGATGAGAAATGTAGTGTTTAAAACCAATGGACAACAACCATTTTATTTTATAGAGACCAATTAGTTTTAGAAATTGAATTCAACGTTGTTAGTGATCATATAATTCCTCACAATAATATTGACGCTCTAATAGGATTAGATATTCTCAGAGAAAACGATATCCAACTGAAAGTGAATAAAAACAATGTCGATTTTGAGACTAGAGTCACGACTTGTAAAATTTTTCAAATTAATAGCAATCAGAATTAAAAAAAATCGATTTGTCAGGATTGGACGAGCAACTTAAAGTAAATATTATGCAAATGATCACCGAGGCGGTCAAATCGAAGCCTGAAACAGTCACTACAGGTAAATTGAAAATACAACTGAAAGATAAGAACCCGGTCGCATGTAGGGCAAGAAATTTATCCTATCAAGAAAGATTGAAAGTAAGAGATATCATTAAAAGCCAGTTAGAATTAGGAATCATTCGACTATCAAATTACGCAAGCCCCATTGTTCTAGTTAGGAAACGTAATGGAGAAATTAGATTGTGTGTGGATTATAGAGAAATGAACAAGAGAGTCCTTCGAAATAATTATCCCCTACCTAGAATACAGAATCAGATAGATCTTTTGTCTAAGGCGAAATATTACACAAAACTTGATATGAAATCAGGCTTCCATCAAATAGAAATAGATGAGTGTACAAAATATTTAAATGCCTTCATAACCCCTGATGGCCTTTATGAATATAATCGAATGCCATTTGGTTTTATAAATTCATCTTCATGTTACCAGGCAGCAATCGATAAAGCTCTTGGAGATTATAAAGAAAAAATTGCGCTTGTTTACGTAGATGACATCCTTTGTCCTTGCGAGAATATCAATGAAGGCCTTGTCAACCTAAAGAAAATTATTCAAAGATTATCAGAATGCGGTTTCAGCTTAAATTATGAAAAATGTCAGTTCTTTCAAAACTCCATAGAATTCTTAGGCGTAATAATAGAAAACGGAACCATCAAACCAAGCCCAAGAAAGGTAGAAGCTCTTAAAAATACCCCACCCCCTAAAGATGTGAAAGGGATTAGACAATTTTTGGGACTTGCCAGTTATTTCAGACGATTTATCAAAAACTTCGCCACGCTAGCATCACCAATTTTATCATTGCTAAAGAAAGATACTAAATTTGAATGGACCGAACAATGCGAAAAGGCTCGTATAAAAATTATAGGTCAACTTATAAAGGAACCAGCTCTCAGAATATTTAATCCTGAATGGGAAATCGAATTACACACTGATGCAAGCTCTATAGGCCTTCGTGGTATATTAATTCAAAAAGATTCAGATAAATTAGCACATCCGGTAGCATATTTCAGTAGGAAAACCACTGCAGCTGAATCAAAATATCATTCGTATGATCTAGAAACGCTGGCAATCATAGAGGCCACTAGATATTTCAGAAACTATTTATACGCAATTAAATTCAAAATATTCACCGATTGTAATACTGTTAGGGCTACAGCTTTGAAAAAAGAATTGCTTCCGAGAGTAGCTCGGAGGTGGATTCAATTACAAGACTTCGATTTCGAAATAGAATATCGACCTGGTGAAAAGATGAAACATGTTGATTATCTCAGTAGGAATTTGCCCTGTGAGAACCAAGTACTGGCGCTCTGCAATGTTTCAGGTACCCCACAGTCGATCAAAGAATGGCAAAGAGCTGACCCCTTCTGCATAGAACTCCTGGAGGAACGTGTACACGAAGAGGGATTTTCAATCCAAGATGGCATCGTTTACTGGCAAGCGAGGCGAACCGATCCCAGCAGATGTTATGTTCCTTCAATGGCTAGATTAGATACCATGAGACTATACCACGACGAGTCTTCTCATATTGTATTCGACATGATGATCACCAAAATGAAAGAAAATGTTATTTGGCCTGGGATGAATAAGTCTGTCCGCAAATATGTGAATAATTGTAGATCCTGCACTATTGGTAAATCACATACAGGAAGAAGATCTGGCTTCTGTCAACTCAATCATGTTCCGACTGAAAAGCTAGATACATGGCATATTGGCAGGCCCGTTAGTGAAGTCTTTCGGCTGCACCCAAATACTCGTTATAGTAGACAGTTTTACGAGATTTGTTAAACTATGTCCGCTGAAACAGAAAACGACGGAACACACCATACAAGCCATCAAGAGAGTATTTCAAGAATTGGGAAAGCCAAAGAGAATAATAGCAGATAGAGGCACTGCTTTTGTATCGTCTAAATTCAAACAGTTCCTCGAATCAGAAGATCATTGCAACAGGAATTCCAAGAGGAAATGGAAAAGTGGAAAGAGTCATGCAAACCGTTTTCAATGCTATGAGATCAATGCTCAATGAGAAGGAAGAGAAAATATGGTTTAAAATACTGCCAGATATTGAAAAAGATTTGAATTCCACAATCAATAAATCAACTGGAAGTAAGTCTATCGTTTGAGTGTGTCCTAATGACACACTCAAACGATAGACTTACTTCAACCATTAAATTGCTTAGTGACATACCAGGAACCACACCTGTTGTAAATAGAGATGCTCTAGTGGAAAAGTTTTATGCTTTGGCCAACAAAATGAGAAGAGAATTCGATTCTTCAAGAAAACCAGGCTACCCGTTTAAAGTGAATCAACAAGTGGTTATGGAAGTCACACAACTGTCGAACGGTGGCAAATTGAAACCAAAATTTATTGGGCCCTTCGAAATACAAGCAGTCCTTCCAAATGATCGATATGCCCTGAGAAGAATAGGAGGCCAGAATAGAACAACTGTAGCCGGCCAAGAACAACTGAGACCTTGTCCCGAAGAATCGACTAGTGATGAGTGAGTGTTTGTTCCAACGGGTGCCACGATGAAGTGGAATATTTCCCATGTCTATCAGATTTTATGTTCTTTAATGTACCCTATGAGATTCTTGCTATATGTTATGATCAAAGCTGAAATTGTAAAAATACTGGGAACTCTATAGCCTTGAAACGTTAATTCAAAATCATTTCAATTGTTCAAAATTGTAGAGGTCAGTGTAATGAATTTCTGTTCAACTGGCAACGTTTTAAACCGGTGACTGAAATATGTCCTGTGTGGTTTGGGAACGTTGCAGTTGATTAGAATTTAGTTTCAACTTGAGCGTTGCTGTGATAACCGGCGACTGAAATATGTCCTGTGAGGTTGGGTAACGTCAAGTTGATTAGAATTTAGTTTCAACTTGAGCGTTGCTGTGATAACCGGTGACTGAAATATGTGTCCTGTGAGGTTGGGTAACGTCAAGATGATTAGAATTTGGTTACAACTCGAACGTCGTTGTGATAGCCCGTGACTACAGAGAGTCCTGTTGGGTGGGATGACGTTACAGTTGACAAGAATTAGTTAATTAAAATTTGTTTGATAGTAGTTGACTAGAATTTGTTTGATAGTAGTTGATTAAAATTTGTTCTATAGTAGTTGATAAGAATTTGTTCGATAGTAGTTGCTTAGAATTTGTTTGATAGTAATTGAATAGAATTTGCTTTTGTTCGACATTTGGAGTCAAAGCTGTTTCGTTCATAAGTAAAATCCGTGATACTGTGTGTCCTGGGTGTTTTTACTGTGTGGAACGAAAGACTGTTTAGACCAATAATATTTGTGTTTGCTGTCGATGAGTGACTTGAGATAAATCTTGGCTATAAAGTTCTAATTTGAGCATGAAAGCGGTTGTGGTTTTTTTCTCGCCTGGCTCTTTTTTTTCCCACACATTTATATGCCGCAGCGCGAGCCAGCGCATAAAACAGAGCCATGCTTATTAAATGATCAAATTCTTTTATGTAAAGTGTTAATCCAAATAATGTGGTTTTGACTGTAATTGTAATTGATGTTAATGTGAAACTAGGACGTTTCAATGGTCAGTATGGCCTTGTTAGCAATTGTTAAATTTGGCCCCCTTGTTTATCTGATGCTTATGTGCGAATGTAAATGTAAGAAGAATAACTCTATGATGTAAATGTCTACCACACTCTACGCCCTAGAGCCGCAGCTCTCCCTCTCTCTCTCTTAGCCTGACTCTCCGAACAGAACTTCGATTCAGTCATCCGTCTCTGTGTACCGAGACCACGTGTTGTATCAAAATAAACTACTTTTTGCCCACCGAGTTAACCTATTTTTAATATTCCTTCGTGATATATATATATATATATATATATATATATATTCTGGGCTTATCAATATGCAATGTACATATTAGTAAGATACAGCCTAGTGCCGTATACCCAGTTCTCTTCTCCAAGCCTCTCGATCCTGTGTCAGTTCCACATCTAGTTGTCTCTGCTCCATGGACCGGCGTATTTCCTCATTCCAAGAGCGCCTCGGCCTTCCTCGCTTTTTCCGCCCTGGCGGGACCCACTCAAATATCCGCCTAGGCCATCGATGTTCAGGCATTCTCATTAAGTGACCAAACCACCTCAGACCTCTAATTTCGATACGGCCTAACACTGTTTCCGTGGCATGTAACCGATCCCTAATAGCCTCATTAGTCCCATGTTGCAGTCTTGACGTTCTTGCAGTTCGTCGTAGGTAGTCCATTTCGACCGCATTGAGTCTGCATCTTAGATCTGCATTAATAGTCCATATTTCACTACCATAACACAAAGTTGACTCACCATCGCTTTCCCTATACGTTTCTTCGTACAATTGGAGATATTCTTGTCCCACCATAAGGAGTTAAGGCAGCCAATTATCCTTTTACTCTCCTGTATTCTGTGTAATGAAACTTCAGGGGACATACAAATAAAACGAGGAGTTAGGCAAGGGTGTGTTTTATCACCACTGCTATTCAATTTATACTCTGAGAGCATAATTGAGAGTGCCTTAGCGGAAACAACAGTCGGCATAAAAGTTAATGGAAGACCTATCAACAACATAAGGTATGCCGACGACACCATACTCCTTGCTGAGTCGCTAGCAGACCTTCAAGTGATCCTAGATCTGGTGATTGAAGCAGCGAACAAAGCGGCCTCACATTGAATGTGAAGAAAACTAAATTCATGACCATAGCCAAAGCACAACAACGACCAGAGAGTCTATGGATCAAAGAACAGCAAGTGGAGAAAGTGAGGAAGTATAAATATCTGGGAACCATTGTTAATGACAGTAATGAGTGTATGGAAGAAATTCGAGCGCGGATTGGCCAAGCTCGAAGTGTATTCAACAAAATGCGAAAGGTATTCTGTGGAAAAGATCTCACTTTACAACTCAAAATCAGGTTGTTAAAGTGTTATGTCTTCCCTGTGCTCCTCTATGGCATGGAAGCTTGGACGTTGAAACAGGACAGCAGTAATCGCCTGGAAGCATTCGAAATGTGGACGTACAGGAGAATCCTTAAGATAAAATGGATAGACAGAGTGCCAAACACAGAAGTGCTGAAAAGAATGGGTAAGGAGAAGGAAATAATAAACACTGTAAGAGTCAGAAAGTTGCGGTATCTGGGTCATGTGCTGAGAGGGGAGAAATATTCCTTGTTGCAGATCATAATTCAGGGAAAGATACACGGAAGAAGGAGCATAGGAAGAAGAAGAATCTCCTGGTTGAATAACTTGAGACAATGGTACAAGTGCAGTTCCGTTGAGTTGTTTAGGTCTGCGATGTCGAGGATGAGAGTAGCCATTTTGATAGCCAACCTTCAGAAAGGAGATGGCACCTGAAGAAGAAGATTCTGTGTTTTATTTCGGTCCCACCAATACCGTTCTTGTCCACAACAGCGTCCAAGTATTTATATTTCTCCACTTGTTTTATCGTTGTGTCTTCATCAATGAGTACCTCAAAATTTACCTCGCTGCCTACCACAAGATATTCTGTCTTTTTCAAACTTACACTCAGGTCCCACTGTTTGTATTCTGCATGTAATTTTCTCATCATATACTCGATATCATATGAATCCTGTGCAAATATGACCTGATCATCTGCGAAACTTAGCGTAAACATTTTGTGGTCTCCCACGGGTACGCCCATCTCTTCACAGCTCCTCCTCCATCTGGTCAGCACCACCTCGATATACAGATTGAACATCAGAGGCGAGAGGCTACAACCCTGCCGCAGCCCTTTCGATGTATTAACCGGTCCTGATAGCCGTTTACCAACCTTATTGTATGCAGTATTATTTTTATACAGCTCCTGAACAAGCGATAGCATCTGTTTATTAATCCCCAATATCCTCAATGCTTCCCACATTTTCTGCCTGGGGATCGTATCATAAGCCTTTTCTAGGTCTATGAAAACCATATGCAACTCTTCACCAGTCGATATTCTTTTTTCTGTCAGTTATTGTAGCACAAATAGATTATCAACACATGAACGTCCGTTACAAGACCAGACTGGTCTTCACTTATTTTATCCTTCATCCCCTCGCTGAGTTTGCTGCTCAATATTTTACTATATAGGCGGCTCAAGCTGCTAGTTATACTAAGGCCTCTGTAGCAATTGGGATCTTTTCTATCCCCTTTCTTGAAGATCGGCACTATGTAGGCTTGTTTCCATTCTTTGGGGGTTTTTGCTATATCGCAGCATCGTTTCATTAAGGTCGTGAATCTGTCAACTGTTTCTACACCTCCATATTTCACGAACTCTATCGGTATATTCCCGGGGCCCGGCGATCTTCCATTTTTCATTCTCTTCAATTGTTCTTTCTTGTTGTTTCTATTATAACAGCAAGGTCAGTATTATCTTTATTTAAGGCCAATAAAACTTCAGGCATCTTACGCGATATTCCCTGTACGTTCCAAGTAATAATTCTCATTGTCCTTTTACTCGCCAGTCGTCGCCGTTTATTTCCAGAAAGCCTGGTCCTCTAAGAATGGTGGTTTGGGCGTTGGGCCAGCAACCCAACACCAGTAAAATCGACAATGTTGCTACTTTCGGATTCAACAAGCCTCGAAATAGGACTGGAAATAACCAGCAATATATTGGATGATATTTAATTTTAATTTTCGATCAGCGGCCTTCTACTAATCAGTTTAAAGTACTGTACAATATTTTGAAAACTTTATGATGTACAGGGTGGGCATATTTCGTTGTTTTAGCACTACAACTTTTGAACCAGAGGAGATGGACAAAATCTGATACCCCATTCTCTTATTTTCGAGTTATAAGCGAAAATTTGAAAAATGGCTATATCGGAAAAAATTTATATCTCCGCTAATACTGATGATAGAGCTCTGAAATTAAACAGACCCTTTTTTACATAGAAACCAGTCTTTTTGCACCATTTTTAATTACGAAGCTATGACTCAAAGTTATGTTTTTTTGAATGGAAACAATATATTTCTGTGCCATTTTCTGAATGATTAATTTTTTCTGATTTCAAAAATATATTACATATTTGAGTATGGAAATTGGTCGAAAACCTATTTTCATACTTTCTATGTTTTCAACTGTTGATGAGCACAGAAAAATGGAGCTTCCTATAACAAGAGCAGTCTCGAAGGAGACGGAAGCGTCAGTCTCATTATTTCTATGCTTTCAACTAATTTCTACGAAATTCGAACACAGATGAATTTCATAAACTCTTTAATCTCAAAATGAATTACGAAATAACGAAAAGATCCACATGATCCACCGTCTCAATCGACACACTTAGTTTTAATGAGATGAATGCAGGAGAATATTTTAATTGGTCTCCAGAATGAATACGCACAAGTACCAGTCTATTTCAAATCGCATATGAAATAACGCATATAGATATGATCAAGGTCATCAAATTAATCAGAAATATATTTTTCTAAAACTAATAGTGATAACAATAATGAATCAGTAGGTAATAACTAAGAATGAGGATCAAGTTTCACAGAAGATGCTCAAATCGTTGACCATCCGCAGCAATGCACAGTCGACACCTTTTCTCGATACTGCGCACCGTATTGAATATATGGATATTTGAAACTGTGCTCATCGACAATCGAAACCATAGAAAGTATTGAAACTGAGATGATTGTAGGTTCTTGATTAATTTCCATACTCATATTGATACGAACCATAAGATGTTATATATTTTTGAAATAAAAAAAAATTTAGCTTTCAGAAAATGGCACAGAAATCTAGTGTTCCTATTCAAAAAACATAACTTTGGGTCATAGCTTCGTAATTAAAAATGGTGTAAAAAAGACGAGCATGCCACTGGATTTTACGTAAAGAAAGTGCCTGCATATTGTTTCAATTCCAGAGCTCTATCATCAGTATTAGTGGTGATATAATTTTTTTCCGATATCACCCTTTTTCCAATTTTCGCTTATAACTCGAAAACAAAAGAAGGTAGCCAGAAGTGAATACTACTCTTGTTAGTTTCTCTGAAAAAGAGATCGAGAATGGGGTATCAGATTTTGTCTATCTCCTCTGGTTCGAAAGTTGTAGTGCTAAAACATCGAAATATGCCCACCCTGTACAAACCTAAAAAAAAAAATTAATAAACCATTGATACGGAATAAACGCATTGTGAACGAATATAATAATATACATAATTTATTCTTTCAAAACGACAATAAATAATTATAGAAACGTTCAATTTGTTGATAATTTCTTTAAATATCTCATTAATTTAATTCCTATGGGACAAATAAAATGTTTAAAATTTCTCTTTTATTCGGAAGCAAATTTAATCAACTTAAATTAATACGTTTCTGTTATCAAAATCTTTGCTAACCAACAGAATATTACAAGGAATTATCAGTTAGAGTCTCACTATAAAAATCAGATGAGTGGGTACGCCAAATATTGTATAAATATTTCAAATTCAAGAAAAAAAGTATACGGTTTTCTTGGGCAATTCGCACTGTTTTCGATATAATTTCGAATTTATTTCAATTCACAATTAAATAAAGAACTGTAGGGAGGAAAACAAAACAGCATTTCGTTTATCTGCGAATAATTTCTTAATATTTTTTCGCAAATAATCCAGAACTCACCACGAGGAGGTAGCTGTTGTATTGATTTCCACAAGATCACAATCAGAATGAAAATTATTTTACTTTCTGAAGCTAATAAAGTAAGTGAATGAACATGAAAAGAGAAAAAAAGTATTTATTTTCACAATCAGAATGAAAATTATTTTACTTTCTGAAGCTAATAAAGTAAGGGAATGAACATGAAAAGAGAAAAAAAGTATTATTTCGCTGTCGAAAACGATTACATTCTGACTGCTGATCTAAACTTAAAATAAATCCTATAAAACAGAAATTCAACAAGAATAAATTTAAGAACGTTAGTTTTTTTATAATTTTGGAACTGTCTAAGTCGTCTGCGCAAATGTCATCCAGTTTTTGGATACAACTTTTGAGGCAGCTACAAATGTTTTTCATTTCTTCTTTAACTTTATCTAAAACACATTGAAGAACTGCTGGCATCAGCTGTGGATTCTAATTCTAAATCGGTCCTATTCAATTGCGTAATTAGGTTTTCAAATTCAGACCACCTGTCACAAATATACCTGTGACCTAATAACCACTTGAAATTAGAAATGGGTACGTTTACTTCGTCTCTAAATACGACTTCATTCTTAAATTACTCTCTTAAACCCCGATGATATTTTCGGAAATGCCCCCTCGAAATTTATATTGTAGAACTGAACAAAGTCATTTTCTGTAACGTTGGAAAAGAAGTTGAAAATTGCCTTGTCTTTGAAATGGCATCAAAGGTCGGAAAATGAATCGATCTGATCTTGTTTGTCCCAATCGGTGTACACATTGTCATAATGGACAACTAATTTTTGTCTCCGCTCTTCAGGATATGTTGTTTTCGGAGTAACTGAAGACGTCATGTAACTCGGTTGATTTGGAAAAATTGAAGGAAATGCATCATCAGTTAATTTAGGAATTTTTCGGGGTATATTAATAACTGAACCTTCCGCGGTTGGATAAGAGTTATTTCTCAAAATATGGGAATCTACAAAATATTTTATACAAACTACACTGTTATCGTTGACTTCAAAACTACTTTCTCTATGTATTGCGTTAAACCATTTTCTTCATCTCACGGGATCTTTCGGAAATCTAAATACCGACACCTTCTCATGATTAGATTTATAATTGCTTTTGCAACCGGGCACTGCACAAGTAAGAGGCATAGTGCTCAAAACGACGATTTCCAAATGAAATTTCAATAAATATTAGAATGAAAAACCTTATTGCTGAAAATCATTCCAGATAAGAACACTGAAAGTCGAAAAATTCAATCACAAACACGATACACACTGTTCTTGCAACTGCAACACTTATTTTCACTTTATTTATTGATTGAAAAAACGATCACGAACACGAAAAAAACACACACTTTTTTACTAGAAATACGTAACACTGCGCTACGCCGCGCAATTGCGCCATCTCAGACCACTGAGTAGAATGTGTCAACCCATTTTTCGGAAATGTATCAGCCCTTGGCGCAATTCCCACCTTCTTAATTTTCGAGTTAATATTCTTTTCAAGCTGCAATTTTGGAGTCAGGAATATGCTTTCATGATTTTTACCCTTTAAAAATTATATTATTTACATTTCCTTTTCATAACTAAATAGAGTTACCTTGGGTTAGATGAGTTGACTCATTGCGCTTGGGTTTGTAATGCATGTATGTATGTTTTCTCTGCGCTTGTGATACAGCAACTCATTGCGCTCAACATTTTGACACAGCCAACTTATTGCATTGAGTTCAACTCTAAAAATGACTGATGAGTTAAAACTTCGTACCAACTCTTACTTATTCGTCGTGTATCATGTGAAAATACTGCCCATCGCCGGATTTCCGTTTGAATTGCGATTTGTTCTAATGCTGCGAAGATTCGATTTTTTCTCAATAAGAAAATTAATAATTCGAATTGCTAAACGTATGTTGTGTTAAGATTCCAAAATACTTTCAATTCCGAAAAATTCGCATGAAAATTCGTGAATTGGCATCGTGGCCGCATCGAAAGTTTTTCAAAATGAAATATTTTCAGTAGTGGTCAAAATAAATCGACCACTTGTGTTATTTCGTCAAACACGTGAATACGCTGATTGTATTCAACTCTTGATACCACCTTGAAACTCAGTAGGTGCTCTCTTCGATACTCTGACACCGATGCGCCATTTCGCGCAATTGAGTTAACTCAAGGAGCTGGCGCAGAGATGTGCGATTGAGTTACTGTGTTAGCACAGAATATTTCACTGAGTTACCCATCCCTACTTTTAACACGTTTTCCGGTCCAATTTCTGATGCGAACTATATCACATATTACGCTTAAAACCGAACTGCATATGCAAGGTCGTAACACTCTGAGCCTGGTACAACCCCTTGTGGGGGTTCCAGCAACGTCGCATTTTAAAGCAACCTTCTGGCCTGTTAAATATTGTAGGCCGCGGCGGCGTTTCTTGCCCCGAATCAGCTGACTTTTATTTTCGTTCCCAGCATCTGACGGTTAGACTCCTTTCATGTGTTATTAGTTCACTTTCACTGATTACAGCCACTGGCGTCGCTGCAGGGGGGGGGGTAATGGGGGTATTTACCCCCCCAGGAAAATATTTTCTTCTGAAAAATAAGACATACAATCATCACATAGGAGCATATCGCGACAATATTCTATATCCTAAATTTTTTTACCCCCCCAAAAAAAATTTCTAGCGACGCCCTTGATTACAGCACTACTTTTAGTACTGTAATGAACTCATTACGATACTTGTAATGTATAGATTAGGACCATACTGTATATAAATAACGATGTAATTGTTTACAACTCGCAGCGCCCTCAACGGTAGCTGCAATAACCAAGGACTGTCACCCATAGATGTCTATGGTTAACTACAACTGTCGTATATATTTATGTTCTGTGAAAGAACCTATTTTACATGGGACATTACTCATTCTTGTACATGCCTTCGTATGGTTCATACATGGAAATAAATGCGTCTTGCAAATTCAAGAGTCTTAATTAAAAATTATAATAATTATTGTGATAATTGTTCCAGTAGTAAAAGGACAATATATCACAAAGTGGCGACGAGGATTTTTGGTGTAATACTGCATAATCAGTTTAGTGAAGTGCACATCAGAGATGGCGGAAAAGTTTTCGCAATATTCTGGACATATTCAAGAATTCAATCCTGGATCTTCAGATTGGACCATCTACAAGAAGAGGATATTGAATTACTTCGATGCAAATGCAATTAAAGAAGACGACCGTAAACGAGCTATTTTGTTGAGTTTATTGAATGAACAAGCATATAAACTTTTACACGACATGTGCATACCTAGCGAACCCGAATCAAAATCGTTCGCTGAAATCCTGAAATTATTGGATACACATTTTAAACCGACGGTGTCGAGTTATGCTAGCCGAGAATTATTCTACGAATCTAGGAAAATGTCTAATGAATCTCCAAGAGAATGGGCGGCTCGTCTACGAAATTTGGTGTCCACATGTGGTTTTAGAGGAGAAGCGGAACTGGAACGGGCCCTGATCGACCGATTTATCATCGGATATGAAAAAGGAGCGGTGAGAGATCGTTTGTTCGAGGAGAAGATGGAGACAACTTTTGCTAAGGTAGTGGAGATTGCTGCATCCAAATCCGCTGTTCAGCCATTTTCTTCGTTAGGCATGAAGAAGGAGCCAGTGATCCAGTACGCCGGCGCCAACTCCAGATTTAAGAGTAATACGCAGCCAAAACCATCAACGTCATCAAGAAGGAACTTTTCAGCCAATAACATGAATAGAGGTAATCAAAGAATGCGTACAACTCAAAAATGTTCCGTATGCGGAAGAAGTAATCACGATCAAGATAAATGTTATTTTCGAGACTACCACTGTCATAATTGCAGTAGGAAAGGTCATTTAGCGCCAATGTGTCCAAACAAAAAAAAGGTAAACAATTCGAAAAATACAAATAATTTTTTAGAATCAGAGAACTTGGCATTATTTAATATGGATGAAAAAATTGATCCAGTTTTAGTAGAATTGTACATTGATAACAAGTTGTTTACTTTTCAATTGGATACAGGGGCGAGTTACTCAGTTATTTCTGATTTATTTTACAAGGAAAATTTTAGTAAAAAAGGCTTACAGTGCACAGATAAATATTTCAACTTATATAATGGTGATAAAATCAAACCTTTAGGTTATTTTGAATGTGTAATTGAATTTAAAGAAAGATCTGAAATTTTGAACATTTTTGTGGTTGAAAATGGAGGACCTCCGCTTCTGGGACGCGACTTTTTCAATTTGTTTGGTCTGAGTATTTTTCATCTGAACATGGACCTACCTAATGATTTACATTTGTTATTGAACAAATTTAGCAATTTACTTTCTCCGGGGCTAGGTACATTTAATAAAGGGAAAATTGCAATAAAGTTGAAATCGGGATCTTTGGCATCACCGAAATTTTATAGAGCTCGACCTCTACCTTTTGCTATGAGAGAAAAAGTAGAAAAAGAGTTAGAGCGGTTGTGCGATTTGAAAATAATTGAACCGGTAGAATTTTCAGAGTGGGCAACTCCCATAGTCCCAGTACTTAAGAAAGATGGAACAATACGAATTTGTGGGGATTTTAAAGTCACGATAAACCCTCTGATAGAAATTGATAGTTATCCTCTCCCCAAGATTGACGATTTGTTCGCGAAATTACAGGAAGGAAAACATTTTAGCAAATTAGATTTGTCCAACGCATATCAGCAGGTTTGTTTGGAAGAAGAATCTAGGAAATTGATAACAATTTCCACTCATAAAGGTCTGTATCGATACAATAGAGCACCTTTCGGTATTGCTAGTATACCAGCGAAATTTCAGAGATATATTGAGTCATTACTACAAGGGTTGAAGGGTGTGGTTTGTTTTTTAGACGACATCCTCATAACTGGTAGGGATAGGAGCGAACATTTAGAACGCCTAGACAACGTATTATCGCGATTACAGAGTGCAGGATTAAAATTGTCTTTAGAAAAATGTCAATTTTTTAAGGAAAAAATTACTTATTTAGGTTTTGACATTGATAAGAATGGACTTCATACGTCCAATTCTAAAATATCTGCTATTATGAATGCACCTTTACCACATGATATCACCTCATTAAAATCATTTTTAGGCCTGATCAATTATTACGGGAAATTTGTTAGGAATCTTTCCACATTGCTCTTTCCGTTATATAATTTATTGAGAGCGAAAGTTGGGTGGAACTGGACCTCAAATTGCCAGGAAGCTTTCGAAAAAGTAAAAGAAATTTTAGCTTCAGCACCAGTATTAGCGCATTATAATCCAAATTTGCCCCTACATCTAATTACAGATGCAAGTGACTGCGGAGTAGGAGCATTGATTGTACATATTTTTCCCGATGGTTCAGAGAAAGTTATTTCATATGCATCGCGCATTTTGTCAGATAGAGAAAGAAATTATTGTACCTTAGAAAAAGAAGGACTTGCGGTTGTTTATGGATTAATGAAATTTCATACATATTTATATGGACGTCATTTTACGTTAGTAACGGATAATAAGCCCTTATCTTATATTTTTCATCCAAAAAAGAATATTCCACAATTTTCTGCAAACAGGTTGCGAAGATGGGCAATTATACTTTCGAGTTATCAGTATGACATCAAAGTGGTGAAATCCGAAAATAATCCCGCTGACATGTTGTCACGTTTACCACAAACAGTGGAAGATTCGGATCAGGTTGATTTTGAAATAAATTATGCGGAATATTTTAGCAATAGTGCTCATTTTCCGATTGACTTTCATTTGGTTCGAAATGCCACTGTCAAAGATCCATTTTTATCGAAAATTATAAAATTTGTCAGGACAGGATGGCCTCAAAATAAATATGAAAGAGAAAAAAATTATCAAAATTTTTATAAAATAAGAGATGAATTGACTATAGAAGATGATTGCTTAATGTGGAATCATAGAATTGTTATACCTACTGAATTACGTGATATTATTCTCAACAGTTTACACCTGAGCCACATGGGTGTAGTGAAAATGAAAAGTTTGGCTAGATCCTATTTTTGGTGGCCAGGGCTGACTCAGGACATAGAGCAAATTTGCAACAGTTGTGAAAATTGTCTGGTAAATAAGAAATCTCCTGAAAAATCTTTGTTGAATCCTTGGCCATGGCCTACTCAACCATGGAGTCGTTTACATTTAGATTTCATGGGTCCTTTTTGCGGTAAACAATTTTTGATACTTTTATGCGCGCACAGTAAATGGATAGAAGTTTTTCCGATGACATCCATAACTTCAACTATGACTATTGAAGTTCTGAGAACATGTTTCGCACGTTTTGGTTTACCGAGTCAAATAGTAACCGATAATGGTACATCGTTTTGTTCGAAGGAATTTGACGATTTTTTATCTAAAAACAATATAAATCATATTACAACTCCGCCTTTTCATCCAGCTTCAAATGGTGCCGCTGAGAATGCGGTAGGTACCGTTAAAAGAGCATTAAAGAATGCATTTGGCAAATTTTCACCCTCTGAAATGTCGTTAAACAAAGCTCTAAACAATTTTCTGATCGATTATCGTTCAACACCTCACATTACAACGAAATTGAGCCCTGCACAGATATTTCTAGGAAGGGAAATACGTACTCGATTCGATCTATTGTTACCCAGAGAGAAATCAGATTTGAAAAGTCGAGTCTCAGAAGCGCAAAACAAACAAAAATTTTATTTTAAAGGTAAAAGATTTTTAGAATTCGAACCGGGGGAACACGTCACAGTACGTGATTATCGAATACCAAATAGGCCAGCATGGATAAATGCTAAAATTGATAAAAGAATTGGTAAGGCAGTATATATTGTACAAGTGCCAGAACTCAAACATGTAAAATGGAAACGTCATTTGAATCAGATAAAAAAATTTCATTTTCCAGAATCAAAATTGTTCGAGAGTAATCAGCAGAAATCTGTCATAACTGAAGAAAATGATTCAAATGACATTTCCCCTAATGTAAACACCAATGTTCCTAATGTTATGGAAAATAATGTGGTAATGAATAGTAGACCAAAAAGGATGGTTAAACCACCAGATAGATTAGCTTATGATAAATAAAACCTCTTTGATTGGAGGAATTTTTGTGTGGAAATTGAAAGTCAATTTAATTTTAAGGGAGGAGATGTAATGTATAGATTAGGACCATACTGTATATAAATAACGATGTAATTGTTTACAACTCGCAGCGCCCTCAACGGTAGCTGCAATAACCAAGGACTGTCACCCATAGATGTCTATGGTTAACTACAACTGTCGTATATATTTATGTTCTGTGAAAGAACCTATTTTACATGGGACATTACTCATTCTTGTACATGCCTTCGTATGGTTCATACATGGAAATAAATGCGTCTTGCAAATTCAAGAGTCTTAATTAAAAATTATAATAATTATTGTGATAATTGTTCCAGTAGTAAAAGGACAATATATCACAATAGAGAAAATATAATTTATGATAGAGCTATGCATTCATTTCTATTTTATGAATGTTGAATTAAGATTAACCAAAGAGTAATGCGGTCTCAACTCATTGTGTGTTGGCTGTTGTCTGGGCTTAATATGTATGTTTAGTTTCTTATATAGCACGATGGTTTGGAGATTTACCTGTTTCATTAATCATTAGACAATTTCAACAATCGATATTTAATGTAAAAAAAACTACAGATATAATTTTTTCATTCAATATTGAATAAAATATTAAACTGGAATGAGTAATAGATACATGATTTTGTATAACACTTTTAGTAGATTGAATAAATATACTATAATTCAACTGATCTAAGTTCCTAGAATAATTTGGATATATATAGTTTGTGGTTCAACAAAAACTTTAAGAACCTCAATTTTCCGGCTTCGCAATGAAAATGTGAGAAATCGCTGGGACCCGTCAAATTTTGATTTGAGGAGGGCACAACTTTTCCTCTCTTTGAATCCCCGTAACTGCAACCCGCCTAAGGGAGTTGAGCACAACCCCTTGGTTTCGACTAGGGATGATACCTCATTCAAGATCTTACCAAGGACTATCTGATCCCGAAATTCTGCTTCAAAAGTTCTATTGAAAAATAAATGACAGGTAAAATAGTGGAAGTGTACTAACTATTTAATATCTTTGAAAAGTGTCGGATTCAAATAATATTCCCGAGAAATACAGAAAGGCAAACCCTTATTCAAAATATACAAAAACGTTTCATAGAAATATACAAGATAAACACAATACCTACGTTTGTTGGAAATCCACTTTATGTGCTGATGTTTGACTTAGACCAAGAAACAAGAACTGTATATACTGAGCCAACCGAAGGAACACAAATTCACCGGGCAATCAATGATTAATATAATCTATTGTAATATAAACAGCTTGTAAAACAAAAAAGAACTGGTACGTTATTATATAGAAAAGAATAAAATTGATTGTGCAATGTTCGTGAAAACTAAAACCAAAAATGGAAACAATTTCATCTTTAAAAATTGGAGATCCATATGTAAATATGGAAGTGCTCTGAACCAGAATATAAGAGGAGGGTCTTTGTTGATTTCAAATGAATCAGTACAAATAGGCAAAAGCAATTCTCCACATTTCAACAACCCATGACAGTCACAAGTCTACATTGGTACAACGAAGCGAAGTATCAATACGAGAATTAAGGAGCATGAACGATGCTGTCGACTCAATCAGACAGAAAAATCCGCACTAGCGGAACATGCTCTGACAGATGGACACAATATTGTTTTCTCAAAGGCAGAAGCTATTTCAAACATCAAAATATCCTAGGATGAACATGGAAGCCATTGAGATATATAAACATAAGAACAATATGAACAGAAGGGAAGAAACTCCTTTGGTACATAGCGCATGGTTGCCGGTGTTGGAAAAGACCAAAATCAAGCCAATACGAAGTGGAAGCGATGGACCAATCAACATCGCCCGCGCAAACCCATTACCTTCTCCCGCCAATGATCAGGGTATAAGTGGGGCCAACGGATCGAATCCAGCATCACTTTCGGAAATTCAGCGGTCGAGTTACAATCTAAGACCAAGAATCCTCTGAAGATGCCTACCGCAGTTGTGGGCGAAACGTTAGGTGAAATAATTCCTAATAGACCACGGCCAATAAGCCCGGAAGACTCTCTTAATGTCAATATATCCGGTCGTGAAAGCCTGAAACTATTTATTAATCGTTACTATGTTAAAGACTCTTTTCATTTTGCTGAATATATTAACAATGTTCAAATTCCAGATAATTATCAAATAATAAGCTTAGATGTGATCTCGCTGTTCACCAACATCCTAGTTGAATCTGCTAAAGATAGCATTTCTTACAATTGGCACAAGATTGAACCCTGTTGCAAAATACCTAAAGAAAAATTCTTAGAGCTACTCACAATTTTATTTGAATCTACCTATTTCACCTTTAACAACCATTATTATAAACAATTGATTGGAACTCCTATGGGATCTATACTATCACCAACAATTGCTCAATATGTTATGGATGAACTTCTTAATAATAATAATATAATAATAAGTATTTTATTTCCAACAGAAGGTTAGAGTTTGAAATATTTGGAAATGATTCATATTATACAAGAACCAAATTCTATGAATAATAGACGAGATGTAGAAGATCTCAGTTCAATTTATGCTAATTTAGTAGAGATCGATAAAATTATTAAAACCAGTTCTCAATTTGTAAACGATCACTCCTTTGAATCATTTCAGTAACATCGCCAAGAAATATCAATGATATTTGTCAATAACTGACATTTATCAATTCGAAAAAATATATTTTTCGTTTTCGTCCGAACTTCTCATGGTTTTCAAATATATATATGTCGATATTCTGATATATGAACACCTTTAAATTTTATAATCTCAAATCCTGTAAGTTTGTTATATTTATTCCATTTTACATGTATATCTATCTCACTTTGTCGATGTTTGTAGTGCTTCTGAAGAAAATAAAGTTATCGAAAGCTTAAGCTATAAAGGAAAAAGAGTAATTCATCCAATCTGCTGCTATCCCAAGAATCTATTCTCTGTTTTATATTCTCACGAAGAATATATATATATATATATATATATATATATATATATATATATATATATATATATATATATGTATATATATATATATATATATATATATATGTATGTATATATATATATATATATATATATATATATATATATATATATATATATATATATTAGACTGTTTCAAAAAAATCGACATTTTTTGTTTTCACGAAACCCCCCCCTAATTATCTTCAGGGTATCGAAAAGAGACCTCTATGAAAATATCAGCTTCAAATAATAATATTTAGAGGTCGCTCATCAATTATTTCTATTTTCCCTACTAATAGCAGGGGAAAAATTTCTTTTTTCAATAAAAAATTCCTAGAGCACAAACCAATGGACGGATTTCATTGTGTGATATCTTTTCGTGTAGGCAATTAGATACTCTACGAAAATGTTCGCGACGATATTTCGATATAACGGCCCGTTCAAAAGTAATTCGATTCGATGCTGATATTGAGTTATTTTTGAAGAAAAAAATTATTCAAAAAAATCGACTTTGTTTGTTTTCACGAAACTCGACTTCTAATTATCTTCGGGGTATCGAAAAAGGCTGTCTGTGAAAATATTAGCTTTGAATATTAATATTTAGAGGTCGCTCATCGATGATTTCCATATTCGCTGCTGATAGCAGGAGAAAATTTTCTTTTTTCAATAAAAAGTATTTTGTTCACGAACCAATTGACGGATTCCACTGTGTGGACAGTTTCGTGTCGGGAACTAGATACTCTACAAAAATATCTCATACGATATTTCGATAAAACCGCTCCTTCAAAAGTTATTCGAACTTTTTCTTCAAAAATAACTCTATATTAATACCTTATATTGAGGTATTTTGGAAAAATAAGTTCGAATAACTTTTGAACGAGTGGTTTTATCGAGATATCGTATGGAACATTTTCGTAGAGTATCTAGTTCTCTACACCAAAATGTATCATACAGTAGAATCCGTCTATTGGTTCGTGAACAAAAAATTTTTTAAAGAAAAAAGAATTTTTTTTCCTGCCATCAACAGCGAAAATAGAAACCATCGATGAGCGACCTCTAAATATTTATATTCAAAGCTAATATTTTCACAGACGCCTTTTGTCGATGCCCTAAAGATGATTAGAAGGCGTGTTGCGTGAAAACAAGTAAATTCGATTTTTTTGAATATTTTTTTTCTTCAAAAATACCTCAATATTAGCATCGAATCGAATAACTTTTGAAGAGGCCGTTTTATCGAAATATCGTAAGGGACATATTTGTAGTGTACCTGATTGCCTACACGAAAATGTATCACACAAAGAAATCCGTCAATTGGTTTGTGTTCTAGGAATTTTTTATTGAAAAAAGAAATTTTTCCCCTGCTATTAGTAGGCAAAATAGAAATAATTGATGAGCGACCTCTAAATGTTATTATTTAGAGCTGATATTTTCACAGAGGTCTTTTTTCGATACCCTGAAGATAATTAGGGGGGGTTCCGTGAAAACAAAAAAAGTCGATTTTTTTGAATCAGTCTAATATATATATATATATATATATATATATATATATATATATATATTGGAAATACGATTGTAAACAATTTTCTTCGTAAGAATCAATCGAATGTAAGATATTTGTTCCGATGCTCTCTTTGTTAATTTAAACAATAATCTCGTCAGACCATCCTGAAGAAGAACCACTAAAGGTTCGAAATATAGATGTAAAGACAATTGATTGTTGATAATTGCCAAGAACCCAAAATAACCATTTCCCCTATATATACATATATATATATATATATATTAGACTGATTCAAAAAAATCGACTTCTTTTGTTTTCACGAAACCCCCCCCTAATTATCTTCAGGGTATCGAAAAAAGACCTCGGTGAAAATATCATCTCCAAATAATAACGTTTAGAGGTCGCTCATCAATTATTTCTGTTTTGCCTACTAATAGCAGGGGAAAAATTTCTTTTTTCAATAAAAAATTCCTAGAACACAAACCAATTGGCGGATTTCTTTGTAAGATACATTTTCGTGTAGGCAATCAGATACACTACAAATATGTCCTCTACGATATTTCCATAAAATGGCCTCATCTAAAGTTATTCGATTCGATGCTAATATTGAGGTATTTTTGAAGAAAAAAATTATTCAAAAAAATCGACTTTAGTTGTTTTCACGCAACCCGCCTTCTAATCATCTTCAGGGCATCGACAAAAAGCGTCTGTGAAAATATTAGCTTTGAATATTAATATTCAGAGGTCGCTCATCGATGGTTTCTATTTTCGCTGCTGATGGCAGGAAAAAAAATTCTTTTTTCAATTAAAAATTTTTTGTTCACGATCCAATAGATGGATTCCACTGTATGATACATTTTGGTGTAGAGAACTAGATACTCTACAAAAATGTTCCATACGATATCTCGATAAAATAACCCGTTCAAAAGGTATTTGAACTTTTTTTCCAAAATACCTCAATATAAGGTATTAATATAGGGGTATTTTTGAAGAAAAAGTTCGAATAACTTTTGAACGAGCGGTTTTATCGGAATATCGTATAAGACATTTTCGTAGAGCACCTAGTTCCCTTCACGATAATGTATTACACAGTGGAATCCGTAAATTGGTTCGTGAAGAGAAAATTTTTTATTGAAAAAAGAAAATATTTTCCTGCTACCAACAGCGGAAATAGAAATCATCGCTGAGCGACCTCTAAATATCAATATTCAAAGCTAATATCTTTACAGACGCCTTTTTTCGATACCCTGAAGATAATTAGAAATAGAGTTTCGTGAAAACAAACAGAATCGATTTTTTTGAATAATTTTTTTCTTCAAAAATACCTCAATATTAGCATCGAATCGAATAACTTTTGATGGGGCCGTTTTACCGACATATCGTAAGGGTCATTTTTGTAGAGTATCTGATTGTCTACACGAAAATGTACCACACAATGAAATCCGTCTATTGGTTTCTGCTCTAGGAATTTTTTATTGAAAAAAGAAATTTTTTCCCTGCTATTAGTAGGGAAAATAGAAATAATTGATGAGCGACCTCTAAATATTACTATTTGAAGCTGATATTTTCATAGAGGTCTCTTTTCGATACCCTGAAGATAATTAGGGGGGGTTTCGTGAAAACAAAAAAAGTCGATTATTTTGAATCAGTCTAATATATATATATATATATATATATATATATATATATATATATATTAGACTGTTTCAAAAAAATCGACATTTTTTGTTTTCACGAAACCCCCCCCCCCTAATTATCTTCCGGGTATCGAAAAGAGACCTCTATGAAAATATCAGACCTAAATAATAATATTTAGAGGTCGCTCATCAATTATTTCTATTTTCCCTACTAATAGCAGGGGAAAAATTTCTTTTTCCAATAAAAAATTCCTAGAGCAGAAACCGATAGACGGATTTCATTGTGTAATACATTTTCGTGTAGACAATCAGATACTCTACAAAAATGACCCTTACGATATGTCGGTAAAACGGCCCCATCAAAAGTTATTCGATTCGATGCTAATATTGAGGTATTTTTGAAGAAAAAAATTATTCAAAAAATCGATTCTGTTTGTTTTCACGAAACTCTATTTCTAATCATCTTCAGGGTATCGAAAAAAGGCGTCTGTGAAGATATTAGCTTTGAATATTAATATTTAGAGGTCGCTCAGCGATGATTTCTATTTCCGCTGTTGAAAGCAGGAAAAAATTCTCTTTTTTCAATAAAAAATTTTTTCTTCACGAACCAATTGACGGATTCCACTGTGTGATACATTTTCGTGTAGGGAACTAAATGCTCTACGAAAATGTCTCATACGATATTTCGATAAAACCGCTCGTTCAAAGGTTATTCGAACTTTTTCTTCAAAAATACCTCTATATTAATACTTTATATTGAGGTATTTTGAAAAAAAAATCAAATAAGTGGTTTTATCGAGATATCGTATTGAACATTTTCGTAGAGTATCTAGTTCCCTACACCAAAACGTATCATACAGCGGAATCCGTCTATTGGTCCGTGAACAAAAAATTTTTTATTGAAAAAAGAATTTTTTTCCTGCCATCAGCAGCGAAAATAGAAACTATCGATGAGCGACCTCTAAATATTAATATTCGAAGCTAATATTTTCACAGACGGCTTCTGTCTATGCCCTGAAGATGATTAGAAGGCAGGTTGCGTGAAAACAAGTAAAGTCGATTTTTTTGAATGATTTTTTTCTTCAAAAATATCTCAATATCAGCATCGAATCGAATAACTTTTGAAGCGGCCGTTTTATCGAAATATCGTAGGGGACATATTTGTAGAGTATCTGATTGCCTACACGAAAATGTATCACACAAAGAAATCCGCCTATTGGCTTGTGTTCTAGGAATTTTTTATTGAAAAAAGAAATTTTTCCCCTGCTATTAGTAGGCAAAATAGAAATAATTGATGAGCGACCTCTAAATGTTATTATTTTGAGCTGATATTTTCGCAAAGATCTTTTTTCGATACCCTGAAGATAATTAGGAGGGGGTTCCGTGAAAACAAAAAAAGTCGATTTTTTTGAATCAGTCTAATATATATATATATATATATATACACTGAAACTTTCTTTATATAAAACTATTATTATTATTATTATGGTCTTCTTTCAACTTCTTGAAGATGGTTTCTGTCGGGAATTTTCTTTTAGGGTTCGGATGTGCGTCCTTCTGGAACAGCACCGTGATATCCCGCATTTCCAGCAGTCTCATGAAAAATTTTGAATTCAGCCTTTTCATTCGTTCTGCTATAGGTTCTACATTGGTTAACTCGTACAGTAGTTGGTTTGGTGGGTTGGTATTGTTGGGATGTCTTATTCGCATTATAGTTCTGAGTGCTGTTCTTTCTGCAATTTCTAGGTTTTTTATTGCGGGATTTCTGCAGTTGGTCATAATTGGGTGGGCATATTCCAGTATAGGTCGGCATATCGTCTTGTATATCTTTGATGCGTTTTTGATGGAGAGTCCTTGTTTTTTGATTATTAACTTAGAGAAACATTTTGATCTTGAAATTGCTTGTTTTTTCATGGACTTGGTATGCTGATTGAAGTTCAGTTTTTGGTCGATATGCACTCCTAAGTATTTTATTGACTGCAAAGGGTATTTCACTTGGCTTTCTATTGAAATTGTCGGTGAGTTGCTTGATGGCTTGTGATTAAAGATAATAAATTGGGATTTTTCTGGATTATACTTCAGACGCCAAGTGTGAAACCAAGACTCTGTCCTTTCAATTGATCTTTGTAGGTTTTCTAAACATTTATGAAGCTTTTTTTTGTGAGATATTAGGAGGGTGCCATCTGCATATTGTAGAATATACTGTCTGTTATCACTTGATGGAAAAATATCGCTACAGTACAGGTTGTACAACAGTGGTGATAAGGGAGAGCCTTGGGGTTTGCCTTGTATTGGGGATAATATCTTCGACATTGACTTGTTGATTTTAATGGACAGTTTTCTGTTTTCAAGGAACTCTCTTATGGTTTCAATTAGATATCTTGGGGTCTTCATTCGATATAACTTGTATAGAAGTCCTTTGTGCCATACACTGTCAAAAGCTTTGTTGATGTCCATGCTTACTGCAGCTGTTCTGATATTTTTAAGTGTGCCATTTTGTGTGTTGGACACTAAGATGCTAAGGGGGTACACAGTTGATTTTTTGTTTCGGAATCCAA